>ML797803.1:150197-183049 GCA_009831015.1 Picea engelmannii | reverse complement strand
ACCATAGAAAAACTGCCAAGGTGGAAACCCATGTTTTGAACCAGTGGAATAGGTGGGTGGCCACCAATATCCATATGGATCATTCCTCCCCCCTTAGGAAGAAATGGTCCCCATCGCGTCAAGTTCCTGTGGGAGATGGAGAAGCTTTTGTTGAATATGAACCTTGGTGAGTCGCTTTCATTGCGAAAGATGTTGTCCTGCTTGTACTTTGAATTAGCCTATTTCTTGGGTTTATGGATCCATTCAACTAATCTAGATGCATGATCTACCTTGGTCTAAGTGTGGGAATAATATATCGGTGAAGATGTAGCATGAAGAATATGAAGGGTGGCCACCGATATCCATATGGATCATTCCTCCCCCCTTAGGAAGAAATGGTCCCCATCGCGTCAAGTTCTCGTGGGAGATGGGGAAGATTTTGCTGAATCTGAACCTTGGTGAGTCCCTTTCCTTGCGAAAGACGTTGTCCTACTTGTACTTTGAATTAGCCTATTTCTTGGGGCTATGGGTCCGTTCAACTAATCTGGATGCATGATCTACCTTGGTCTAAGTGTGGGAGGAATATATCGGTAAAGATGTAGCATGAAAAATATGAAGGGATCTGTTATAATTTTTTTTGGCTAGGTAGTGTGGAGGCACCCACATAGGTGAAGTACGAATATTTGCATGCTCTTCTAGAATCTTGTTCATTTTCTTATGCTAGATAGAAGGGTCTTGGACCGAGGCTGAAATGGTTGCAGTTTCCTTCTATTCACCTTCTGATCATATTGTGAAGAGGATATACTTTGCGACATGAGAAATTCCTTTGCGGTACTATTTTGTCAGGATAGTAGTTGAAACTACCTCTGGTACCCTATAGAGATGACCCCCAGAGTAACAATGACACTATGGGGTCAAGACTCATAAAAAACATGATGCTTACACATATATGATTGGCATAAAAAAACATCACATACTTCCAGTGGGGAAACATCACATAATGCCTCATCCTTGAAGGGCTTGATGTCATAGGATAGGTGACATTGTTGGCTGACACGAAGATCTCGACCCTGGCGAAGCCACCCAATGTTGTATGGTTGTAGGTGTGGTGTTGTTTGCAAATCCAAATGCTTGATGAAATCTACTAAGATGAGGTTCTTTTGTCTTCCTCTATCAACAATGAAATGTAGTGGGGTCCCCTTCACCCACATTTGTGAATGGAAGAGGTGCTACCCCTCCTCTGTATCCTCTCATTCTTCTAGTTGGATTGTGTTGGTCACGATGGTAGTAGTGGGTTCTGCATCAATGATCTATCTCCTTTTGTTGTTTTATGATTCAGAGTCTGACTCAGGGATCAGATCTTTTTCTTTGAGCTCGACCACCAATTATTGTTTTGAGCAACATTCATCAGTGTTGTGCCAAGAGATTTTTTGGAAGTTGCACCACTTCCCAATGTCCTTCATCTTCCCATTACCCTTCTTTTCTTGTGGTGTGGAATGGTTGTCTTGAGATTGGTTGTTCTGTGAGTTAGGTCCGCCTTTACCATATTTTGTTTTTTTTGGATTTGCAAACCTAAACTCCTGCTTGTTCTGCTGCGTAAATTTCTTCTCAATTTTGACAACATATCAATAAGTGACTCCTAGTAATGTGATGTCCAAAAACTTCATTTCGGTTTGGATGTACATTTATAGATCCTCGCAGTATTTTAGAACCAAATGCTACTTAGATTCTTTGATACCCAACTTGGTGCACAAGGTATGGAAAGTATTTGTGAACTCCAACATTGTTTGGCCCTTCTTTTGACACAGTTTGGTCCATGTCATGTACTAATCGTCATAGTTTTCAATAGGGTAACATTTTTCCTTAACTGAATCCATAAAAAAATCTGAAGTGGGTTTGACATAAAAAATTCTAGACTCCTCTATGGAATTTTGCTTACAATAAGTTTCCCACCAATTTTTGATATGGGGGATAACCTTAAGGAGCACAAAGGTGATATTTTCCTTATCAAAAAAATTGTGGATAGAAAAATTACCTTCTAGCATATTTAACCACTTTTTCAAAGCATCTGCATCTATCTGACCTTCAAACACGGGAATATCAAAATTAACTTGTACCTTGAAAGGAGAGACACCTCCAAAGTGGTTTCTTGATGAAGACGAATATGTTGTTATAGATAGTCATCAAAGGATTTGGGAAACATTTTCCATCATGTTTTCCCTCTGTCACTTGAGGTTTTCCTCGAACAATAGATAAATAGAATCTTCGGCTCCCTCATCTCTCTTTTCTTCCGTCATGGGAGGCCGATTCAACTGGTGAGATTTCTTGGGATGGTGAGGGAGTTTCTCCTCAACAGAAACTAGCTCGAGACCTAACTCTCTATATCTTGACCATGTCAAGGACATGCACTAAGAAACGACAAGGAGCAGCGTGCTCTAATACCACTGATCTGGATTATTTTTTAGAATGAAATGAAGGCATATATGTAACAAATAAATACACATATGTATTGCAAGAAACACAGATATAGAGTAATACACAATTTCTATTAATGAGATAAATATACAGATACTGCAAAAATATAGAGTGAATGAACTTGCTAGAATGGTGGCATCTTATCTATGAGAAGAGATGTGATAGATAAACTCATTCAAAAGAATATGTCTTTACAATGAGGCTCCAAATGCCTTTATAATATAAATCATAAATGACAAAACCATAAACATCCATAACCCTAACCTCGGGAGATGAAGCGCCAAACGTTTGTGGGCCCCGATGGGGGTAGTTGATACATCAACTTCCAAGGGCGTAACTTTTTCATACAATCTATGTTTAGGGAACATGATAGTTCATTGGAAAGGTCTAGTTGAGAAGAACACATTCCAGCAAGGCCCCAAAACATCAAAAAAACATCTTTTCGGGACTCAAAACAACCCCAAAAGTTTAGGACCCAAAAAACAATAGAAAAACGGCCAAGCTAGAAACCCATGTTTTGAGCCAGTGGAATATGTGGGTGGCCACCGATATCCATATGTATCATTGGAACACCTCCTAGTAGGATTTAATTGGTTGTTTTATTTTTTGGCATTTCTTGCCACTACATCCTTCCAAGGATGCCTTCATCTCCAACTCAATATCTTCTTCTTATTGTTTTCCTTCTCTTAAAAACAACAATCCAAACTTCTTTGTGCTACCAATGATTCTCTTAGCCTGATAAGCACTAATCAAAGAGATTTTGGGTTTTTTCGTATGTGCATTTATGGCATATTCTTTCCCATATTTAATAATCCTATTCTAGTTTTCTATCCTCCTAAATATGGCATATCTCATGTACAAGTATGGGCTTACAAAATGACTCCATACATGTCCAATGGAATCACATCTACTACCACTTCATCCTTGAAGTTGTAGATGATGGAAAACTTGAATATGCATTGTTTTTCAACTCTTAATTCTACATCGTGTCTCACCTATCCCAAGGGGTATGGATGCATATGGCCATGAGTCTCTAATCCATGCTTCTCAACCAACTATGAAAATATCAAATTAGATTGTGAACCCAAATCAAACAAGAAATATACCTTGCTCTATTTTGTATGGATCTTGATGCATAATAAATCCACCATTTCTTTCTCTTGCTTGTGACTACAACCGACTAGTGCTACTTCTTTATAAAGAGTAGTGCAATTGATATTCCCTTATATGTCTGAAGCACTATCCATCCTATCCTTGTAATCTACAATTATCTAGACTTTGTGTGGTTTGAGAGAAGTATATTCTTACCCATCTCAAAAAGTCTAAATCTAAAGGACAGTTTCACCCTATTGATTCCAAGATCAACACAAGAATGGTTAACAAGTAGTGTAAATCCTAAAACATGGAATATGAGTACATGGAAGTACCCATTGATGAAGGGGAGTTAATATTTACAAAATTTAAATGTCAAGTAGCCAATTGTTCCAATAGTATGGCCATAATCATGGTCACTCTTAAGAAAAAGATCAACCCCTTGTCCAAGCAATCTGAATCTCAAGAGAAATTAAAATAACTTGAGGAGACAAGGAAAGAGAAGAAATAAATGAACCTTGAAAAATAGAACTCTAGTAACCATCCTTCTCACCACATATTTAAAGTGGAAGAGAAGGTCAATATCAATCCCTACAAAGGTTAGTGTAGAAACGGTTAATTTGAATCATTGGTTGCAACAATTAAAATTCTATTTTCGTGTGCATAATGTATTGAAGGAGTAAAAAATATATTTTTCTAGACTCGAGTTAAAATGTCATGAACACAATTAGTGGAAGATATACATTGATTCCCTTAGGTTGGGTGAAGACCCATCGATAATTAAATCAGAGGTATTTAGAGACCTCCTCAAGTCCCAATTTTACCCTATCGAGTATGAAGATGATTATATAATTTAATGACACAAATACTAATAATGGAAAGGATAGAGCATACACGACTACAATATAGGATCTTGAAGCAAGCCATTTAGTTGGAATAAATCCCAAGAACAAAAATGTGATCATCAATTACATAGGTGGTATTCATAGTTGAATAAGAAGACAATTCATGGTGTCCAAGTTGAATAGAATAGATGAGTCTTGTGTGCAAGCATGGTATATGGATGCTTAAAATATTAATAGGAAATGAAGTGATTCACTTATAGGAATTTTGGTGTCATAAGTCTATGGATAACTTGTAGATGTATGTTTATGCCCAAGGTGCAAGATGGAGAAGAAGTAGCTAGGTTTATCTGAGGTTGTATATTGTGTTGTATAAATAAGCATAGTAACAAGAAGTGGGGACTATATATACACTACATTTCCAATCCCTATAAATCCATGGGAAAACATATCCATGGACTCTAATACTTTAGCTTTTACCCCTAGATTATGAATGTATATGTAATAATGAAATGGCTATAAGATGGACATATTTGGTCTAAGTGAATAATTCCCATTGAATTTATAAATATGCACACTGGAATATAATATAAATACCACTAAGGCTACAAATGGAGAACACTTAAGAGTAAACTCACATATTTGGCCTTGAAATCTAAAAAATTGGCTAAGAATAGTTTTCATTGAGAGTAAACTTGTAGATTTGGCCTTGAAATATCAAAAATTTCCAAATAGTAGTTTTTATAGGACAAACCCATACTTATTGTCGGAAGTTCAATTGATAACAAAATTGGACAATAAGGGATATGGGCAAACACAAGGAAACCCAAAAGAGCATTTGGATAGATTCCAAAGGGTCCGAAGTAGGGCATTTTTTAAGGATTCAAATATTATACCTATGTATAGTATTCTAGGAAACTATTTTGGTTTGAAAATATCATACATATAGATATGTATCCAGATATTCAATAAAAAACATATAATTTACTATTAAAACTTGTACAATTTTGGTGAATATTATCAATTTAATCATATTTATGTAAAAAATAGGGAAATTTTTAACCAATTAGTGATTTTTTTTTATAGAAAATGGCCAAAAAATAGCCAATTGGCAAAATTTCTCCCCTAAAAATACCCTGGTTTGAAGTGAAATTGGAAAAATAGGACAAAATCCATTATTTTGAGACACCTTTTGGTAGTTTTGGAAATTGTAAATGGAGGAAAAGTGACCCGAGACAAAAAATTTGGAAAACATTTCCTAGTCCGTATATGATAACATCAATAATTTAGATAAGTTTGTCTTAGCAATTTTTTTCCAATTTTGCACCATTTGAAGGATAATGATTTTAGCTAGATTTTCCAACTTTGGATAAAGTGCAAAAAGTGGAAAGTTGACATGTATAGATTGATGTGGAAAATGACTAGAGTATCAAATCACCAAATTGAAGGTTGTTGAGCATTCCCAATTAGAATTTCTATTAGTTTCGAGTATACAAGTTTTTGGAGTTTTCATCATATTTTCTTTTACAAGTGGGAGACATTGGTCTCTGATCTTGATTGCACTAATAAATAGTGTAGAAATTGGGTACAAATTGTAACTTTTGGGAGTTGTAATTTTTTTCTCCAACCTCAGAACCTAGCATAAGTATAGTCATTGGAAATATCTTCCATAGGAGAACATGATTGAAGATTTAGATTATATAGAAGTACTTCTAAATTTTCCAAAAGTTTGGAAGAAAAGAGATTTTAGCCTTGATTTGAAAAAAAAAAATTGACATTGTGGGTAGTTTCAAGAATGTATAAAATATTTTGTATATTTTGTAAATTAAATGTATCTAACAAATGTAATTGGATGAACACTTTTTCAAATACAATGTTATATTAGAGGTCATCAGAGGCCATAATTCAAGAATAATCTCTTGAAGAAGGAATGTAGAGGATAGATGAGTCATGAAATCCTTTTGACCATGAGGAAGAAGTTAGAGGATTGAATTCTAGAATGGGAAATGGAGAGATAAAATATAATGGGCATAGGGATCCAAATGAACCTATAGATTTTGTAAAATCCTTAGTATTATCCCCTAGCCTAAGGATAACTAACGAGATTATGTCTCGAGGCCCATAGATCCTAGACATGGAGTATCGAGAGCCATATTGACTTGAGCCTAGCCCTGGAAGGCCAATCCTTCTTCTTCTTCAGCGCCTCCACCTTGTTAGCAACAACGACTACCATCCCATCAACCCGGTCCTTCAACAACAGTGGGTCTCGCTCCATGAGGTAATAAGTCCGTGTATCATGGTATGCATCACTATGATTCTCAAAACATTTGAATATGTGCATTTAATTCTTTTTACTTCCAACATGTGCTTGGACCTTATGTATTTCCACTTGTCCACACCTGGGGGAATGACAGGATTCCCTAGTAAGTTGGTTCCCATAGGGATTGAGTTTCCACTGAGGGGGGGCATGAAATGTCATCGTCCGTTCCCACCACACTTACCACTTTTCATCTTTTTTCCCTCTCATCCATCCCATACACTGGTTCAGGCATTAGGTTTGCCAAGCTAGAAAGGGGTTGTACCTTACCTTGTGGGAAGAATGGGATAAAGGAAAAGAGGGTAACATTAGCTGGAAAAAGATAAAATAAAAAAGAATGAAACCTTCAGATGCTTCACCCAGGGATCCTCGAGAAAGCAATAAAAGGATTCTCGGCAAGAAACAGAGGGACCCGTAAAAAATAATAAAATCAAGACCTAGTTGGAGGATAGGGGGTGTCATCATGAGCTAACCTATTAGGTCCATGGGAATGTAGTGGTATGACACTACCATTCATATGGTCACCACGCCAGGGTAGTGGCTCTTGGTGGCATATCCAAGAGAAAGGGGATCTCATCACGAGCCATCCTTCTCATTTATGTGAAATGCTTGTGGGTAAAATTGTCACCACTGGTCACCACGCCAGGGAAGTGTCCCCTAACACACCCATTGGCTTGGAAACATTTGCATCCATGACAAGGTGCAACTCACCCTCTTCAAAGGCACCCACAGGTAAGCCATACATTCCCCTGTCATCACTGCACCCATTACTCAGACATCCCTTACCACCCCACCCAATTACATTTCCTGCATTTTTCTTCACCCGGAAACATCCTACATCCAATGAGAAGTGGCTCAATAGGACATCCTAGTGTCCCCTCCAAATTTGGCTTGTAGAATAACATAACGTCTTTGAGCACTTGTCTGGAAAAGGGGGTTTCATGCACATGTTTAAATAACTTGATTATTAGAAGTGATTGACATTGCTATGATCTTTGTGACTTATGAACCCATGGAGGGTGTACTTGTTGTTGTTGTAGAGCCACACCCGACGGATAGGTACACATGGGGAGATGATTAGTTTGGACCTCCATAGGGATAAAATCCCACTAGATGGATTCTCAGACCCCAGCCAGGGATAGAGACAGATTAGAGGTTTGCACCAGAGAGAGAGGAGGACGTTCCACCAGAGACAAACCATAAGGCCTAGACCCAAGGGGGTCTTTCCCTTCTCACTATGATGTAGGCCTTGGAAGTCCCATGACATTGCCCATGTGACCCATGATGTCACCCAATGTTTTGGACACTTTGGAGGTAGTTGTGTGCCAAGTGGCACGTGTTGTTTGATCCAGAGGCCCAAGGAGGCCTAACGTTTTGCTCCTAGCGGCCAATGTTGCCCTAAAAAGGCCTAACATCACCCTAAAAGGGAATGAAGTCACCTTTTCTACTTGATTTAGGGTTTTATTGTGTCATTTAATGTAAAAACTGGATATTACATGTAACTGGCCATGTCGACCTTTTTGACCTAATTCTGGTCATTGAAACTGTATAAATAAGGGTTTTTACCTTTGTATTTTTCATCATCTTTCACTCACACTTGATGAGTTCTGAAATTTGCACCCTACTTAGGGTTTATTGGCTGAAATTTTAGGTGCACTTATTGAAGGAGGATAATTTTGGACTATTTTGGCAATTTTCTTGGTGGAAGTGTTCAACTAGGGTATTTACTTGATGATTCTTGATGAATGTAAGTAAGATTTCTGCAATTATTCTTAATTGAATAGTTATGTTTATTTTTATCTTTCATTTACATTAAGATTATGAAATTGCTAGCTTAAAACCCTAGGAATCCAAGAAGATGTTATTATCCTTGCTTTAAGAGATTTTACCTACTAGATTTTGCCAAGAAGCTGTTTTTTCTTGAAGATTTTGCTAAGGGCCTTGACATTCGAACACCATAGCACTTTTGATTCATCCAAGCCACCATTTTCTTCATATTTGAGCTAAATAAGGAGGAAAACTACTAGGGCCTAGGGTTACCTACACCCTAGTAGCTATTTTCACCCTAGGGTTTGGTAGTTGAAGCCTTGGGTTACTGACACTTCAACTATTAACCTCTCTTGTCTTTGTCTCTCCTACTATCATGTTTTTCCTTCAACATTTGTTTCTGCCTAATAGCCTCCATTTTCCCTAATGTCACTAATCTAAGACTTCTTATTGAGTGATTGACCAAAACAACCATAAGAACCTACACCTTAAGCCTTCTACTAACTACTTCTAACATTAGAATAACCTAACCTACTAACTTTGTTGTTGTTGTTACTAAAGTAAGCTACAACCACATTTTGCAGCATTAAAATCATCTAAAAGCAATTGAAAAAGTTGATCAATGCATTGCCTTACTTGCTTCAAACAAATGCTAGTATTATGATGTTAATGATTGATTATTCTTGGTCATTTTGAAGTTGTATTAAGGCACTTATTGTGAAGTCATTATCTTATAAATATTTTTGATATAAATTTCTTTTTACTTCACATTTATATCAACCATTGATTTTATTGACAAAGTCCATGGTTCTATGAAGTACTAACAACAAGTTGTACTTGCGAAAGACATATTTTCTTATTGCTTTGTTTCAGGCAAGTACATATTGATATTTTAGTACTTCATTGGTTTAAACCCCAGAACTTTCTAATCAGTGGTGACTTGTGAGAGGGGACCTTTAATAGATATCTTGACCTTGCCTTCTCAAACCCTAGGTCATCGAGGACATCTCCCCTGGGCCTTGAACCCTAAATATAAAGAGGCATCCTATTGAGGTGACAATGATAGGATAACCTCAAGTTACACCAATTTTCTCTTCTTTACAATTTCCTTTGATCAAAGTACAAATTGAGCGATAATATTTTGGCGTCGTTGTTGGGGAACACTGATTCAATTCTCCTCGAAGACAACACTTCTCAGTAATCCTTTTCCTCGAATTTTTTTCAAATCTTACCCGATGACTCCACTGAGGGTGAACCCCTCATTCCTTTGATAATTTCAAGAAAATTATCTGGAAAATTCACAAATGACGACCCATAGTGGACGTTAGAAAACACTCTCTTCTACTATTGTAATCCCTATTACCCTTGTAAAACCTCCTAAATGGTCTCACAAATAAATCTTTAGCCATTTGGATTTAGCTAATACCCAAGGAGAATTACATGATCTCCCCAAAGAGGTTGATTCCTATATACCTAAATTCTCGGGAGAATTAGGATCTTATGGAAACTCACACTAGGATAAGTTTTATGAGGGATATGAATTTCACCAATCAAGAGAAGAACACCTTGACACCTTCATGAGGCTTTTTACAATATCACTCATCCAGAGTGCGAGAGGCTGGATTAATTGTCTCCCAAATGGAAGCATCAAAACCCTTGAAGATCTTGAATGAGCTTTCAAGGACAGGTGGTGTAAAAAAAAAGTATGGCCTCATTTTACTCTCAATACCTTGAAGTTTGCAAACAAACAAATGAAGACGTTAGGGAATTCAATGATAGGTTCAACACTCTCATTAGCAAACTTCAGCCTGATTTTCTCCCAAAGAGCACTATTATCCAACATTACCTTAACTCCTTTGAAGGAACTTTACAATTTACCCTCAAAGATCGATTACCTACAACCCTAGAAGAAGCTCAAGATGTTTCCTGCCATATTGAAGAGAATCTTAAGTTTGACGGTGCCATCCATCAAGTCAATTTTTTGAATAATGATGACATCTGGGAGATAAATAAGGAAAGCGTGGGAGGACTAGAGCATGACCTCCCAGAGATTCTAGAGGTAGAAAACAATACCTTCCATAGGAAATAGAGCACAAGTTTCTCAAACATGAAATATGCCTTAAATTTTTCAAACAACATGAATCCTCTAAGGATCTAAGTATCTTTGAAAGAATCACTCAGTTAGAAAGGTCACTATCACAAATCCAAAATCCACTTTCTATGAGACCTCCTCAAACAATAAAATCTCATACTCCAAGAGAACAAAATTTTATGAACACTTTGAACCTACAAAATGTTGCAAGACAAGAAATTGATCCTAAGCCTTGGTCATGCAAGGACTCCTATTTTGAACGTTACGACCCAAAGGATACTCATGAGAAGCCTAATTTTGTAGATTCCATATTCACCTTGTTCACACCAAGTCAAATCCAAGAAAATCAAGACACGAGGAAGACTAGGATTGAACACTTTGGCCAAAAAAATGAGAACTTAAGGGTAAATCTTGAAGAGCCCCAGGTGTATGCTAGTAATCTACCCCAACATTTTCCAAAACCTGACAATAATAAGACCAACCTGAGCACTAGTAGGACCCTTCCCCATCGTTCTGGATAAAGAAAGAGATACAAATTGGGGTGATTATCCTGACGATGCCTCTGACATCTCTGAAGACTTGGATGATTATTCTTCTACACAAGAAGAGGACTATTTGATAAGGTTTAGAAGGAGAGGATTTGTCTTCGTCAAATGGGAAGGGGATGATATCAGAACTGGTGAAACACATGAGCCAACCAAAGAAAGTCTTCTTGTATTTTCCCCTGATGATTTTCCTTTTTCTTCAAAGGAAGACTTCGATCAAATTCAATGGGAAAAGAAGGAAGAGTATCAACATTTCCTAGAAAAATACAAGGAAAAATAAGTTGGGACTATCAAATTGTTAAAAAAAGAAGAATATGACATGTTGAGAAATCCATCCCAGCAAGAAGTCTTCATAGCAGAACCCACCCTCCTCCCTCAAGACAATACACCAGGGTTGTACAAGAAACAACCATATTCATGACCAAGGATTACACAGAGGGAGATATAGTCTAGATGTGGGACACAAAGAAGGGAGAGCCTACTAATTTCAAGGGAAGTGCACAATTTTGGCTTGGACCCTTCAGAGTTGGAAGAAAGTCAGTCAATGATGCCTACTATTTGTCTGCATTGGAAGGAAGAAGGCACCCATTACCAGTTAGCGGGCACCTCCTCAAACCATATATGGGGGTAGAGACTTGACCTCATAGGTAAGTACAGGTAAGTAGGTAGGAATTTGCATTCATTTTATATACCATATGCATTTCATGCTAGAGTAGTTGTATTTCCATCTATATATATGTTTGTTTTCATTCTCTATACTATATATGAACCGGGGGTGATATCACGACCCCAAATGATTGTTAATAATATTCTGTTGAGATCAAGCAGGTCATGTGTTATTCCATAGATGTTGAAGTTCTCATGCGCTCTACGGTGACCACATGTCCTTGAGTTGGAGCCATATGTTATTCCCTAGCCTAGGGATAACTAATGAGATTATGTCTCGAGGCCCACAGGTCCTAGAAATGGAGTATCGAGAGCCATATTGACTTGAGCCTGGCCCTGGAGGACCCATCCTTCTTCTTCTTCAGTTCCTCCACCTTGTTAGCAACAAAAACATCCATCCCATCAGCATGGTCCTTCATTAGCAGTGGGTCTCGCTCCATGAGGTAATGAGGCTGGGTATCATGGTATGTGTCACTCTGATTCTCAAAACATTTGAATATGTGCATTTAATTATTTTTACTTCTAACGTGTGCTCGGACCTTATTCCCTTCCACTTGTCCACACCTAGGGGGAGTGCCAGGATGCCCTAGTAAGTTGTTTCCCATATGGTTTGATTTTCCATTGGAGGGGTTCACGAAAGGTTGTCATTCGTTACCACCATACTTACCAATTTTCATCTTTTTCCCTCTCATCCATCCCATACACTGGTTCGGGAATTGGGTTTGACAAGCTAGCAAAGGGTTGTACCTTACCTTGTGGGAAGAAGGGGCTAAAGGCCCAGGGGATAAAAGTAGCTAGAAAAATATAAAATCCAAAAGAATGAAACCTTCAGATGCTTCACCTAGGGATCCCCAAGAAAACAATAAAAGGATTCTCAGCAAGAAACATAGGGACCCGTAAAAAATAATAAAATCAAGACCTAGTTGGAGGATAGAGGGTCTCATTACGAGCCAACATATTAGGTCCATGGGCATGTAAAAATATGATACTACCATTCAGCTGGTCACCATGCTAGGGTAGTGGCTCTTGGTGGCATAGCCAAGAGAAAGGGGATCTCATCACGAGCCATCCTTCTCATTTCCATGAAATTCTTGTGGGTAACATTGTCACCACTCATCACCACGCCAGGGCAGTGTCCCCTAAATAGTCTCTTGAAAGAAAAAGAAATAAGATAAAAATATAAAAGGCATGAATGGGATTGAAAAAATTTGCATCCATGACAACGTGCAACTCACCCTCTTCAGAGGCACCCAAAGGTAATCCATACATTCCCTTGTCATCATTGCACCCATTACTCGAACATTCCTTACCACCTCACCCACTTACATGGCCTGGATTTGTCTTCATTCAAAAACATCCCACATCCAATGAGAAGTGGCCCAATAGGAAATCCTAGTGTCCCCTCCAAACTTGGCTTGTAGAATAACATAACGTCTTTGAGCACTTGTCTAGAAAAGGGGGTTTCATGCACATGTTTAAATAAATATATTATTAGATGTGATTGACATTGTTATGATCACTGTGACTTATGAACCCATGGAGGGCGTACTTGTTTTTTTTGCAGGGCCACACCCAATGGGAAGGTACACATGGGGATATGATTAGTTTGGACCTCCATAGGGATAAAATACCACCAGATGGATGTTAAGACCCCAGCCAGGGGCAGATACAAATCAAAGGTTTACACCGGAGAGAGAGGAGGATGTTCCACTAGAGGCAACTTGGCATGCCTGGACCCAAGGGGTTCTTTCCCTTCTCACTATGATGTAGGCCTTGGAAGGCCCATGACATCACCCAATGACCCATGACGTCACCCAGCGTTTTGGACACTTTGGAGGCAGTTGTGTGTCAAGTGGCACATGTGGTTTGATCTAGAGGCCCAAGGAGGCCTAACGTTTTTCTCCTGGAGGACAACATTTCCCTAAAAAATCATAATGTCACCCTAAAAGGGCATGAAGTCACCTTTTTTTCTTGATTTAGGGTTTTATTGTGTCATTTAATGTAAAAACTGGATATTGCATGTAATTGGCCATGTTGGCCTTTTTTTACCTAATTCTAGTCATTGAAATTGTATAAATAAAGGTTTTTTCCCTTGTATTTTTCATCATATTTCACTCACACTTGGTGAGTTCTGAAATTTTCACGCTACTTAGGGTTTATTGTCTGAAATTTTAGGCACACTTGTTGAAGGAGGCTAATTTTGGACTATTTTGGCAATTTTCTTGGTGGAAGTGTTCAACTAGGGTATTTGCTTGATGATTCTTGATGAATGTAAGTAAGATTTTTGAAATTCTTCTTAATTGAATGGTTATGGTTATGTTTATCTTGAATTCACATTAAAATTATGAAATTTCTATATTAAACCCTAGGAATCCAAGCACATGTTATTGTCCTTGCTTTAAGAGCTTTTACCTACTAGATTTTGCCAAGAAGCTGATTTTTCTTGAATCTTTTGCTAAGGGCCTTGCCATTGAAACACCCTAGCAATTTTTCTTCATGCAAGCCACCATTTGCTTCATATTTGAGCTAAATAAGGAGGAAAACTACTAGGGCCTAGGGTTACCTACACCCTAGTAGCTATTTTCCCCCTAAGGTTTGGTAGTTGAAGTGTTGGGTTAGTGACACTTCAACTATTAACCTCTCTTGTCTTTGGCTCTCCTACTATCATAATTTTCCTTAAACATTTTATGCCGCTTAATAGACTCCTTTTTCCCTAAAGGCACTAATATAAGACTTCTTATTGAGTGATTGACCAAAACAACCATCAAAACCTACACCTTAAGCCTTCTACTAACCACTTCTAACATTAAAATAGCCTAACCTACTAACTTTGTTGTTGTTGTTACTAAATTAAGCTACAACCACATTTTGCAACATTAAAAGCATCTAAAAGCAATTGAAAAAGTTGATTAATGCATTGCCTTACTTGCTTCAGACAAATGCTAGTATTTTGATGTTAATGATTGATTATTCTTGGTCATTTTGAAGATGTATTAAGGGACTTATTGTGAAGTCATTGTCGTATAAATATTTCTTCTATAAATTTATTTTTACTTCACATTTATATCATCCATTTATTTTATTGACGAAGTCCGTGGTTCTATTAAGTACTAACAACAAGTTGTACTTGCAAAAGACATATTTTCTTGTTGTTTTGTTTCGAGCAAGTACATATTGATATTTTACTACTTCATTGATTAAAACCTTGGGACTTTATGATCAATGGTGACTTGTGAGAGGGACCTTTTAATAGATATTTTGACTTTGCCTTCTTAAACCCCCAAGTCACCGAGGACGTCTCCCCTAGGCCTTCAAACCTAAATAGAAAGAGGCATCCTATTGATGTGACAGTGATAGGATAACCTCAAGTTACACTAATTTTCTCTCCTTTACCCTTTCCTTTGATCAAAGTACAAATTGTGTGATAACACCTAGTTTAAGTCCCCACAAATTATAATGTAATTGTATAAATGTGATTTAGGCTAGTGAGCCAATATGTTGGGACGAAGAACCTATATTGATTAATATGGTTGAGGGCCAAGATATGTAAAATGTATATTGAAAATGATTAATAAAAATATTGATCATTGGTTGTAATATGAGAGGGATGGTAATGATAGGAGGCTATGATTCCACAAGAGAGGGGGCTAAAGGGGATCCAAGGAGAAACCCATGCTATTTCCTAAAGTTATTGTTTTGAGTGAACCTTCTATTTCTATTGAGTGCTCCCAAATCTTGTCATTAAACACATGTAAGAGGGTTGGTGTGAGTAGTCACACCCCATACTTATTGGGAGAATCGGGATAAAGTAAAATAAACATGGAGGAGTGTGATAGTAAACTTGCTTGGGAAAAAGAGAAATTCGTATGGAAAAAGAGGACAGTTTTACATGGTGATTTTGGGCAGCAAGAGGGGAGTTGAGTGTTGGTAAGAGCACTATCCATGTTGTTCTTGAGGAAAACCATTGTTGGGATATGTTTATGCTGAAATTTTGGTCTGTGTGCCTATTAAAAATGGGTTGTAAGCCTGAATTGCATTTTTCTATCGAGGAAATGGTTCAAGAGCCTTATGAAGAATGTTGTGAAAATTCTTGGAGTAGCTGAGGGTTCCTGGAGTCCCCAACTGGGATATTCGTGGAAAAATGAGTGCATTGTATCCCTGGAGGGAAGTGGGAAGTCCCAAGGGACTATGTAAAGTGAAGGGGGATCCCATTCCTTGGGTTGTGTAGGTTGTGGGGAAGAGAGCTAGTGGATTGGAATTGTTGTTGGAGTACAACCTGGATTTGGGGTTGCTTAATGTGGAAAGTGGATAGTTAAGAGGGATAGATCTCCTTGTGGACTCATATCCTTGGCATGGGGGTGGCTTGTTGTTGATAGAAAATGAACAACAAGCCTATGGTTGGGAGGAATGTCCTTCGTACATAGTTAGTTTGTTATTTTATAAATAGATAAGTTTTTTGTTGTGTTTATTATGATTATTCCGCTATGTAAATGAATATTTGGAATGGTGTGTGTTTTCTTGATTTATTGAATTCATGGGATTTTATTATGTTGTTAGTTGCATGATAAATTTAGCATATTTCCTATTGTTAATGTTAGTTGCAGAGAGCATTTAATTCCATTTTTAGAAGGTGGGTATGTCACTTTTGATATAAGTGTAAAATATGGTTGTTTTTAGTAGTGACGGGACTCAACATGAAGGATGGGTATGTTGCAATATGGTATCATAAATATGGTTTACATCACTTGTGTTGTATGGGACAAAGACTTCGTGCAGAGGCAGAGTTGCAGGTCAAAGTTTGCAACCATTTGACAGAAGTTCAAGGGAAATGTCATATAGAGGTTCAGGTGGTAGTCAGATATGGTTTTGTAGAGGAATACATGGAGGGTCATGGTAGATCTGACCATATAAATCTATTATGTTGGGCGAAGAGGAGGAGGTGGAACCTATGTGGAGGAACCCTATATTTGGAGATTTGGAAGAATTCAGGAAATGGACTTGTTTCAAAAATCCATATATGGAAACAGAACCCATACTTTGTGGAACCCCATAGCGAAGTGATGTTAAGATGATGTGGATTCCACGTGGCAATTTTGAGGATCCACGTGGTGAGTTTTAAGTGGAAAGTGACTCGTCAAAAGGGAACGATGGTAGTCATGGCCTAGATGCCAGATGGAGGACATATGGGTATCTGGGCATTGAGAATCCCTTAAGGTGATTTATTATGGAAAGGGGCAAATTCCAGATGTGAGACATTGACATATGGGTATATGGGAATCCAAAATTCCTTAATGTGAGTTTTTGTGGAAAGGGGTGGATGTTGGATGTGAGACATTAACATCCGAGTATCCAGACATCTAGAAATCCTTATGGTGATTTATTATGGAAAGGGGCAGATCTGGATATAGATTTTTTATGAAGGTCAGATGCCACATCAATGAGCCAATTCATATGCCATGTCATGCAAGGATGGCATACTTGTGGCATGCCACATTGGTCAGTTTCCATGTTAGCATTCATTGGATCGCGAATTCAACGTAGGAATGGATCTCGAGGTAAATGTAATTTTGGGATATTTTCTAAGTAAAGAACTAGAAAATGGAACCAAGAGGCGTAAATAGAAACTATTTGGAAACCCATAAATCTGAAGATCTAGGAATTCAAGTAAACACTATGTGGGACATTTCCAAAAGTATCAGATGTCGGATGTTAGATATCGAGTGGTGGAACAATGTGGTGGAACCTAGACCCATTTGGATATCTAGAGATCTGGAGAAATCACTAAGTGGTCTTTTCCAAAATTTTTGTATCTCAGATGCCAGATGTGGAACCATGACATGTTGGAGCAGAAAAGGGCAAGGTTATCGGTCGAGCGCCTTTTGAAGCCACTATGAATCTGCACCATTAGATTGAAAAGATATCAACTATAAATATGTCAGACTCAAGTGACCCCTTTAAAGGTCAATCAACTTGAATTTCCCACTTTCGATCTAGATCGTTAACCTAAGTGATTTCTCCATTATCTGATCTAGTAGATGTACAAGTTGCATGTCGAGGGCATAATGGAGAAAGGGGAGTGGGACCCACTATTTCCATAGAAAATGGGTTGGTGAAAGGTGGAGGATTTCCATTGAGTACACATCGGTATAGGTGGGTGAATGAGGATATGCCAGTTGGAAACTGGGTACAGGTGGACCCACATTGGTTCAAAGGAGGGACTATCCAGAAAAATGAAAATCCAAGTTTCTGTATAAATGGAATTATTAAAAAGTATTGATGTCAGATGGTGGAACCTTGCGAGTGGACTTAGGATATCCAAGTAGTGGAGATCCAATTTTTTGTGAAAGGGACTTGTAAATTTCTGGATTTTGGATGGTGGATATCTGAAGTCTTAGGAAATCCAAATGGGTGGATATCCAAGAAAAATTGGAAATTCAGATATCTAACCCTATGTCTCAGTAGTGAAGTAGTTAGGCCCTAATATTGTGTGGATAGGGAAGCCACATCAGTCGATCCATGTAGGCTGGAACCATATGGATAGGTCTATGTGGTTCTAGGTGGCACAATGACATCATCATATGAATGATGTGTGAAATCTTCAGGGAGGCATAACTTTCTTAGGACTTAGTTTTTAGAAAGTGAATAGTCATTGGAAAGCACTTGGAGAGAGGGATCCATTCATGCACCTAGAAAATTTATTTGAGTAGTATATTTTACAGCCAACTCAGAAGAAGATGATTGGTGGACTTAAAGAGCACAAAATTATGTGTTATTTTTCCAGAACTATGAATATTAATTTTTGTCTAACAAAAATATTATTGCATGCACATTTTCTTGCATAATTAAGAGGTTGAGGGAGATTTGGTTCCTTTTATGAGTGTTAAATTCACGGAGGATGCCCATAGATATTACGGTTATGAAGAAGAAATAATATGTCTATGTGGAAGAATAGGAAATGTCGATACAGAGTCCAATGGAAGAGGAGATAGGGAGGAGTCTGTGAAGATAGATTCCATGAACCATGCAACTATTTAAAGTGGATTTTTTTCCAAATAATGTTAATTTTGGAAAAAAAATTCCATATGATAGAGTTGCATGTCAAAGGTGAGTATCGGGTTGTAAAATGTGTTGATACTCATTATATTTCCTATGATGAGGTATAAAGGCACATTCAGAAATGCAACGTCCAGGTAATGAAAAAAGGGGATAAGCTTAATAATAGGGCATTATTAAAAAGTAGAGAAACACTCAAGCAGAGAGTGTTGTGTGAAGGGATTGCTAGCAAGAAGAGATGATTCCATAAATAAGGATTTTGTGGGTTTGTTCCAAATTATAATCCTAAGGTCCATTAGACAAGAAGTAGTTTAAATCTTGTAAAATTGGAAGAAAATTTTTCTGCAAAAGAAAAGAAATGATATTGCGAGGTGAGGTGTGACTCATGTGTGACTCATGGAGTGGGTGAGTGATATCTATGTGCAAGCATATGAATGCAAGAAAAAGGAATTGCTAGCTATGACTTAGCTAATTTTTCCTGAAGTACTCAAAGGAAGAAATTCACTTATGTTATAAAAGTTCATAGTGGAAGTAGGGTGTAGGTGAAAATGGAGGAAGGTAGCATCCCATTTGAAGCAGAGTGGTATCGAGTGGTCAAGTGAGGATTCATAGGAAATTACTCAATTAAGTAAATATCAAACAAAGACAATGGAAAACCAAATATAATGACAATGGGTGTCATAATGTTAATGGTTAAGCTGGTTGCAAAATATTACAACATTAGATGATGGTATGATATAGAGTACATCATCCCAAGTGATGGAATATTCTAGCAAGGTGAAGTTGGGGCATGATTTCCTAAGTGCAAGAAAATGCCAGTAGGGAATATTGGATGGAAATGTAGAGTGGCTAAATGAGACTCAGCTAGAGAGGGTTCATATTAGGAAATGATGGTGCAAATATGAGCAGAATGACAGTGCAAAGGGAAGTGAGGATCTACAAGAATTCATGGACAACCATATACAAAACAAACACAAATAAATAAAGATAAAACATGTATGCACTAGAGTGCATAATGGAAGTGATGCATGATGCCTACAATAAATCTAGAATGCGTGTGCATGAATAGGCATGATGAGATTAATTTCCTGGTTCATATTGATGTGAATTTATGCATATGGACATTCTTGTGGCATGATTATAGACTGAGAGTAGTCTGTTGTTATATATATATATATATATATATATATATATATATGAATCTATGCAAAAATGTTGTCATGATAATTGAATATGACTAATATTGGATTGTGTATCCAAGAAAATTGTTATAGTGTTGTTGAAGATGTTGATGATTTTGTTGCATATGAAATCCATCCATATGAAGGAAAAGGAGGATGGTAAGAACATTGATACAAAGATTGGTGAAGGGATCTTGCAAGCCTCTATAAAATATTAGTTGATCAAGTAGCATCAATTAATGTAATAATAGCTATGCATAAATGTAATTGGGGTTGTTTATGATGCATAAATGTTAAAGGGAATTGAGGTAAGAATTTCCTTGGATAAATTTGGAAATATTTGAATTGATGTAAAGGTAGAGGGGCTTGAGAGTACACATGTTGTGTAGTTCTTGAATGCAATTATATGAAATTTAATTGCATGTCATGTTATGTTGGTTATGAGATCGTAACAAAGTCAAGTCATGAGGCATATTTCTGTTATAATAATGAAATCAAATAGAAACAAATGTGTATGAGGCCATGTTTTGGTTGGATATGGAAGGTATATTGCACCATAAAAGTGATTAATGGTATTCCCCAATGTAACTGATGTTTGGACTGCAACCTCATTGGTGACACTAAATGGCACTAAAGAATTATATTCCTAGTGTTGTGTATGGGTTGAAGAGGAAGGTATCCAAATGACTGAATAGGTAATTGGGAAGATTTCGGATGATGAGTTGAGGCATTGGATAGACCTTCCAACTCACCATGGTGGAATACATGACATGGATATATGGTATTCCAAAGTCAATGCGAGGATGTATTGTGTATATGTGGCCATGGGTATTTCCACATTGGTTTTATTTATTGGGAAAATATGATTGCATTATGAAAACCTTGGTGTCTTGATAATGCGTGTACAATGAATCATAGTTTCATTCCATATAATATGATTGATAGTTGAATTTCTTTTATACAAATAATAGTTGAAAGTGATTGAATTTTTAGAGTAATATAATTTTGAATTCACTTCATGGCATCATTGCAATTGTTGCAATGAGATGACAATGTGCATGAATATTGAAAATCTGTTTGGATGAATGAAAGTTGAGAAAATTGCAGGAAAAATGGTCTTGGATATGGAAATGGTTTAAGCCCACGAAGAATACTAATGCCCATTACTGGAAGAGCCTAAAAATTATGATCAGAAATCTCATGCTTGGGGAATTTTGTTTTCCTGTATAAACGATCCGGGTGGATATTAGTGACCACCCACCTGTTCCAAATTCCAACTAGCTCATCTGGACAGTTTTTAGTTCAACATGTTTCTCTGTAATGGGGACATTTATTTGTAATTGTGATTTCTTCACTTATGGGGTTGTCCTGAATCCCTAGACAACATCTAGGTGGATATTGGTGACTGCTCACTTATTCCAACTGGATTATTTTGGAAGTTTTCATGTTAGTGCATCTTTTTGTACTTTTAGGGCCATTTGGGGGCTCTAAACAATGTTTTTTTGGATTTCCACAGTCAAACTATAGATGGAGTTAGATTTTGATGGAATAATGCATATTTCTTGAAAATACTTTTCCAACGAGCTATCACATGCATAAAACGGAGATCGTATGAAAAAGTTACGACCCCAGGAAGTTAATGTACTAGCTTACCGCAATGGGGCCCACATGAATTTGGGCGCTTCATCTCCTAGGGTTAGGTTTTTTTATGTCTAGGGGTTTGGAATTCATATTTATCATAAAAATGCCTTCAAATCCTCATTGTAATGATCTTCTTGTGAATGAGTACAATCATCACATCTCTTCTAAGAGATAAAGTTGCCACCATTCTAGTGAGTCTTGCACTCTGTATTTTTACAGTCTCTGTACATTTATTTCATTAATATAAATCAAGTACATGAGATGGACCACACTACGACAAGATAAGAGACAAACAGTGTTGAAGTTCACAAATAATTTCCATACCTTGCGCACCAAGCTAGGTATCAAATACTCTGAGTGACATATTGTTCTAAAATACCATGGGGCTCTACATAGGTACATCCAAACCGAAATGGATTTCCTAAACATCTTATCATTGGGAGTTATCTATCGATATGTTGTCAAAATCGAGCCGAAATTTAGGCACCAGAACAAATGGAAGTTTGGGTCTGCAAATTTGCAATAACAAAAGCATGGTAAAGACAACCTTAACCAACATCCTCCCAAAAAACAGTCCAAGACACATGAAAAGAAGGGTAAAAGAAAGATGAAGAATTACACTGGGAAGTGGCGTGATTTCCACAAAATCCCCTAGCACACCACCGATGAATGTCACTCAAAATAATCATTGGTGGTCGAGGTCAAAGACAAGGAGTCGAACCCTGATTCATAATATGATAAAGAAAGTATTGGAAACAGACAGATCATCAACGGATACCCCATAACTACTATCGTTATTGCAACAACTCACCCAGAAGAACTAGTAGATCCTAAAGAGGGGGAGTGCCTCTTCCATTCACAGATGTGGGTAAAGGGGACCCCGTTACATTTCATTTTTTACAGCAATAGCCAAAAGAAACTCATCTCAACTGAGGTCTTCAAACAGTTGGGGTTGTGGACAACACCACACCCACATCCATACAACATCAGGTGGCTTCACCAGGGATGAGATCTCTATGTCAATCAGTAGTTCCTCATGTCCTATGGCATCCATCCCTTCAAGGATGAGGTAGTGTGTGATGTTTCCCCTATTGATGTATGTGATGTTTTTTGGGGCCAACCATATATGTGGAAACTTCATGTTGTTTATGAGTCTCGACCCCATAGTGTCATTATTACTCTGGGAGGTCAACTCTACACGATACCAGAGTTAGTTCCGACTCTCTTCCACCAAAACAATGTTGCAAGGTAATCTCTCATACTGCAAAATTCATCCTCTTTACAATCTATTCAAAGGATGCACAGAAGGCCACTGCAACCTCAAAACCTTCTATCCAACAGAAGTAGATCACAACTATTGTTTCTTCACCTACGATGGTTCCTACACAATGTCCCATCAATCCCAAAGAGGTTGGTTGAACATACTCAGCCCCGCCAGCAACAGGTTCATGACAACCTTTCACAGACCAAGCAATGCAACTTCTCCAACAAGGCACACATCTCACCTAGATTCAGATTCAGAAAACTCTTTCCCCTCTTCCCTGGGAACTCAATGCAATGGATACCATTGCTTCCTAAGGGGGGAGGATTGATCCAGGTGGATATTGGTGGCCACCCACCTATTCCAAATTCTAACTGACCCATCTTGATAGTTTTCAGTTCAACGTGTTTATTTGTAATGGGGACATTTATTTGTAATTGTGGGTTTTGCACTTGCGTGGATGTCTTGAAGCCCTACACAACATCCAGGTGGATATTGGTGGCTTCCCACTTATTCCAACTGGATTATTTTGAAATTTTTCATGTCAATACATCTTTCTATACTTCAAGGTCCGTTTTGGGGTTCTAAACAATGTTCTTTTGGCTTGCCATAGTCAAACTGTAGATGAAGATAGAGTTTGACAACATAATGTGTAATTCTCTAAAAGACCTTTCCAATGATCTATCACATGCCTAAAACGAAGATCGTATGCAAAAGTTACAACCCCGGGAAGTTAATGTACTAAGTTACTCCAACAGGGCCCACATGACTTTGGGTGCTTCATCTCCTAGGGTTAGGTTCTTGGATGTCTAGCATTTTAGCATTCATGTTTATCATAACAAGGCCTTCAGAGCCTCATTGTAATGATATTCTTGTGAATTAGACTATCTGTCACATCTCTTCTCAGAGATAAAGTTTCCACCATTCTAGCGAGTCTTGCACTCTGTATTTTTACAGTATCTGTACATTTCTTTCATTAATAGAAATCATGTATTACTGTATTTCGTTGTTTCTGACAATTTTTATGTGTATTTCCTTGTAATATATTTTCTTTCATTTCGTTCTAAAAATAATACGGAGCAATAAAACAAATTTGAATTAATAATTGAAAAATGTGGTGATGATATATCATGATGAATATATGTGTGTGAAACATAGATGAGATGATGGTAATTGAAATTGAAAGCTAGGGAAGAAGGCTACTTTTAGGACACCGAAACCCTATGAATGCCACAAGTAAAAATTGCTAGTGGATGTCTAGTAGTAAGTTGGCGCTCTCCTTGCAAGTGGAAAACCTTGGCTAATGATGGATTTCCTTAGGGATTTAATAGTAGAGAAGGGGATGCTTGAGTTTGGAGGGTGAGTATATAAAGGAAGAGGAAACTCAAGAATGTGTATGACATGGTCGCTGAAATCGTGTAGGTATGTCATAAAAAAAAAGGAGCAAAGAGCTAGAGTTTGGAGGCAACAACGATGGACATGTTAGCAACTATTTGTAGCTATTGAAGGCTGAAGAGGAAATTTTTCATGCTTGTAGAAGAGGCAGACTTTTAGGCCTTGTTGTGGCAAACAACCCCCCCTTATTTTCTTTTATGGTTGATTGAACATTAGGATCCCTTTTTATCATAATGTCGATTATCCCTTTATTTTCGTTTGAATTTGTCATATTTGATTGGTTTTCTTATGAAATGGATTGTTTTCTTTTCACTGGACATTCACACATCTTCACAAATCGATTAATGTTGAGGATGCTCCTAATGTTAATTCCTTGTGTTTACTTTAATTTCAATTCATTTTATTATTTCAATCATGATTTTAAGCATGGAATTTAAAATATGATTATGAGGTTTTTTATATCATTTTATCGACAATTGAGTGATTATTAATTATTTTGGAGTTAATTTCCTCAAATTTGCATAATATCCTCAAAATATCCTCAATATATCCTCAATATATCCTCAAAATATCCTTAATTATTTTGGAGTTAATTTCCTCAAATTTGCATAATATCCTCAAATTTGCATGATTTTAAGCATGGAATTTAAAATATGATTATAAGGTTTTTTATATCATTTTATCGACAATTGAGTGATTATTAATTATTTTGGAGTTAATTTCCTCAAATTTGCATAATATACTCAATTTCAAAACATAATGTCCAGTAAAGTTATACATTTATGCTTTATCTAGAAGGTGTGATATCAATCAAATTTGATCTTATTAATTTTGGTTAATTAAGATTTGGAGATCTTGTAGTTCATCTTTTAATATATTTTTAATTTAATTTCTTTTGTTATAAGTGCCTATGATAGATCTGTAATTCAACTTCAGTTTCCAAATATATCTTTTAGTTGGGATTTTTCATCTTTACAAGGCATAATGTTGGGGGAAGATCAAATTGAAAATTTGTATCAGTTTCAGGAGGCAATCTTCTATTCTTATTTTTGAACAAATGGTGAGGAATATATTCAAACAATTGAAAAACCACTTTCACAATGGGTCAATTTATTTAATATCCAAAGGATTTCCTAATAAAGTGAACATATTAGGAGAAATCATGATCAGAGTGATACATATTTTCCTAGATTGGAAACACATCAATATTCAGGAGGAGATCTTGTATATCAATCCCGGCCAAATGGTGAAGAATTTGAGGAAACGGTTTGAAACCCACTTCCAAAACATGCCTCTTTACTTAAAATATAAAGTATTTTCTCATAAATTGAAGAGATTTGGAGAAATCATGATATGAGTGAGTCGAATTAGATTTCGGGTCAATTTCAGAAGGCTAACTTCAAACTTAGATTCTGAGTAAACCAAGAGGAATCGGGCACAACAGTTGAAACCCACTTCATAAACAAGGTCAATCACCTTAATCTAAAAGTATTTTCCTAAAAATGCAACAGTGTGGGAGAAATATTATCAGGAAGGAGACAAAACAATTTTTTTTTTATGCTAGTTCACAAGAAGCATTTTTGCAGGTCGATTTCCGGGAGATATAAGTGATGAATCGCTTCAAACAGTTGAAAACCCACCTCAAAAGAAGACCCATTTATCTTATCCTAAGAGTATTTGTGAACAGGTTGAACCATTTGTGAGATATGATTTTTTTTCTAGGAAGTTTCTGTTCATAATTAACATTTTGCAAATTCTGTTCCAAATTCTATAGTTGATTCTTGAGCAAGTTTTGACCGACTCAAGAGGGATTCGACGTAGGTGGGAAATACCATATAAATCTATGATTATTCTTGTGTAATGGGGGTTCCATATCTGTAATTTTAGAGGGAGGAAATTCTGAATGCCTGAGAGAAGAGGCTATGCACTGTTGTAAAACCATTTCTTGAAGGGATTTGGTATTTCAGAAGATTGTACAAAGAAAAATATTTTTTGATGATAATGATAACAAGTTTTCATTTATTTTCACTATTGTATCTGATTTGTAGATTTGTTATTATTTATTGATGTTCTTTCAACCTGGTTATAATTCTATGCCAATTAGCATATTATTGATCAATATTAGCATTGTTGTTAGCCTTGTTAATTGTCGTCCTATTTAAAACTATCATTGCAAGACTTGATAGGTTCAACCAGAGTTGATGGAGAATTCATGGAGACTTATTTGGAATTACTAAATAACTATTTATTGGTTAATTACAAATTTGTCTTATTATATCTTGTATTGAATTAAATGAACTATTTCTTTAGTTCAATATAAATATTATATTGGATTCATTCACATGATTGGATTTGGGTATATGCAATAAATTATTTTAATAAATATTTATTAAGGTTGTTTCATTGTATATTTGTTTCAACAACTTGTAAGTTGTCAAACTACTTTGAGAATTTGCAAGTAAAACTTAACCCTGGGTTCAATCACAATCTTTTCCCCTCCTTATTAAATATTTTTCTCTTGATTTAGAGTAAGGATATCCTTTTCTTAGTCAAGATAGGTTTTATTTTTTGTTTACTTGCATCTTAGGATTAATTTTCATTTGCATTTAGGATAAATGTTTTTAATTCTCTAAGTCTCCTTTCATAGGAGCAAAATCTAATGTGGAGTAGTTGAGCCCTTATGTCAGCCTTAGGATTACTTTCTTGCAAGCATGTTGCAAGAGAGTAATCCATTTCCTTTTGTGTATTGATAAAATCAAGTAACAATATATATTAGCAGATAGAAGGATGTGTATATATCTTTGTATATATAAAATAATTTTTATTAGATTAACTTTAGATTAGGGTAGTCTTAGGACAAGGGTAACTGGAGACCCACAGAACTAGTCAGAATCACCATCCCCGATGGATAAGGGATTGATTGGGGCCTTAACCGGGTGATCTCCTTATAATGTTGAACATGGTCATTTTTTTCCATCAACATTTTTGGTGCTAGAAAGAGGGCCACCGACAAGTGTGCGTCATAATTTGATTCTTATGAGCTATTTGCTTTAACACTATTATTCATTTTTAATAGCTTCCTCTAAAATTCCCATATGAAGTTGTATATCTGGTCGCGCATCAAGCACTCCAATGAAGGTAGTTAGATAATTGTCAAAAAAAATAATAATGGTAAGTCTAATTCTTTTTCATTTCATCATGTTCATCAATTTATTTTGAATTGTAGAAATTTTGATACCGATGATGGTGTTATGTGCAAGATTTTCACTCTCACTTTAACAGGCCAGGCCAAAGATTGGTGTAGATCATTGCTAGTTTCCTCTGTAGATAGCTGGGACGAATTTACTTGAATGTTCCTTCAAACATTTCAAGATTATGATTGTACTTAGGTTTTCCTTGAACATGAGAATTTGCATAGAATCGAAGGGGAGTCATATGAGGATTTTATTCTTAGATTCAAATTAATTTTCTTTAAATTTCAATCCGAAGATTTTCCTTCACAACTTGAATTAATAGGATGGTTTAGACACATTCTTTCTCTTCCTTGTATTAATCATAATGAGAAAGAAGATACTATTTTTCTTATTTTATTTACTATTGTTGATGAACCTATTGTTGAACTTGTTGTTGATTATGTTCAAACTGAAAATGTAGAAATTCTAAATGAAAAATCTCAGGAAAACATGAATACATCCACTAAAAATAATGATGTTCCTGAATATGTTCTAAGACATGATAATTATGTTAAAGAAGAAAATCCACAATCAGTAATTCAAATTGAAAATATCAACAATAATTATTCAATTAATGACATACTTCCTACAACAATTACTTCTGAGTTTTATGATATTGTCAATAACTTTCAGTCACATGATTCAAATTATCTAAATAGTTATGCTCAAGAATATATATCTTACCAAACACATCACATTTCTAAAATAATTTCAAATAATGAGAAATTTGATTTATGTGTTGAGGATAATAATGAAGAAGCAGAATTGATAACTCATAAATCAATTTATAATTTAAAAGATAGGGAATCATTTCATCTCATCCATTTGAATAGTCATTATTATTCTTACCCTGGTCTTTTTACTGATCTTAATTCATTTGATGATCATTCGAAAGTTCCTCTGTGCTCAAATGATTTTGTAGAAAACAAGGGAGATACCATAAATTTAACAAATGACAAAATTCCTATCAGTCTAGATCAAAGTAATAATTTATTGAAATATTATTCTTTCAAAAGTCATGAGAATTATCAACACTGTACATTTGATTATTCTTCCTATTCCAATTTACTTTTTACAAAGGATGAAATTGAAGTCATTTACAATGATCATTCAGAGATTGAAAATGTCGAGGCACTTCACTTTCAAGTGATGGTTATGTGAGGTCCCCGTGTTGTCAATTCTCATAATCAATCTTTATTTCAATATGTAGGGTGTTCCTTTAATGATCTTACTAAAATAGATTCTCATCTTGAATCTTCTCATAATGATTTCAATTTTCAAGAAATGAAATCCATACCTATTTATTATTATGATGTTATCACTCGAGTTCACATTCTTGGTCATGATCTTGAACCTTATACACAAGTAGATGCTAGTGTTAAATATGATTACAATATTTCAGCTACTATTTGTAAAAAACAAATTCTTGTGAATAAGTCTTTTTTGTCTTATAACAATAATGTTAACATTCTTGTAAATAATAATGTAAATTCTTTTCCTATTTTAAATAGTGCAATTTTTTCTCAGCAGGGTAACCAGATTAATTTTCCGATAATGTTTTCATTCCAACAATTTCACAATGATTTTCAAGATAGAATTGAAACTTGGTTGGAGAATACATTTCAAATGAAGTTCCATGTTAAAAAAATTATTTTCCTGTTTTTATTAGAAATAGTTGTACATAGTAGGTTAGATTTATCTTTTGATTGTTTATTATTCATCCAATTTCTGTTACTAATTCCTCTTTTATATATGATTGCAGGAATAAAAAAGAAGGATTGGCTTTAATGGAAATTTTAATTTACTTAGCCCTAGTCATTCTTGTAGAGTAGATTAGAGTAGGATAGAATAAGAGTAGTTTAAGTTTTTTTTTTTTAATTAGATTTAAAATAAATATAGTTTTTGCTTCTTGTTAAATAAAGAAGTTGTGAAATTATGGTTATATTGAGCTATTGTCAAAGTGATCACTTTTCCTTTACCTTTTTCTTTTCCTATCATCTTATTTATCTTGTTTTTCATTAAAGTTTTTGTTTTAAGATTTACTCTTTAAATTCATCATTAAAGTTGATTCATTTTTGTAAAAAGTAAGATTTGAGAAGAGGACAAAGAGGGACAATACTTTGATAAAATATTTATGAGTAAATTTGTTAATCATAACTTGTCTTTAGTTAGAATTTTGTTTTACAATAGAATCCTAATTCATTCTAAAACATTCAAGACATAACTCATTTAAATCTCAACATAAATGAAAACACACATCCATTTTTCTTATGTTGAAATATGTCTTCTCATTTTTGTCTTGTTTGTTTTCATGTACTCATGGATTATTAGGTTGTCTTTTCTTTTAAGTTTATAGTTTCCTTTTTGAAGTTTGAATTAGTGGTTTGATTTCACTTTTGGTCTAGAGTTTGATTCGCTTGCGTTTTTTTCTTTATTCCTAGTTTGGATTGGATTTTGTGGTATTTCCGAAGTATATATGAGGTATTTTTTTATTATTAAACTACGCCAGTTAGTTTACATGGGGAAATCTATACTATATATATTTTAAATAGGATTCCATTTATCTAAAGGTCATCTATACTTAGTTTTCACTTTTCTTGTACATCTACTATTATCTATGGGGAACATTAAGATATGTTTAAAGTATTATAAGTTTACCTTTATAAGGAAATAATTGCCAACATTATTTACTTTGAATCCCTCCCATCCCCACCACAATTAAAATCCTCTACTTTGGTAGTTGAACAGAAACCAGTGAGGTCAAACTCAACTGGTATTGTATCCAGTACTTCAAGCTAAACCCTCTTATACCACCTCTCTCTCTTCACTTAATTGCGAGAAGAAATTATACAAATATATTTATCAAAAAGGTGTCATTAGAGCGTTGAAAGCATATTTGTGTGGGAAGTGTGTGTAAATCCACCGAGGTACTAAACAAGCTCACTGAAAGCATGTAAATGCACACATGGTATCGAGACAACTTTGTCGGGGTACTTAAAAGGCCTACTGGTAGCGAAGCAATATCTAGAAAAGAGGAATTTTTATAACAAATGCATATTAATCCTTAAAGCCTCCAAGCTATTTTTATTGTCCAAAAATAGATATGTAATTTAAAGTTAATAAATTTTCCCATATTTGGATTCACTGTTTTGGAATTAGGCATTCAAGTACTTTCATCTTTAAAAGCTTATTTTTCTTTGATTATGTCTTATGTGGGACCTTTCAGAATGGTGTCGTGTGTGAGAAATTTTTGAAAGCTTTATTTTCAATCTTTAGTAAATTTAGTCCTATTATCTTAACTAGAGATAATTGTTTCTTCCCCATGTGTCACCAATTGTTGTGGCAAAAAACCCCCCCTTTATTTTCTTCTATGGTTGATTGAAAATTAGGGTCCCTTTTTATTTTAATATCGATTCTCCCTTTATTTTCATTTGAATTTGTCTTATTTGATTGGTTTGCTTATGAAATGAATTGTTTTCTTTTTACTAGACATTCAGACATCATCAAAAATCGATTAATGTTGAGGATTCTCCTAATATTAATTTCTTGTGTTTACTTTAATTTCGATTATTTTTAATATTTCAAATTTCATGATTTTAAGCATGAAATTTAAAATATGATTATGAGGTATTTTTATATCATTGTATCAACAATTCAGTGATGATTAATTATTTTGGAATTAATTTCCTCAAATTTGCATAATATCCTCAATTTCAAAACATAATATCCAGTTAAGTTATACATTTATGCTTTATCTAGAAAGTGTGATATCAATCAGATTGTATCTTATTAATTTTGGTTAATTAAGATTTGGAGATCTTGCGGTTCATCTTTTAATAGATTTTTAACTTAATTTCTTTTTGTTACAAGTGTCTATGACAGATATGCAATTCAACTTCAGTTTCCAAATATATCTTTCAGTTGAGATTTTTTATTTCTACAAGGCATAATGCTTGGACAAGATCAAATTGAAAATTCACATCAATTTCAGGAGACAAACTTCCATTGTTCTTTCGGAACAAACTGTGAGAAATATATTCAAACTATTGAAAACCCACTTCCAAAATGGGTCTATTTACTTAAAATCCATATGATTTCCTCATAAAGTGAACAAATTGGGAGAAATCATGATCGGAGTGACATGGATTTTCCCAGATTGGAAACGCATCAATATTCGGGAGGCGATCTTGTATATTCAATCCTAGCCAAACAATGAAGAATTTGAGGAAATGGTTTGAAACGCACTTCCAAAACAAGACTCTTTACTTAAATTATAGAGGATTGTCTCTGAAAGGGAAGAGATTTGGAGAAATCATGATCTGAGTGAGTCAGATTATATTTCGGATCAATTTCAGGAGGCTAACTTCAAACTTAGATTCTAAGTAAACCAAGAGGGATCGAGTGCAATGGTTGAAAACCCACTTCAGAAGGAGGAAAAATAAAAACTTTGGGAGAAATATTATCAAGAAGGAGGAAAAACAAAGTTTCTATTATACCAGATCACATGAAGCATTTTTACATGTCAATTTCTGAGAAATCAATGGTGCATCACTTCGAACGGTTGAAAACCCACCTCAGAAACAAGTCAATTTACCGTATACTAAGAGTATTTGCAAAAACGTTGAATGATTTGGGATATATGATGCATTTTATGGGTGGGTTTTGTCCAAAAATTAACATTTTTCAAATTTTATAGCTGATTTTGTTCTGAATTATATAGTTGATTTTGAGCAAGTTTTGATCGACTCAAGAGGGATTCGACCTGGGTGGAAAATACTGTATAAAAATATGATTATTCTTGTGTAATGGGGGTTCCAAATCTAAAACTTGAGAGGGGAAAAATTATGTGTGTATGAGAGAAGAGGCTATGCACTGTTGTAAAACCATTTCTTGAAGGGATTTGGGATTTCAGAAGATTGTACAAAGACATATATTTTTTTATGATAAAGATAATAAGGTTTCATTTCCTTGCACTATTGTATATGATTTGTATATTTGTTATCATTTATTGATGTTCTTTCAACCTAGTTATAATTCTATACCAATTAGCATATTATTGATTAATATTAAAATTATTGTTAGCCTTGTTAATTTTATGCTAATTGTTACTCTATTTAAAGCTATCTTTGCAAGACTTGATAGGTTCAACCAGAGTTGATGAAGAATTGATGGAGACTTATTTGTAATTACTAAATAACTATTTATTGGTTAATTACAAATGTGTCTTGTTATATATTGTATTGAATTAAATGAACTATTTCTTTAGCTCAATATAAATCTTATATTGGATTCGTTCACATGATTGGATTTGGG
>ML797803.1:109731-135171 GCA_009831015.1 Picea engelmannii | reverse complement strand
ATCAGAAGAATACATGCAATTCATGCTACAAAAATTAGCATGTGTAAATCAAATTTGAAACACAAACACAAAATTCTTGAAGATTTTGTATCATATGAGCACTATCTTTAGGTAAAATAAGGATTACAATAGGAAAATGTACAACATAAATATAAATATCATAGAAAAGAAGATGATGGAATTCGTATGTATAAGAATAGAGTTTATGTTTCAAATTCTTGTCAATTAAAGAAACTTGTATTGAATGAGATACATAATGTTCCATATGTTTTACATCCCAGGTACCAGAAGACAATTTCAACAGTAAGGAATTGGTATTTTTAGCTAGGAATGAAAAATGGATATTACTAAGTAGATAGCCCGATGTATGGGATGTCAGAGAGTGAAATCTAAGCATGGACATCTAACATGGTTACTAAAACCATTACCATTTCCAAAATGGAAGTGGGAGGTAGTGACTATTTATTTCATCACTAAATTACCTAAAACAATAAGGGGGCATGACTCCATCATGGTAGTGTGAAAAAAATGACAAAGCTAACAAATATAACATAAATATACATGAAATAAGTTGCTAGACTACATGGAATACCCAAGGCCATTGTTTCTTATAGATGTCTAATGGTCATTTTAAACTTTTGGATACAACATAGCATCCAATTTGAATACAGCATACCATCCATGGATTGATGGAAAAAAAAGGGAGTTAATCAAATAATTGAAGATATGTTAAAGATGTATATGATGGACAAGCCATATAGGTAGGATGATTATTTGTATATAGGTGGGATGATTATTTGTATTTAGTGGTTTTTCCATACAATAATGGACATCATTCCTCTCTGAAGATAAGTCCATTGAAGCTTTGCATGGAAGAAAATTAAACACCCCAACAAGTGGGGGTAACCCAACTGACAAAGTAGTACTTGGGCCCAAATTGATCAAGGAGATGGAAGAACAAGTTGAAATTGAAGGAAAATGATTTGTAAATTATTGTGGATATCCCACTAGAAAAAGTCATAACAACATATCTTATATTATTCTAAAATATTAGATTATGCAATTTATTTCCTTAGATCCAATATTAGTTATAACTAGCTTATTGCTAAGATTTATGAAAATAACTTAATATGAAAATGAATATACTCACCATCCATACAAATGAACACAATATATATCATTGGAAACCCAATACATGAGAAAAAGTATCTAGAAGGTGAGGCCTATGCTCTGCTCTCTTTTCTTCAAGGATGAATAGAAAGTACAAAGAAAGGGGCACTCAGTATGGAGTTTCCTTTGAAACTATGACTTGAATAAGTGTTACATAATCTCCTACCTCCTCTATTATTCTCTCAAAATAACACTCCTAGATTCTCTACTCAACTATGGAACAAGTATAATACAAAAGAATGGAACCCTTTCTCCTTCTAGCGAGTCAGTATTTAACATAACTTGATATCCATCTAGGGTTAGTTTTTTGGATCCTCAACCCTCAATTAGTGATAAGGTTTGGACCTTCTAGAATCTTATTGAAATTCCACACATGGATATCCCCATATGTGTGAGTAATGGGATTTATGTGGCATCCACTCGTACCATGGTGGTCAATAGGGTAGGTCAACTTGCGGGAGGCATAAATTCCACATACGATATTTGATTGAAGTGATTTTCACACCATTGGAAAGGTCTCGATGTGTAGATAAACGTAGAGGGTGTGTGCACAAGTTTCAAACATTGTAACCCCAAAAAATGGCATTTGATGCCTCAAAATGGCTCTGGAAGGTTTCAAACCCCAATTTTTCAAACGAAGAATTGCCACTAAAATGGGCCCTACAAGCCAATTCTGATACCTTCTCCCTAGAGTACCATTTTTCCTTGCTTGGAAGTTTTCCTTTCAACTTGATATTCCAAAGGTCATGTTTCCCCTATATTGTAGTTTTGGACCTCTTCTGCAAAACTACATATTATACCTACTCTACATGAGATTTTGGTGCTAAGTCCTCTATGGTAGGTAGGATTTGCTCCACCTCTTTATCCAACATGAAAGTATCATAGAGTTTAAAATTATCTATATTCATTACTAAGTAAATGCACATATATGGGGGTATATTTAATATGTAGGCATTGTCATCCACCTTCTCCAATACATCAAAAGGGACATACCATAGATCCCCTATCTTATTTCTGGGAACCTATAGTCTTTCTTTGTTTAGTTGTAACCAAAATCAGTCTCCCGCTTCGAATAAATTCTTGGTTTTGTGTTGATCATGTATGGCCTTATACTTTTCCCGTGACTTCTCCAACATCTCCTATGATTCCAAATGGATCTGACTAATATTTTCAATAAATTTGTATATTTTCAATGCTTCTCCTATGATGTCTTTCCTCACTCCTCCTTGATTTCCATAAACAACATCCAATGGAGAAGCTGGAAAATATCCAAATCATATTTGAAAAGGGGACTTACAACTAGAAGTATGGTCTGCTTTGTTATAAGACTGTTAAATGTAGATCATATTTTCATCTCAAGTCTTTGGATGCGCCTGATTGTAATCCCTCAAAATTTGTACCAATGTCCTATTGACTAGTTTTGTCTTCCCATCTGTCTATGGAATGAATGTTGTAGATATCTTCACTTTTGTGTCCATCTTATCCCAAAGAATAGTTCAAAAGGAAATGATAAATCTGGTATCCCTGTCTGATATGATGTTCCTTGGTATCCCAAAGTGAACCTAGACCTATTTAAAGAAAAAAAATTCTACTTCTTGTCCTTTAATGTTGTTTTTATAGGGCATAAGAATGCACATGTTGTTGAACCCATCAATTACCACAAAAAGATATGCATGTCTATTCTTGGTTGTTGGAAAACCTCCCACAAAATCCATGGAAATGATTCCCCGGGGTCGAGTGGGTATATGTAAGGGATGGTACAGACCTTGCTTCCTATTACTAGGATTTTTGTCACAACAAAGCACATATCCTTTAATTAACTAAGCTACATCTTCTTGCATTCCCGGCCAATACACATACCGTAAATTAGAAACCATATTCCTAACTCCAAAATTTCATACAACCTTGGAGGTGTGAGCCTCTTTGATAAGATGCAATATTTCACCTTTAGGAACACAAATCTTGTCTAGCTTGTAGAAAAAACACATTATGGCCTTGCCGATACCTTATTCTATAGGAATTTGTCCTTGTAGATATTTAAAAACCTCTTTAAAGTCCCCATCTTCTATGTATGCCTCTTTTTATGCATCATGGGTAAGAGGATCCATGTGAATAAGAGTTCCCAAATCTATAATATTGGATGTGAGTGGTCTTGAAAGAACGTTTGCCAACTTATTAGTTATTTCCTTCTTATACTTGACAATGAGATGAAATTGTTGCAAAACCCCCATCCACTTGTAATGTCTGGGATTTTGTATCTTACTCAGGGCTTGCAAATACTACAATGGCTAGTGATCAATGCATATAATGGTTTCCTTTCCCATCAGATAGTGCTTCCACTTCTTAACATCTTGAACTAGGGAATAGAGTTCTTTATCATATGTAGGGTAGTTCGAAACTTCTCCCATGAAACATCTCATAATCATAGCATAATGGATTACCTCCTTGCATCAAAACTACTTCCATAGCATACCCACTTGCATCTGTCTCCACTTCAAAGGGATTTTGTAAGTTAGGCAATGCAAGATTTGGTGCTTGATTGATCTTTCGTTTTAGCTCATTGAAATATTTATGTTTTTTCCTTCCCCACTAGAAACGCTTACCATTAGCTATTATGGCATGGAGTGGCGTAGCTATAGTTGAAAAATATTCTATGAAATTTCATAGATATTGTGTTGCCCCAACAAATATCCTAACTTCAGTGACATTAGTAGGAACTATCCATTTTATGATGGTCTCCATCTTCGTAGTATTTATCTTGAGCTCCCATATACCGATCACATACCCCAAATACACCAATTACTACTGATAAAACTCACATTTATTGAGGTTAGCTAGTAGCCGGTGTTTTTTAGATTCTCTAACACCTACATTAGATATGATATGTGCTCCTCCTAAGTAGAGATATAAACTAATATATCATCCAAATACATTATAAAAAATGAATCTAAATATGGGTGTAATACATCATTCATCAGTCTCATAAATGTAGCTAGTGCATTACATAACCAAATGGCATGACCGACCACTCTTAGAAACCTTTCCTTATCTTGAACGAGGTATTCCAAATGTCTTATTATTTGACATGTACTTGGTGGTATCCTGATTTGAGATACAACTTGGTGAATTACTTTGCATGATGCAGCTGGTTTAACAATTCATCGATCTCGAGAAGAGGGTATCGATTCTTGAGTGTAATCTTGTTCAAATATTTGTAGTCGATACACATCCAAGCCCCATATTTCTTAGGTATGATTTTGATAAATGACCCACAAGGTGAGGTTATTGATCGAATTACTCCATGCTATAGTAGTTGTTACAATTGTTTCATCACTTCATCTACTTCTACAATACACTGTCTATACAACCCAATATTTGGTAATGGAGAGTCATGAAACAACTTTATCTCATGCTCCACTTCCCTCCTAGGTGGTATCCCTTTAGGCTCCTGGAACACTCCTCTATATGCCTATATAAAATCCTCCAACTATTATTTTTTCTCCTTAGTACATCCATCCAAAGATTCCTTTACCCTCACATATTTGTCACCTCGATGATTCTCTCTTAGGAAATAAACACATGTTTCTTACTAGAAATAATCAATTTTTTGGATTGGTTGGCACTTACTAGTGAGATCTTCGATTTACCTTTGTGTGTGTTAATGTTGTAGGACTTCCCATCCTTGATCAGGCTATACTGGTTTGATCTCCCCATGAAGACAACATCTCTCATATACATGTAGGGGATTCCAAACACTACACCACACACGTTAAGGGGTACCACATCTAACACCACTTCCTCAATAAAATTTTCACTTAAAAAAATTTCATCTTACATTGTTTCATGACATTGATTCATGTGTCCTTTTTCACCCACCCTAATGGGTATGGGATTGGATGATCATGAACCTCCAATCGAAAAACATTTACTATATCAGATGTTATGAAATTGGCTCATGAACCAAAATTGAATAGAGCATCTACCTTAGTCTTTGTGATCAGATCTTGATATGGAAGAGTTTTTTCATCACCTTCTCTTCCTTTTGATAAAGGCTACTCAGATTCACCTCCTTCTACATTGAAGTGTAGGAAATATTTTTATCCACATTTGAGCTACTCTCTACCTGATTACTTGATTCTATAGCTAGAAGGTTTTTCTTCTTGTTGCCATTCTTATGGTTCTTAGGGTTTAGCTCTCGATGTATTTTCCAACACTTTTCTTTAGTGTGACCATCAATATTGCAATGGTTACAATGGTTACTTGGATCCTTGCACTAATGTGTTGTGGTTGTCATCTTCTTATCTTTCCCTTTCCACTTCTTGTTTCTCTCCTTGGAAGTGTCTTTGTGATATTCCTGTTTGGAACCATTCAACTATCCTTTTGTGTGGAATATATTTTCTAGATATTTTTCTTGCACACAGGCCTCATCAAGTATCTTGGGCTTGAAGAGCATCACTTAATTTCACAAATGACTATGTAGAACCCATAAATACTTGAGGAGTACATTTTGGTTCTTGGGAGAGATACCCAACATGATAACCATATTCTTGAATTCAACAGTGTACTCTTGCACACTTTACCCTTGCCTTTACCTAAAATAATGCCAATGGATGGATTGCTCCTCGACATACCCAATAGGATAGAACTAGGAATTAATGAGGGTTTTGAAATCCTCCCACTTAGTTACTAGCATATCACCCTCTTTCGTAAGTGTTTATGTGTGACTTTCCCTCTAGGATAATGCATGGCCCTTAAATTTCAGTCTGGAAAATAAAATATTCTTATTTTCTTCTATATGGTGGACACTAAAATAGACATATAACTATTGCAACCAATGATTTAACTTTACTACAACAATATCACCTTGGTATGGCTTGATATCCACTTTTGTTTCCATTTTAAATAAATACTATGAAGGGGTAATGACACTTGAACTTGGCTACTCTTTCTCAGGCTCTTTCCTCGACTCCTTTTCTAGGTCTTCATTATCTCCCAGTTTCCATTTTGATATGATCTTTGAGTTAGAACCTACAACCTCTGCAAATGGTCTGATCTTATTTTCTAGAGCTTCCATGAGGTGGGTCATATTGCGAGAGATATCAATGAATTGGTCTTCCAGCTAGGGAAAATTTTAAGGATCCATAATTATGTTAAAGTGTATAAATCTTGGTGAATCTTATTGATTCTTAAAATGATAACATGACAACTATAAAATCTTTGGTGATATTTTTATAAAAATATTTAAATTTCTAAGGATTTTATATAGTTTCTACAAAATTTTGGTGATTTATAGAGTAAAATAATTTTATTCTGTGTAATTTGGGTGAATTATTCTTAGAAAAAATGGAATTTGGTGAAACTTTGTTTCAGAAAAAACATGGAAAATTATCCCATGGGAGAAATTTAGCCCCTAAAATTTTGCCTTCTTCCAGCCTCGCAAATCTCACTTCTGCTAGATCTTGAGGGTTGTTGTGAACATAATCATCTTCCATGGCTAGGATTCCATGACTTTTTTCTTAAGCTAATTCCTAGATCCTACAACTTTTACATAGATATCCCAAAGAAAAATGCTTTGATACCAATATGATTTGTAAAATATCGTGGATATTCCAATGGAATAGTTCATCACAATAGATCTTATACTATTATGAAATCTTGGATTATGCAATTTATTTCCTTAGATCCCATATTAGTTATTACTAGCTTATTGCTCAAATTTATGAAAATAAATGAATACAAAAATGAAAGAACATGTAAATATACACACCATACACACAAATGAACACAAGATATATCCCAGGAAACCCAATATGGGATAAAACCCAATTAGAAGGTGAGGCCTATGCTATGTTCTATTTTCTTCATTTATGAATAGAAAGTACAAAGAAGGAGGCACTCAGTATGGAGTTACCTTTGACACCGTGGTTTGAATGTCTGCTAGAGAATCTCCAACCTCCTTTGTTATGCTCTCAAAATACCACTCCTAGATGTTCTCCTCAACTATGGAACAATTACAATACAAAAGAATGGAACCCTTTCTCCTTCTAGCATCTTTTTATTTAACATAGCCCAATAGCCTTTTAGGGTTAGGTTTTTTGCATCCTCAACCCTCAACTAGTGATAAGGTTTGGACCTTCTAAAATATTCTTGAAAGTGCACACATGGCTATCCCCATATTTGTGATTAATGGGGTTGACGTGGAATCAACTCATACCATGTTGGTCAACAATGTAGGTCAACTTACGAGAGACATAACTTTCAAATATGACATTTGATTGAGATGATTTTTGCATCATTTGAAATGTCTCATTGTGTAGATCAACATTGAGGGTGTGTGCACAAGTTATAGAAGTTGTAACCCCCAAAAATGACATTTAATGCCTCAAAAATGGCTCTAGAAGGCTTCATTTTTCCAAACCATGACTTGCCACTAAAATGGGCTCTGCAAGCCAATTCCTCCAATTTTTCCACCCATAAACTACAAAGATAGATGACAAATTATATAATGATATTTTTTGTATCAGTAATTCAGAATAGGAAAATGAGTTGTGTAGATAAAGGTATAATACCGAGGGAATCTAAATTTGGGGAGCATGTATTCCTAAAAGTTGAACCAAAGAAAATTTATTTAAAGTTGGGAAGTTGTACTAAATTTGCACCTAGATACTACGACCCATTTGAAATCATGGACATGATAGGAAGTATTTCATATATGATTGCATTTCCTACTAGCATAAGGGATTATAATGTATTTCATGTATCTCTGATAAAGAAATATGTGTGTTGTAATGTACCCAACCCCAAGTTGGGTCACACCACTACTAAAACGACCAAATAAAATTTTATGATACCAAATCTAGATGCGAAAATAACACACAACAATTTCTTAATTATGCATAGCGACAACTAAATGCATACAAAAACATTGAACCAGGTAAATAGATATTTGAATGCAACATTCTACTTCAGAGAAAGAAACAATAAACAAGCTAACTCATAGGAAAATGTGCAATAGCTATATCAACATTTAACATAAATAAACACAAAATTAAGAGAACTTATCTTATGAAATATGCAACTCGATGCAGAGGACGGATGTTCCTCCCAAACATAGACTTGTTTTTCCAGTTCTCAACAACAATTCACCCCTGCACTAGGGATATGAATCCATAAGAGACGATGGTCCCTAAGGCTGGCTAAAGTCCCCCTCTTAGCATTCAAGTTCCCACATCTAATTCCAGACAACCAACTCTCTTCCCCACAACTTGCAGAACCTAGGGATGGGATCCCCCTTCACCAGTCACAATCACAATCCAAGGATTCTAACATGGGTTGGACAAGAAATATCTATGTTGGGACCTCAGGAATTCTACAACTGCAACATGAACTCACATAGCAACAAAACACATAATTCTTTTGAAAATCCGTAACAAAATATTACTCATGGTCCCATAGCCTCTATTCCCATGAGATTACATCTCCAAACATATACCATGTGTGCCTACTATGGATACCTTCAAGCTTCAATTCTTTGAAATCCCTTGTTGTCCAAAAATCTCGATCTAAAAATTGCTCTGCATGCAAAAATGTGTGTGTCTAATTCTACCCCCCCTACCCACACAAATTTCCTCTCTTTCTCTTACTTCACTTACACTCTTCCCCAATCTGATTGTACTCAACCCCCGTGCTCTCAATAACTATGGGATGTGACTTCTCATATCCACCCTCTTACATGTATTCAATCATTGCCTTTGGGAACACTCAATCAAAAAATGGAAGGTTCATGGTAAGGAAAATTTAGAAAGAAAAGGGTTTGAGTTTAATAGAAATGGATAAACTCTCCCCCTTGGACCCCTTCCCTCTCTTGTGTAAACTAAGCCCCCAAATCTCCATCTGTGTCCATTTGTATCCGGTGATACATTTTATTTATTATATTCAATATACATCATTTACATATAATATCACTTGTCCCTCGGACATACATCACATTTACAATATACATCACTAGTTTAGGGTTTTAAAATGGGGATGTTACATTCCCCTCCCCCTACAAATTACACTATCCTCAGTGCACATCACCATACAATTTACACATTGACATATTCAAAATATTACATCAAAATGCTTGATAATTCTGCCACTTAATCACTCATGCAACAATTCCAACCGAAAAATCTCTTTTACCCTCAACCTGCACATTCCAAAGAATGGGATTTGGCATTGATTGGACAAGAAATCTCATAGTTGTGGATCCCAGAACTATGGCTTCCAAAATGGAGTCTTCATTTGCTTATATAAAAATTTATATTTAGTTTTCTTCAAAAATTGCAAATATTTGCAGGTATGCTTACATTCCTCTTGCTCCCATGTCGCATCTTCAGGACCATAGTAGGCCCATTGAAAATTTACCAAACCGATGGATTTTTTCCTAAGTAATTTGACTTTTTGGTCCAGGATGCACATTGGTTCCACCTAGATCATAGTCTAATCAATCACATGGTTAGGATCAAGTACATACTTTTTTAATAAATATACATGGAACACATTATGAATTCTCATGGATGAAGGTAATGCTAGCATGTATGCAACTTGATCTATCCTTTCTATAACTTCAAACAACCCACGATATCTCCCTGCCAACTTTGGGAAAGTTCCCAATTTTAGTGAGCTTATTTTGGATTTAACTTGTAAAAACACATGCTCTGCCACTTTGAATTCTCTATGTGTTATTATTTTATCGGCATAGCTCTTCTTACTGTCTTGTGAAACTTTCAACTTTTTCTTGATCTTAACCATCTATTCTTCCATTTCCTTTAACAATTTTGGCCCAATCACGGCTCTTTCTGCGGGGTTATCCCAACTTACTGGTGTGTTTTATTTTCTGTCATACAATGCTTCAAACAGTCTCATCTTCAATTATTCCTAATATGCATTATTGTAAGAAAACTCAACTAAATGGATATAGTCCTCCCACCTAGAAGGCTTGTCCATTACATACATTCTCAACATATCTTCAATTCTCTGGTTAATTCTCTCTATCTTCCCATCTTAATTTGGGTTATATGATGCAATGAAATTCAAATTGGTCCCAAATCCTTTAATTAACCTCTTCCAAAAATTGGACTTGAACTTGGGATCTTGATCCAACATTATTTCCTTATGCCCAACATGTAGCCTAGCAATTTATTTCATATAAATTTCTATAATATTGTTTGTCTTATGAGTTACTTTTACCATAATGAAATGTGCATCCTCTGTAAGCTTGTCCACCACTACCATGATGGAATCATGTCTCTTTGTTATCCTAGGAAATTCAGAAATGAAATTGATAGTAACTATTGGACATTGGAATCAACACTTCCCGTGAGTTTCGCAACATGGGTTAACCCCCTCTTATTGATCCTAACTCTGGCAATTGTGGTGAAGAATAATTCCTTCATGTTTTATTCTAATGACAATCATAGTCCAACAAATGGTATCAGAGTGACAGGTCTCAAGTTCGAAACCCTCCTGACATGCGTTGGGGGGAGATTGTTGGACATTGGATTCAGCGCTTCCCATGAGTTTCTGGACATGGGTTAACCCCCTCTCATGGATCCTAACTCTAATTATTTTGATATGGACTAATGCCTACAGGTTTTGGTCTAAGATAAATCATAGTCCAATAGAAATAGCTTCCCATTTACATTTAGGAATGGGAAATGGATACAATAATCTCATTATATGTCTGTGCTCAACCTTTACCTTCTGATATTCCATGAATCTCACCAAATAATTAGTGACATCTCTCTTCATACGAGACCAAAAATATTGGCCTCTTACAGTTGTAATGATTTTCTGGTATCCTGGGTGTCCAACATATGGCACATTGTGAATTTCCTTTAAAACATAATTTCTCATTTCCTAAGAATTGGGAGCATAAACTCTAATATCGAATAAGAGGATTCCATCCTCTTCTACCTTGTAATCCTTATATTTTTGTTATAGGATTTATTTAACTTACACATAATGTTAGTCTGTTGTTATAGCCTCTAGAATTATATCTTTTAAATTCGTCTTGTAAATACTAATGGTTGTAGCATGCATTTCATGCACCCTTTGGCTGAGTGTATCAACCACCTTGTTCTATTTTCCATTTATGTTCTTGATGACAAAGTCATATTCACTAAGAAATTTCAACCATCTAGTTTTCCTGGCATTTAGTGTTGGTTTCTCAAACAAGTATTTCAAACCACTATGGTCTATCCTCAATTCAAATTTTATGCCCATAAGGTAATGCCTTCACATTCTTTAAGAATGTACTATGGATTCCAACTCCATGTGTGGAATAATGTATTTCATTCTCCTTCAATTTTCTAGACTCGTAGCAAATTACATGTCCATTTTGTGTAAGGACACCACCGAGCCCTTCCTTGCATGCATCTATGCACACAATAAAATCCTCATCGAGATCTACAACTTTTAAAATAGGTGCACTATTTAGTACATCCTTTAAGTGATGGAAATTTTCTTCACACTTGGCACTCCATTCAAACTTTACTCCTTTCTTTTGCAAAAATGTTATTCAGTGTGCAATCTTGGAGAATCCAGCAATGAATCTCCTATAATACCCAACTAGACCCATAAATGATCTAACTTCTAAAATGTTTATTGGTTCTAGCCAACTTTTGATTGCTTCAATTTTTTTTCAATCGACCACTATGCCATCTTTGGAAACAATGTGACCCAAATAATCGATCTACTTTTGACAAAAAGTGCATTTACTCAACTTAGCATATAATTGGTGCTCTTACAATACTTGTAGCACCATCCTCAAATTTCTCTCATGCTCCTCCTCTATCTTGGAATAGATGAGAATATAATCCAAGAATACAATGACAAACTTGTCCAGGAAATATTTGAACACCCCATTCATCAGACACATAAATGCAGTGGGCACATTTGTCAACCTAAAGGGCACAACCACAAATTCATAGTGTCCATACCTTGTCTGAAAGGTTGTTTTGATAGTATATTTTTCTCTACTTCTCACTCGGTGATAACATGATCTCAAGTCAATCTTGGAATATATATTTTCTCTCTTCAACTGATCAAAAATATCATCAATCCTTTGCAAAGGATATCTATTATTGATTGTAACCTTGTTCAACTATCTAAATTCAATACATAACCTCAACATTCCATCGTTTTTTGGGAAAAAAGGAACTAGGGAACCCCAAGGAGAAACTCTTGGGTGTATGTACTCCTTCTTCAACAACTCTTCTAGATGCATTTGCAATTCTTTTAGCTCCAGTGTGCTCATTCTGTAGGGAGTTTTGGACATTAGGGAAGATCAAAGCATTAATTCAATAGAGAAATCAATGTTCCTCTTTGGTGCCAATCCTGGAAACTCCCCAAATACATCTTCATACTATTTCATGACTGTATAATATCTGTATCCTTCATTCTCTCTTCCATATGGGTTTCATATATCTAGCATCCTTTTCTAAAACTTCTTTTCAACTGCAATGTTGAAATCTCTTGAACAAATATAGGCCTTGGAATAGAGGAATTTTGACCTAAAATAGGCCTCCTAAGGAAAGTATAAAATAATAAAATGGTATGCCACATCACACTAAGTTATAGGTGTATCTAGTGAAGGTTTATCCATATTTCTCCACTAATGATGTTTGACATATATGCTGGGTTAATATATATCTAAGAGGTGAGAATTAAAAAAAATAATGAGAATTTTTAATTCTCGTATACATACAATAAATGATAATTATCATTTATTGTGCACTTACAAGAAATGATAATTGATAGGGGATAAAAGATAACTTACATACAATAAATATAATATTTTTCTTTTCGAAATTTATTTCATCTTGAATGTATTATGTTGCACAACTACTTTTTAATTTCGAATAATAAAATTTAATTTGAATAATATATTAAAATGTAGTCAATAATAATTAAAAATTCTAATATAAATAATGATGTAAATAAAATAATATTTATTATTATTATTATAATAAAAAAATCACCACACAGATAATATCTCATTTTACAAACATATCCTTATAATGGAACAATTTTTTATAATCATAAGAAAAACTTACCTTATTAAAATATTTTTTTAACTATAACCAAATTTTAGTGATTCAAATTACCATATAATCCCAGCTTTATGCTCACATTATAAACTTAACTTATTTTGACTATTCTTCTTTCTTGTTGTATTAAATTCCTTTTATATATATATATAAGAGAACAAGAAAAATATTTTATTGATAAAAGTTGTAAGAGGTCTCACAGGGAAAGACCAGACATCTGAAAGGTTCTCTTTGACATAAAAGATACACCATCCTTTGGGATCAATATTGGCCCAACTACCATTAATTTCCATCACAGACTATTTGCAAAATCTCCCTTCACAGTGACAAAATAAATTTGGACATATGGGCCTAGAAAAAACCAACAAACGAACATAAATGATCAAAAAGGAAGTGGGGTTTGCCTGGCTCCCTGGTGCGCTTCCATACATGGGCTGAAAGAAGCTTTGCGTTGGTTGATTTGGGTCCAACTTGTTTCTTATTTGAGGAGGCATGGGTACCTATAATTTCTCGCAAGAAGGGACAAGGAAGTTGCTCGGGTTGTCTTCATGAACTTTTGTGGGTACTGATTCCAAAGGATGCCACCTGAATGCTGGTGAAAGCCATGAATTTATTAAATCGAAATTGAACCGAAATGAAAAAGGATTTATGGAATGGGGCGGGAATGGTTGGCTCATTGATTGCCAGGTCCCCCCTGATTTTTCGGATGCCTTTTTTTTCCATTGAGTCTGCTTCTTTATTACATTCCTTCTTCACATGATAGAAATGGGTGTACCTGAAGGAAGAGATCTCCCAGAGAATCAGCTGAATAATTCACTTGAGGATGGAGCTCGATGGAAGATTTCCTATTCGAATCAGAGATATGATGGATTTTGAGTCTCCCATGATCACCAGATCTTGATATCCTCGGTCCTTTCCAACAATGAGGCCCTGATATAGAGCATAGGCCTCATCTTGATTAATTTTCATTTCCCTGAGGCCCCAAGCATACAAAGTTATGAGGTTTCCTCCAGGGTAAAATATAACCCCTCCTACACTGAAATCTCTGGAATTCCCTTTTGAAGCTCCATCAAATCATACAGAAGGAACTGAGACACTCTATCTCCAAAGGAAGAATTTCAGAGGAGGTAGACAAAGCTACCGGTTGGGAACTGAGGGGGAGGGGGAAGGAGGGGGGAAGGGACGAGAAAGGGGAGAGAATTGGAGACACAATTCAACTTCCAAGGAGTTGAGGGAGAGGAAGAGGGAGTGGGAGGAAGAGAGGGAGGAGTCGAGTGATAGAGAAAGGAGAGAAAGGAATTTGGAAGCCACCCTTATAGGAGGTGAAAGGTGATATTCAAAAATCCTTTTATTACACGCCATCCAGATATTCCAATAGAAAAAACTTGGAAGATATTTCCAGATAGATTGAAAAACAAATTTACCTTTGAATGTGCTAGAGTTCAAAAAAAATTCTCGGAGAATTGGGCCAACGGATTTTGCAATAAAGGTCTCGCATTACCATTTTTCGGACTTCTTGAGCATAGGGATAGTGGAGAAAAAGATGGGTGGATTATTCCGAGTGTTGTTGGCACATGGGACATTTGAAGGGCCCCAAAAATCCTCTTTTGGCCAAATTATCCCTCATCAGGACTTTCTTATGAGCAAGAGTCCAACATAAAATATTTATTTTTGGAAGGCCCGTACTTTTCTAGATTGTTATTCATTTTCTTTGAACATGCAAGAGAGGGGACAACTCCATAAAATGATAATATCCCTACTTCACCGAGTAACCATATCGTCCCCAAGCCCTTGCATATTTAATATGGACTTTGAGAGGAACACAACCTTGAAGTGATGTGAAGAGAAAGGATGCAGCCTCAAAGAGATGGGAGGGGATGGGACTAATATCTCAGCTGGACCATAAACCATAGATCTGATTCCAGGTTGATATGTCAAACAAGGTGCATTTCCCATTGTTTCTAATCCAATCCAATAACGGCCTCAACACTAAGTTGTGGGACAAAGGAGGTTACCGAGAGATCCCATAGTTAATCAAATTGATGCATTTCTCATTGTCTAGGAGTCATGTAAGTTGAATTTGGAGCAAAGAGATGGAGAAATTCAGTAGTTTCTAGACTGGGGATCCAGATGTTTGAGATTCCTCAGTATCTAGGCACCTTAGTATTTACTGGGTTAGATATTTGAATTGAATGGCCTGTTTCCACCATTCCTTGTTACCTGTAATTAACTACCATAAAATATTTTCTCCCAATGTTGTATTCACAAGATCTGGATCATGAACTCCGATCCCCCCATTTTTTATTGGAGCTCTAACTATTTCCCATCGGACCAGATGAAATCTTTTATTATTGGAGAAACCACCTTGCCATAGGAACCTCCATATTTCCTGTGCTATCACTGCCTTGATTGATTTTGGCATGAACAGTGAGGAGAATTGGAAGACAGGTAAGGCAGAGAGGATCGATTTATTTAACATGGTTCTGTAAGCCAGATTCAACTATTGTGATCCCAAAGAGATGTTTTTTTTTAATCTTGTCCAGGATGGGGGGCCAAAAATTGAAAGGAAGCAATTTTAGGCTAATTGGGATCTCAAGATACTTGGAGGATGCCAATTTTTTTTCATATTCAAAAAGAAGGATCCTAGCTATTTGAGTGGTCAAGCTCCGAGAAATTTTCCATTCATAAAGATTACTTTTGGAGTCGTTGAGAAGTCCTTCTGATACCTTTGCAAAGGAGTCAAACGCCAGTTTGAATCTGTGGGCAATGATTGTAAAGGTCCCCCCTAAAAGAATTGAATCATCTATGAATTGAGAGTGATTCAATCTATGCACCCCTGGGGAAATATTAATACCTGGAATATACTTAAGCCTCCTCTCCTTCTCCAAAATCATGCAAAGAGAATCTGATCTGAATTTTAGGGGGTATATGGTCTAAATTTGGATGAAAAAAGTTATAAAACTATACAAATAATAGATTGACCATGTAGATGCCCACCTTCTCATTAATTAAGTGGGCTAACAGGTTGCCCATATGGGTCAAAGAGAGTCCCACCTCTCCATTATTGTATTGGGTTTTATTTTCCACTACTTATTTAGTTGGGTAGTTAGATCTATAATAATAGAGACTCATTTAATGATCTTTTTTTTACTTTGTCCAATGGACCATTTTGTAATGCTATATAAAGGCCTAGCAAGCCTTCTCATAATATCAAGTTTCGCATTTTGGCTTCTCTCATATATTGTTCATTGTGAGATTAATTAGCTCTGAGTGATTTACTACTAATTAGTTTTAGAGGTGAGGCTCCTCTTTACATGTCTTTGAGCCTCACCTCCCAAGTACTTCATTTACATGTTTTTTTTTTTTTTAGATTCTTCTTTTCATGCAATATTGGCACATTTAAGCTCCTCTTCTCTCGACATTCAAGCAATCCAGATCTCATCCCTCGAGATCTGGATCAGTGGTATCAGAGCGGGTACGCTCTCCATCAGAACAAGGGTTTGAAGTGTATTGTGGGTTCAAACATTTGCAGTAATCACCAACCTCCTTTTGGTACTATCGGAATCCATTTGTCAAGCCATACACTGTAAGCATCACAGTTGATCCACAAGAACTACATGGTTTTGTTTTACCCTCTAATCTTCGTTTCACTTGTACAAGGAGAACCATACATAGATTCACTACATCCATACATGGATTCACTACATCTATACATGGATCCACTACATCCATTGGTCTGAAAAAATTGCAACACATTTTCAAGGATATGAATAAATTTGTAGAAGGATATTCAAAGCCTCCAAAGTCATTATTTTTCCATTTGTTATTAATGTAAATGGTTATGGGTCAACCACACAAAACCCTTCCCTTCATTGGGAATTATAACATTGTACTCATGGATCTCTTTGTAGCATGGGTGAAATGATGGGGACATTCATTTTCTAAGGGGGGAGGAATGATCCGAATTTTAGGGGGTATATGGTCTAAATTCGGATGCAAAAAGTCATAAAGCTATAAAGCTAATATATTGACCATGTAGATGTACACCTCCTCATTAATTAATTGCGATAACACTGAATAGATTTCCCATATGGGTCAAAGAGAGTTCCACCTCTCCATTATTGTATTCGGTTTTATTTTCCACTACTTAGTTAGTTGGGTAGTTAGATCTATAATATTAGAGACTCATTTAATGAGCTCTTTACATTTTTGTATTGGGTTTTATTTTCCACTACTTAGTTAGTTGAGTAGTTAGATCTATTATACTAATAATAGAGACTCATTTAATGAGCTCTTTTTGACTTTTTCCAATGGACCATTTTGTAATTCTATATAAAGGCCTAACAAGCCTTCTCATAATATCAAGTTACTCATTTTGACTTTTCTCATATTTTCTATTGTTCATTGTGAGATTAATTTGCCCTGAATGATTTACTATTAATTAGTTTTAGAGGCGAGGCTCCTATTTGAGCCTCACCTCCCAAGTACTTCATTTACATTTTTTTTTCCCATGCTTCTTTTCATGCAAGATTGGCACCTCTAAGCTCCTCCTCTCTCGTAATTCAATCCATCCAGATCTCATCCCCTAAGATCCAGATCATAATCAACCATTAAGATGTAAATAATAGAGGAGAGGGAGAAACCTTGCCTCATCTCCATAAAGTGGGAGAAGAAATCCAACGGTCATCCATTTATTAATGGAGCAATCCAGGGCTGACTGATATAGGTAGCTATATAGGAGATGCAATTAAAACTGAATCCAAACCGAGATAAGAATTCCAGGAGGAATTTGTGTCTGACTCGGTCAAAAGCATTGGCCATATCTGTCTTGATATCCATGCCCTTCTCTTTCTGCAAATGGATTGAATTAATCACTTCATGTATAAGGATAATGTTATCCACCATTGACCCTTCTCCACAAATACGCCTTGGTTTGGAGATATGATTGAGGGAAGAAGGGGTTTTAACCTATTCATAATGATTTTAGAGACGATGTTATATGAGACATTTCATAGATAAATTGGCGTGAACCTTGAAAATGAAGAAGGGTTGGAGTCTTTGGGAATTAAGGCTAGAAAGGAAGCATTTGTAGCCCCACCAATTTAATATGCCCTCTAAGAATAATGGATCATTCGAACCAAATCTTCCTTTATGATTTTCCAACACTCCTGATAAAAATGGGTCGAGAAACCATCCAGAACAGGAGCTCTGTATGGATCCATTCGAAAAATGACCTCCCATACCTCTTTCTCTGAAACTGGTCGAGTCAACAAAATGTTATCACTATCACAAACCAACTTGGGTATGTTAAAGAGAAGGTCCTCTGGAACGTCCAAGTTGAAGTGGGGAACCTTATAATAAAGAGTTTCAAAGTTCCTTTTAGCTTCCTGATTGAACTTCTTATAATCCTTGATTAGTTCACCAGTAGCAGAATAAATCTCTTTCACCCAGTTGCTCCAGAGTCTATATTTTTCCTGTCGGTAAAATACTTTGCATTATCATATCCTTCTTTTAACCATAAAATTATGGATTTGATTTTCCAATATGCTTCCTCATTGGCCATCTCCTTATTCATGGATTGGTGGGTTTTTCTCTCCTCCAGGATGAGATCTTTGGTGATGGCTTCGGTCTCCATTCTTGATATGATGTTGTCTAGTTGGGATTTGAGATAATTGAGGGAAGGGCCAACCATGGGAGGAGTTTTTTTAATCCAAACTATGAGGTTGGATTTGAACGACTTTATTTTTTTTTCCCAAATGTGAATGGTGGATCCATCTATCCAGTTATTCCAAGTTGAAGCTACTACCTCCAAAAAATTTGAAATTGTAGCCAAATGGGATTGAACCTAAATGGTATTGGCCCTAAATGTCTAGGGTTCTCAAGAGTGAGAGAGATGGGCCTGTGGTCCGATATCGCCCAAGGAAGAATCAAGGAGGATGGGATGAGGTCGTTATATAAAAAAGAATTGTCCAAAAGGAATCTATCTAACCTGGCATAAATGTGACTAGCCCCTGTTCTTCTGTTGATCTAAGTATATTTACCTTTTGCAGGATTGACATCAACCAACTCTACAGAAGCAATCAGGTCTTTGATTTATTCCTGAAAGGGGTCCCTGACATTTGAACCTCCCCTTTTTCAGACGAGGAGAGGGTGACATTTAAGTCCCCTGCTAAAATCCGGTTATGCGAAGGAAATCTTTCTTGAAGCTGAAAAATGGAATCCCAACAAGATTTTTTCTCTCCATTAAGATTATTCATATAAACATTTAGAAGAAGAAATGATGTACCTAAAGAGATATGCCTCATATTAGAGGCGATCCAGTGGGTGGTGGAGAGAGAATATTCTAGGAGGAAGAGTCGAGGATCCCACATCTTGCACAAACCTCCATAGGCTCCTTGTGAACTCACTACAATACTCGAACTCGACTACCATATAGAACTATGATGTTGAAGGAGATCATCCCCCTTCATATTTTTCTTCTGGAGCAGGAGGATATGACTGTTTTCCTTCTTGACCAATTTTTTAACTTGTTTCCTTTTTTCCAAACTCTCCAAACCTCTACAGTTATAGGAGGTTATTTTCATCATCTTGAATACTTTGAGTTCCCTCCCTTGGAGGAATTAGAACTGCCTGATTTCCTAGAATTCTCAAACTTGATGGGATTGTCAATAGTGCTTTGTCTCTTGAGTTCCTTTTCCATGTTTTATTCTTCCTCCTTTTTCTGGTAATTTGTTTTTCTTCCTAGATTTTTCTTAGTTGGGGGAGGACTACAAACAAATTTAGAGTTTGTTTCATCACCTGAGATTTCGAAAGAGAACTAGTGTTCAGGGATAGTAATATTCAAAATTTCTTCTTTTAGATCTTGTTTTTCATGTGTGGCTAGCCCTAGAGTGGGCTTTGAAGACGGTGAGGGGGTCATTGTTGGGGCCAGTTGATTCATGGGAATTGTTCGGTCTTCATCCATTTCTTGGTCTTCAAGATATACCAAAGATTCGAACTAGTTTTGTCTAGATCTGAAAGGGGGTGAGATTCGAGGAAGGAGGGTATTTTGAATTGAGGGGAGCCCCATTTTTTGGGTCAGTTTCCTGAGCTAGGTTCTTGGGAGTAGCCTTTTTTTTTCTTATTGGGTTTCTTTCGTTTTCCGTTGGCCTCTTCTAATTTCTTTGAGGGAGCCTCCTTTGGGAAATATCTATCAAAATGACCATATCTGAAAATCCCTGCAATTGAAAGGAAGTTTCTCGTAATCCACTTCATAAATATGGGACTAATTATCCAGATTGAGATTGACTGCACCAGGGAACCCTTTTTCGAGATCTACCTCTACGCAGATTCGAGAAAAGGCTTGAATGTCATCCTTTGGATATGCCTTATCAATGTATTTACCCGGAGTTGTTTGAGAAAAACCCAAAAAGGAGCAACATTGGGGATGTCTTTATATGGAGAGAACTCCAGGGTCCATCGATTCACATACATTCCTCTGACGCCCATGAAATATGGACCACTCCTGAAAATTAAATCATGGTCTTCCTCAAACTCGAACATTTAAATGAAAAATCCTTTACCACATAACGCATGAGAAACGTGGCCCTTGATAAAGGGTTTCCATTGATTTTCAATCTAGAGGGCCATTGCTTTAGGAGATGGCCAAAATCTAGATAACTAGCCAACCAACGCCCATTCTGAGTACCGTGGGGAAGTTCAACGTGATTTATCTTGGAGTGAAATCACTGGAATGTCTTCTAGCAGCTTCACAAAATTTTATGGAGGTAATCATTGGGGATTGGGCTGAGCCGATATCAATGTAGAGAAGGCAACAATTTCTGACTCAAGGGGGGATGGGGCAGTCAATCCCCCGCCCTGAGGTGATGACATGGCTAACAATGAAACCCTACTATAGGAACCACAAGGATAGATCACAACACATCTATTCATTATTTTTGTATATCTTTTCATATTAAATAGACTCTTTTTTATGATCCATACATTGGAGGATATGTGGATGGGCTTTGATCCACTTATGTGTGCACAGGTCACAATATTATTTAATATAATATCACTGGGTGAAACCACACATTCAACCACTACCTCAAGGTGCCCCCATGGCTCCAGGTTAGGCCCTCACTGGAATTGTACATTTCCCAATGGTGAAAAACTCCTCACTTTCCACCATTAGATCCAACCCCTTTGGGCTTATTATATTTAATTTGAATGGTTTTATCATTTTGGTATTAAAAATGATAGAAATTGTTATTTTTCATATGTTTATTAAAATTTAATTTAGTATTAAATAATATAATTTAATCTTTACTAAAATTTAATTTAATATTTCTATTTTTTATTTATAGTTCAAATCGAGAGGGGGGTAGGGCATGGTATGTATACCTTCATAGACTTTAGCAATTAAATCACTGCGCAGAGGGGATGTCAGAAAGTTGGCTTAGGTTGATGGATATTTGGTATGGATTGTTGGTTGTCATTGATGTCAACTATTGGAGAGTGATATTGTAGATTGATGTCAACCCTTAGTGATTGATGTCAACCCTTGGAGAAAGTCCGGTAGCACAAAGGTTTGGGTAATGGAACCAAGGTTGTTTCATATATATTAGTATGATTTTTAATATATTTGAAGGTAAGACTATTCTATATGGATATTACATGTCATTCCATTTCCAGTGGTATGTGGAATGTCACATAACTCCTCACGGTTAGAGAGTTATGGCCATGAGAAGTTGAAGAACCCAAGTTTGGGTAATGGACCCAAGTTTGTTTGATGGATAATGGTATGTGTTTTGATATATTTGAAGGAAAGACTATTCTAGATGGATATTACATGTCATGCCATTTCCAGTGGTATGTGTAATGTCACATAACTCCTCACGGTTAGAGATTTATGGCCATGTGAAGTTGGAGAACCCTCATGAGTCATCTAGAAGACCCAAAAGTTCAAAGTAGTCAAAGTGGTTTAAGATATTTTTAGATGGTAAATAATAAAGTGAAGTGATGAGTGTACTATAATTCAAAGTGAATACAAAATAAATTATTTAAATAATAAGGTTAATGGAGAAATTACTAACTTGACAAGTGGTTAGAAGTTGGTTAACCCTAAAATAAGGAAAGTGGGCAAAGTGACCTAGAAGATGCTTCTAAGGAAGCTACTTGGAGAATATAAATAAGAGGCAATGCTCTCTCATTTTATATCACACTTGAGCATATTGAATATATATAGGTGACTAAGGTAACCAAAGGATATCTATGTCGAATTTCAGAAGGAAGGTGAAGAAAAGAAGGCTGAAATTCAAGGGAGGATAAATTCTTTTGATGATGCTTTCTAAGGTATATTGTTTACAGGTCATCTCACAATTTTCACAATAATTTTTTTTATATAATGATTCAGACCGTGAAATTGATAGGCCATTGAGGAAACATATCCAATTATTTGTGGTAAAAATTTCATCTTGTGCGTCGTTGTATTTTTGGAGTTACACTCCATGGAAAATAAGGTTTGTGGCTAGTCCTGAAACTAGTCTAAAACAAGTGTTTCGGGTAAAAACGTCATAACTTCTTAATAACAGATCCAAATTTAGTAAGACCAAATGTTTTGGTTAGAGTACATTCTTTAGTATTCTTTATAACATTTTCAGATTGATTCAACAAATATTCCATGTGGGGCATGTTCTACAAGGTCGCTCTCTAGAATAAGCCAGAATTCAGCAAGGTATGTCATTTTTTCTATAACTCCTTTTCTGAGAGGTTTCAAGTAGTGACACCTGGAGGAATTAGATAAACCAAACAAAATAAAATTGTGTACTATTTTCAGATCTTTGTTCATTAGAGGTACATAGTTATGATTATTTCAAGTTAGGGTTGTTGACTAATCCCAAACTAGTCATGTGAGACTAAAGAAAAGTTTGATGAAAATTCTAGTCTCTTGTTGTGAAAGTTGAGGAAGGTTTGCAGGTATGTGATCATATACACAAGGTCTATTACAGAGTTACAAATCATATTTGGATGATGAAATTTATGAGGTCTTTTGGTTGAGGTACATGTTGGGGTACATGGCTAAGACAAGTAGTTGATGAGTTGGCACATACATGAGGTGTATAGTTGATGAGTTGGCACATACATGAGGTGTATAATTGATGATGTTGGTACATATTGATGAGTCATATTTGATGAGTAGTTGATACATGATTGGTACATACTTGGTACATGGTTGGAGGCACTTGTTAGTAGTATTGTCGACACATGGTTTATGGATGGTGTAGCATACTTGTATTGGTATATTATTGGAAGCACATAATGATCTTGGTGATGATTATGAGTTGTTGTGTTATGGTTGGTTGATGCACATCTTTGAGAGTTGTCTTGGTGATTGATCTTGGTAAGTAGATCTGATTTGGTTGATAAGATTGATGAGACAGGTTGTTGTGATAGGTTGTTTGGACAGGTTGTTGTGATAGGTTATTTGTACAGGTTTGGTGCATGGTTGATGCACTTGTTATGGTACAGGTTTTGTACAGGTTTGGGACATGGTTGATGCACTTGTTCATGGTATAGGTTTTGTACAGGTTGGTGCATGGTTGATGCACTTGTTTATGGTACAGGTTTATTCTAGGTTGAGGTACAGTTTGGTGCATGGTTGATGCACTTGTTTATGGTACAGGTTGATGCATGATTCAGGTTTATTGGTACAAGTTTATAGAGGTATATCTCACAGTGATAGTGTGATAATGGTTCCATCATTCTACTTATACTTCAGGCTAGATGTACGGGGCAAGGAAAGGTGGTTGTAGCCAATTTCCAGTTGTAGTGGGAGAACATAGGGTGTTGTATCCTCCTTCTGGTTGTATCTAGAGAATTGGGGAGTTGGAGATTCCCTTAGGTTGTATCCTGAGAAACTAGTGGGTTGGAGCCTCCTTCCAGTTGCAGCTAGAAAACAAAGGAAGTTGGTGCTTCCAATGAATGTAATTTTTCAAGACATATAATAAAAATCATTCTGTGGTTTTCTCCCACTTTGGGTTTCCACGTAAAACACTGGTGTACCTTGTATGTGTATGATTTTTCATTTGTTCATTGCTTATTTACTCTACATTTATTGGATGATAATTCTACATTGATATAACACTTGGATTATATGTTTAAAAATGATTAAATTTCTCTATTACCGATTCAACCCCCCCCCCACCCCCCTCCCCTCAGTAATCCATCAGGAAATAGTTTAACCACTGGAAGGAGATCATGGATTATTCTGAGAATGGAGTACCAATGTTTAATGATCAGAAGGGTTTTAAGTATGAGATGTGGAGCATAAGGATGAAAGTATTTTTACGGGCACATGGAAATTATATTTGGATATCAGTTGTTACAAGATGTGATAGTTCAAAAAGGGCAAAGACTGCAACCAAGAAGGAATTGAGGAAGAATAACAAAATATCAATGGATTTCATCTGGGAAGTATTACCTAATCCAGTAAGAGAAAAGGTTGGTAAATGTTTATCAACAAAAGAACTTTGGGATAAGTTACATGACATATATTCTTCACCCATCACAAATTCAAAAAATGTCAAAGAAGATGCAGATACAAATCAAGAAGAATTGTGTTCACCATGTCAAGCAGATTCAGAAGATGAAGAGTACATAATCACAAGAGGTATGTTGTTTTGTTTTCATTGTGAAAAACGTGGACATATTGAAATAGAATGCCATGAAGGAAATGAGACAGAAAAACTAATTGAAAAGGAAGACAATCATGAAGAAGAATTTATTAGTGCTTTAGATGAACTAAGAGAAGAAAATAGTTCACTCAAGAAATAATTGATTAAGCAAAAGGAAAGTGTTCAAGGTTCCAAAAAGGATCAGCAGGTCATCAAGAATTTAAGAGCTCAACTAGAAGAGGCCAGAAGAATTAAAGAAACTCTATAATATCAAAAGAAATGTTTAGAAGCCAACATAGAAGCACAAAAGGAAGAAGCAGAAAAGAGAGAATAGATACTGATGGATCATCTCAAGGAAATAACCAATGACTTAAACCTACTTGAGGAAGAGTTTGGTCAAGAAGAGAGAAGACTGGAAGAAGAAATAATTACATTGAAAATCCAACTTGAAGAAGCAAAGAGAACAGAAGAGGTCATGAAGTCTCAGATAATGAAGAAAGAAGAAGAGGTTGAGAATATTG
>ML797803.1:81574-109681 GCA_009831015.1 Picea engelmannii | reverse complement strand
GGGTGGAAGGAAGGGGCAAGGATGGAGAGTTAAAATCTCTCTTGATATTGGAGGATTGTATATTCCTCTTGGAGGTTTATCCCTCCCTTTACATTTGGAAGCTGTAGCTACCTTTGGAAGTCATTACTTCCCTTGAACAATAATTATTGATTATTTCTCATATTTTGTGCATGATGTATTGTGGTGTATTGGTGTAACTCTTATACTATTGTTCATTTCTCATTGGATATAGTTGAATGGTTTAAGTATAAGTCGAAAAAGGTTTTAAATTGTACTTGATACTGATTCACCCCCCTCTCAGTATCAACGGGTTGCATGTCACTAGAACTTCAACAAGTTTTTTCTCATTACATGGGCCATATAAAAACTATTTCCATATACCAATGGAAATATATCTTTAGTAGCTCAAATGGGTCTTCGACAGAATTGGATTTCATCATCTGTAGTAGAAGTTATGAATAAATTTGTAGAAGGATATTCAAAGCCTCCAAAGTCATGATTTTTCCATTTGTTATTAATGTAAATGGTTATGGGTCAACAACACAAAACCCTTCCCTTCATTGGGAATTATAACATTGTACTCATGGATCTCTTTGTAGCATGGGTGAAATTATGGGGATAATCATTTTCTAAGGGGGGAGGAATGATCCAAATTTTAGGGGGTATATGGTCTAAATTCGGATGAAAAACGTCATAAAGCTATAAAGCTAATAGATTGACCATGTATATGTCCACCTCCTCATTAAGTAATTGGGATAACACTGAATAGGTTTCCCATATGGGTCAAAGAGAGTTCCACCTCTCCATTATTGTATTGGGTTTTATTTTCCACTACTTAGTTAGTTGGGTAGTTAGATCTATAATATTAGAGACTCATTTAATGAGCTCTTTACATTTTTGTATTGGGTTTTATTTTCCACTACTTAGTTAGTTGGGTATTTATATCTATTATAATAATAATAGAAACTCATTTAATGAGCTCCTTTTGACTTTTTCCGATGAACCATTTTGTAATGCTATATAAAGGCCTAACAAGCCTTCTCATAATATCAAGTTACTCATTTTGACTTCTCTCATATTTTCTATTGTTCATTGTGAGATTAATTTTCCCTAAATGATTTACTATTAATTAGTTTTAGATATGAGGCTCCTCTTTGAGCTTCACCTCCCAAGTACTTCATTTACATGGTTTTTTTTTTGCCCATGCTTCTTTTCATGCAATACTGGCACCTCTAAGTTCCTCCTCTCTCGGAATTCAATCCATCCAGATCTCATCCCCTAAGATCTGGATCAAAATCAACCATTAAGATGTAAATAATAGAGGAGAGGGGGAAACCTTTCCTCATCTCCATAAAGTGGGAGAATAAATCCAACGGTCATCCATTTATTAATAGAGCAATTCGGGGCTGACTGATATAGGTGGATATATAGGAGATGCGATTAACATTGAATCCAAACTGAGATAAGAATTACAGGAGGAATTTGTGTCTGACTCGGTCAAAAGAATTGGCCATATCTATCTTGATATCCATGCCCTTCTCTTTCTGCAAATGGATTGAATGAATCGCTTCATGTATAAGAATAATTTTATCCACCATTGACCCTTCTCCACAAATACGCCTTGGTTTGGAGAGATGATTGAGAGAAGAAGGGGTTTTAACCTATTCATAGTGATTTTAGAGATGATGTTATATGAGACATTTCATAGATAAATTGGCATGAACCTTGAAAATGAAGAAGGGTTGGAGTCTTTGGGAATTAAGGCTAAAAAGGAAGCGTTTGTAGCCCCACCAATTTTATATGCCCTCTAAGAATAATGGATCATTCAAACCAAATCTTCCTTTATGATTTTCCAACACTCCTGATAAAAATGGGTCGAGAAACCATCCATACCAAGAGCTCTGTCTGGATCCATTCGAAAAATGACCTCCCACACCTCTTTCTCCGAAATTGGTCGAGTCAACAAAATGTTATCACTATCACAAACCAACTTGGGTATGTTAAAGAGAAGGTCCTCTAGAACATCCAAGTCAAAGTGGGGAACCTTATAATAAAGAGTTTCAAAGTTCCTTTTAGCTTCCTGATTGATCTTCTTATAATCCTTGATTAGTTCACCAGTAGCATAATAAATCTCTTTCACCTGGTTGCTCCAGAGTCTATATTTTTCCTGTCGGTGAAATACTTTGCATTATCATCTCCTTCTTTTAACCATAAAATTCTGGATTTGATTTTCCAAGATGCTTCCTCATTGGCCATCTCCTTATTCATGGATTGGTGGGTTTTTCTCTCCTCGAGGATGAGATCTTTGGTCATGGTTTCAGTCTCCATTCTTGATCTGATGTTGTCTAGTTGGGATTTGAGATAATTGAGGGAAGGGCCAACCATGGGAGGAATTTTTTTAATCCAAACTATGAGGCTGGATTTGAGCGACTTTATTTTTCTTTCCCAAATGTGAATGAGAGATCCATCTATCCAGTTATTCCAAGTTGAAGCTACTACCTCCAAAAAATTTGAAAATTGTAGCCAAAGGGGATTGAACCTAAATGGTATTGGCCCTAAATGTACAGGGTTCTCAAGAATGAGAGAGATGGGCCTGTGGTCCGATCCTTCCTAAGGAAGAATCAAAGAGGATGGGATGAGGTCGTTATATAAAAAGGAATTGTCCAAAAGGAATCTATCTGTTGTTCATGAGTTTATACTTTAAGGCTCTAAAATATACCATCAAGGCATCCAAAAAAGGTAGAGATAATTAATGGGTAAAAAGAAAAAGTGTAAAGGAAACTGAGATCACGGTTGGTTCCTTAACTGTCTCTGTCTAGCTTCCCATTATTCTTGAATGCTAATATCCCTTTCAATTGCAGCCCATGATCTTTCAAGTTCTACCCGTGTATCTGTTGTTTGTAAGATGGTATTGAATAGGTTTAACGCAATGCTCATTTGATCTGATAGACCGGGTTCTATATTGGGTTGTCTGGTAACTGGAACAGTCATGAAAACTGAGGGTTTTTTTTTTCCTTTTTTTTTGTAAATCAAGAATATTTTCGAGGGTCGCAAATTTCTGGTTCAAATTTATAAAAATAGAACTTCCAAATTATGAATTAATAGTATAATATAAATAAAGGCCTTTTCTAGTATCTGAGTCAAATTTAAAGGGAAACAGTGGACGGGATGAAGAAAAAGGAAACATGTAGTTGTATAACAAAAATGAGGCATCAATTTAAGAAGAATCTCATTTTTAAGTTAATACAAGAAAAAGGGATGATAACTTTGCAGAAGCATATAGTTTCAGAGTCCTAGAACGTTCATAGGTCTTATATCTGCCGAAAGCTGATACAGAGGAAAAACTGCAAATGATTAGATAATCTGATTGTTTTAATTACTATAATAGAAATTACCACATGAAACACTTCAAACGAAAGTATGAAATACAAATAGAATGACAGAGAAACACATAACTCAGGCTTGACCAGATCTGGAATCTTCAATCTATATTGTATTAATTCAGGCAAAAAGAAACTTTCTCTTTACAATCCCTCCAGGAAAAAGCCATTTCTTAGTCTTGAAAAATTACATATATACAAAACCACCAATCTTAGGACGGTTGGTGATTTTCAAACTCTTAGAAACTAACTATTTGTTAAAAAATAGATCCAAAACCATTTTCATGATCTTCTCCATTTTTCCATTTTCTTGGAAGTAGAGCTCTTCCAAATAATACTTTTACTTTGCTGATGACTCTCCTTCTTTTGATTCGATACATTTAATGCATTTCTCCAGGAACTGTGTAAAATTTCTGGGGGGTTCTGAAAATTCTCTTGCCTCGAACAGATAAACCTGTCTTTGAATCTTAGAAAGACAATCATCAACTCCTTTATCTGTAAACTTTATTGATTGCAACTTTAAGTTAGGCTCAACTAACAACTTGTCCATTAGGGTGACATCAATTTTTCTTAGTTGTGAAATTTCCATTTGGATTTCACTCAAATTTTCCGTAAAATTTAATTGATGTCTTACAATATTGATCTGTCCCAAAAGTCTTGTACACTGGCCTTTTCCAATATTTAATGACCCTTTGTCTAGAAGATCAAAAACTTCTTCACAGTCATCTATGATTTCTTTGACTATTCTTTTTCTTTCAATTATGTTGGTTTCCCATAGCTTTAGCATGATGTGACCTTTGACTTGCTCTGTGGTTGATACTTTCGTAGCTTGGGGTACCTCTTCACCTATCGAATATATAATTTCCTTTTGGAGAGTAATCCTCACTGCTTTGGCTTCTTTTTCTCTTAGGATAATATTATCAAAGGCATTATCTACTTCTTGAAAGTAATTCTGAACAATTTCTATCTTGGAAATCAATTTTTGTTGTTCAATTTCTATTTTTGAATGTACTTCCAATGACTAGGCCTGGAAAGCGTTTAAGTCTATAATATGATCTTCCATCGATATTAATCTAGCCTGCAATTGTTCTGCGTGCTCCTTTTGTTGAGTAATCTGTAGCTGATTTGTTTGTATCTCCTGGCTCATTTCGTCCAAACTCATTTTGAGTGATTGAACCTCTAAACTTTTGGCAGCCCTTGTCTGCTCCAAGATTTTACTCATTTCTTCTCTAATGTTTTCCTCGGCATTCTTTAGTTTCTCTCGTAATTGTGCTATGATTTTATCACTCTTCTTTATCCTCGATATGATTTTTCCCATGGTAAAAAGTTTGTTGTTGCCATGGCTCCCATGGAACCTACTACCTCTGTAGCGAAATATTCTTCCTCCAAATTTTGTCCGTCTATCAAGACTTTATTTTTCTTAATCATGTTCTCCTCCCTCTTATGCATTTCCTATTTCAATACAGCCTTCCTTTTCCTACTGAAAAAATAATCGGAAGGAGGAATATCATCTATGGGAATGGAGGTAAGGTCATCAATGAATAGAGCTCCCGTCTGTGGTAGTCCAAAAGTGGACTGTAAGGGGGTTAAGGAGGCTATGGGACTCCCTAACTCCATATATCCTTTCCCTCTTGCTACCTTAAGAATGTTGACATCAACCCTTGGTGATGGAGTGGGAGTAGGCTTACCGGACTTGGGAGGTCTCCCTGACCTTTTCTCTGCTTTGGTCTTTTTTCTTGGTGGAGGCCTTTCCGTATCCTGTAGGGATTTTTGGGGATTTCCCTTCTTTTGTGCTTCCTGCTCAAAACCTGGTGGAACACTTTCTTGCTCCTAGGGGAGGGTAATTTATTCTCCTTGGAGTACTTGGGGAAGACCACTCTGTCGATGCTTCTGAAAGGTCTTAAAGCTAACATGCATGTCGGACGACAGTGTCTGTACTCTTTCCAATACTTCTTTATAAGATTTGGTCCCTTTGAACACGTCGTCCCAAGGGGACTCCTCATGTTCATAGGCTTTCATATTGCAGTGTGTCAAGTGTTTATTCACTCATTGATAGGGTCATGCCTTTTGTACTCAATATTTACCAGTTTAATTTCTTCGAGTTCTTCTACTTCCACCTTAGAATGTCCCAAATTTTGTAATGAAAATTTCCCAATGTGCATAGGAAAGATTGGCCAGGACTTCTTTTGAGTTTCCTTTAGCTCTATTCCAATACCACCTTTTACTATTTGGTGTGCTACTTCCTTATACACTAGTCTATTCAGAAGGAATTTTGGAAGCGCGTGAGGGGGGATTGAGCACCCATAAACCCTGATGTAGGAGAAGCTTTTTTCAATGAACCAATCTGCCATTTACTTGAGGTTATTTGAAACTGCTTCAGAAATGAGAGGAGGGTCACAGCCGAAAAACATTTTATGCATGGGTATCACCACGAAATGGCAAATTTCGTAAAATGAATTTTTTGCATTTTCTTCCCACAGCTCAGAGTGATATTCGTGAATGGGTTCAGGGCAAGTTATGTTCCAACTCCAATTCATCGGGGGAAATGGATTCATAAAACAAATTGCATCCATGAGGTATGTTGACATGTAGAAGGACACTGGTTGACCTAGGTCTCTTGCAGCTCTGTAATTTGAAATCTCTTTGGCTATATTATCGGATAAAATCTTGTCCGAGTTGAAACTATATCCTTCTAATGCTTCTTCTAAAAAGGGCACCCATTCTGTGGGGAAATGACAGGGATTCTTTTTTCCGAAGAGTCTGCACAGCATCATGGCTACATAAACAATGTACTCATTCAAAGAAGCTGTGGCGTAAATTCCATGGGTATCAGCCCTAAATTTTGATGGACATCTCCACCAACCTTTGATTAAATCGAGGTAAGTTTGGTCTGCCTCGATGCATTCCTTTCTCTGGAATCCAGCTATAAATTCGGCATTGTAAATGAAATTAGGATTGGATGAGAGTTTGTACATAACCTGGATATGTTCAGGTCTAAATGAAACAATAAAATGCTTCTCATAAGAATATCAACCTTGTCCAAAGCCCAACTGATCATTTCGTTGTACGCCATGAGCTGTGGGCGTGTTGCAATTTTGTGAAGTTTTGATTCTGCTATGTCCCGAAGGTGATTCTCGAAATCGTTAGGGGAATTTTTCATCTCGCGGTCCAAATTTTCATAAATTTGTCTCCATGATTTAATTGAGTCAATAGCATGTGGTGTGGTGTCCGATATGACATCTCCCTCTGGGCTAGAAATCTTAGTTGTATCTTCACTCTTCTTGGGTCCCTTCTTTGGTGCCATTACTCTCTATTGGAAAGAAATCTGTCACAGAAGAGAGGTGTGAAAGCTCAGCTAGATGTGACTTACTTATGATAGAAAAAGAGAGAATAAGTTTCAAAACACAGACCTCTAGTTTTCTTTTAACTCATTTTATGGTGAAAATACTAACGCAACTGTCAAGAATTTAATACCTTTAATGCGAAGAATATTTCTAAGACACGCATTTGTGTTGCAGAAATCATGATCTATCCATTATTAATGTGGTCACATTTCAGAAATTCTAAAATCAACATTCAAAAAAACTTCTTTTGACGGAGGCCGAAAAGAAAGTACTTAAGAAGTTTAATTACCATTAAATGTATTTTTAAAATGAAGTTAGTTCTCTTTAAAATTTAGTATTGAGTCATGGCTTTGCGTTTCAGGGTTTCGGGGATCATGATTACATGAGGTATGTCAACACTAAACCTCGAATCCTGAAATCATGATGAGAACAGTTTTAAGCCTTAACTTCAGTATTTAGTCGTGACTTTGCGTTTCAAGGTTTCGGGGATCGCGGTTATATGAGGTATGTAACCACTAAACCCCGAATCCTGAAATCTCAATGAGGATAGTTTTAAATTAATTAGGATTAAGACTGATTTTCACTTCTTTCGGGAAATCGGGATACGGGATTTCGGGATTGAAAATGTATTGAAGAGATATTGTTCTGAGTAAACCCCGAATCCTGAAAGGTTAAAAAGATAGTTAATTAACTCCTTTAGGGTTTTAAATTATCGCGATTTAAAGTACTTCACAGAACGTGCGTCTAGACTTTAATAACATTTAAGCTTCTTGTCTTTAATTATAACGAAGAAATGAAATCATTTCGGGACTTCGGTATCGGTCTTTTGGACTGATAGTGAGGATTATACCTTATGAAAAAACAAATCCCGAAAGAGAAAATTTTTAGTTTTAAAGGTGAAAATTTTCAAACCTAGCTTCAACATAGGCTCCAATTGGGGACCTCGTCTCCTTGTGGGATGAGGAGAACGAGCGGACTTAGTGCCTTCTATAGGGTAAATGGGGTCAGTTATTTCGGTCTGTGAGACATAGCTGTGAAAACTACTAAGAGGATAAAGATTCCAACCTTAACTTCGGAAAACTTTCCAAACTAAAGCGTTTGACAATCTTGAAATAGGATCACTTAGATTTCCCTTGCTAAAACTGACCTCAGACTTGTGCGGGATAATCGAAACAAGATTAGTGGTTCTACTAGTTTTTATTTGATCATATTTGCATCAAGAGACTCTTAGAATGTAAATTGGAATCCCATAATCTTAGAGTGTAATCTAGTTGAGAGAAGAAAAATACCAGAGCCTCTTGCAATTTGTGTATAATAGCCTTGTATGTTATGGAGACATTGCTTCATTTCCAGTGGCATGTTCAGTACCCTAGTGAAGTTATCGAATTTTTCACATTGAAATTCCTTTCACCACTTCATTAATTTTAGCATTTAAATGCTGAGATAAGGGCAATCATATAATGAATTTCCTTTCATCATCTGTTTAAATCATATGGGGGCAATCAATAACGAATTTCCTTTCACCACCTCTTTATGTTAGATGGGGGCAATCGATAACAAATTTCCTTTCACCATCTCTTTCTATACATATTTGTTATGAAGTGGGGGCAATCAATAAGTATGTAACATACTCGGGGAAAATTTGTTTTTTATTTATTTATTTATTTTGCAAAGATCTGTCAACTTATTAAAAATCTCTGGATTGATCTACTTTTGTCCCTCAGACACTCTAACTTTATGGAGAATCTCAAGGAAAATTTATTAACCCATTTTTATTTTTTATTCGGGATTTCACTTGAGCGAAAACAATCTTTTTATTTTTGGTAGAAAGACTAAAAAGGTTAAGATTAGCCCAGCCATACTTTTGGTTCAGCCAAGTCTTAGGAAAAACAGAGGATTTTGCCTATCTTTGCTTTGAAAGTTAGTTTGAACATTTCCGAAATTAAGATGAGACTTAAAAGGAGAAAAACAAGATTGCGTGAAGAGTAAGATTGATAGTGATCGAAGTGGAAAGGTGAGAGAACCTCGAAACTTGGGAGTGCTAACGAGTATTAATCATTTATTTATATAAAATTTTATTTCTTTTTTCTTTTTTTCTTTTTTTAAGTATTTATTATATTATTTTTTTAAGTATTTATTTATTTATTTATTTTTTATATATAAAAAATCAGCAACTCGTTCACTTGTACCTCTTAGGATATTTGTAATTCATGTTCTTGGGTCAGAGTTCATACCTTAAAAGTTCGTCGTACTTACAGCCAGAAGATTGTTTCCTCATTACCTTTTGGGCAAGTATTTATCAGGGTTATCCATGTAAATTACCCCTGTAGTATAATTGGTCTCTTGAGTCCTGAAGCTTTTCCTGCGAACAACTAATAACTGTCAGACAGACTCATACTAACTCTAAGAACAACTAGATTTGAACTGCTTTGTATTTGCATCCTCTGAAAAATCTTATATTTTCTTTTTCTTTTTATTTTTTATTTTTTTTTCTTTTTTCTTTTTTCTTTTTATAACGAAAGCAATGTTACTATAAAGAAAATGTGAAAAAAAACCGGTATATACAATGAAAGTTCTAAAACATATTACTGCATGTATTGTTTAAGATATCGCGCATTTACAGGGGCGCTTAGAATATCTCCATTTAGATTTTCTAATGAAAAAGCATTTTCTCCTTTTGAGGCTGAGACTCTATAAGGGCCAGACCAGATCGAGTTGAATTTGTTGTGTTTTCCAATGTCTTCTCTTCTGGCTTCCCATTTTAGTACCAGATATCTAGGGAGGAAAACTCTATCCTTATCCTTCTGATCAAACAAAGCCTTCATCTTATCCTAATATCTCTGCAACTTTTCATTTACTTCAATCCTATTTTGTTGAACTTCGACCAACTAGTTTTCTCTTCTGGTAATGTCATTAGGTTCTTTGTTCGAATCTTGCCAAATTTTCATTATTGGCAAAGCAAGATTGATCAGTAAGATAACATCAGTGCCATATACTATCTGAAAAGGGGACATTCTGATTGCCCTTTTGGTACTTATCCTGTTAGCCCATAGAGTGTATTTCAAATGAATATGCCATGTCTTCTTGTTGTTAGTCAATATTTTTTTTATCACAGTTGTCAGACTTTTGTTAGATGATTCAGCTAAACCGTTTCCCTACGGATAATAAGTTGTGGAGTGTCCTAATATGATGTTGAATTATTGACAATATCTTACCATAGCCATTGATTTGAACACTTGTGCATTGTCGGTGATTATTTTTTGGGGACAGCCAAATCTAGATAAAATGTTTTCTTCCAGAAAGTTGATTACAACTCTGTCGGTCGTGTTTCTCGTGGGAATAGCTTCCACCCAGTTGGTAAAATAGTCCGTTGTGGTTAGAATCCACCTGTGCTAAGCATTGGAATGTGGGTGAATCTCTTTGATAAAATCAAGACCCCACTGTTGAAAAGGGGCTTCAGTTTTAACTAGAATTAGAGGCAAAGCCGACACTTTCTATTTACCTGTAAACCACTGATAGGGAACACAAGCTCGGACTTTAGTATTTACATCTGTGAAAATTTTGGGCCAGTAATATCCAGCTCTTAAGATTTTATAAGTTGTGGTTCACCAAGTGTGGTGTCCTCCACACACTCCCTCATGGAACTCATCTATTACCTTTTCGGTTTCGGTCTCGACCAAGAAGCTCAGCAAAAAACCCAGGGGGTCCTTCCAAAATAGTTTTTCGTCTATAATACAATATTTTATAGTATGCAACTTTAGTGTCCTAGCTTTAGATGGGGTTAATTCACTGGGACATTGAAGGGTCAATAGATAGGAAACAATATCATGATACCAGACTAAAGAAGAAAGCCTGTCTTCTATCTCAACCGTAGGAGTAGCGAAATCGAGTTCATTTATTTCTAGAGAACTCTCGTCTTCTTGTAGCTGATTTATTCCAAGTGCCTGCAAGTTGGATTCGACCAACAATTTTGCCAGACCTTGGCCTTTAATGAGTTTTGTTGTTTTGACTTCAAGGTCTAACTCCTGAATCTTAGCTAACCATCTGCCTCTTCTCCCATCACTATCTAGCTGAACCAGTATGTCTTTGACAGAGCTTGTAGGAACATAGGCTATGATCTTCGAATGTAATACGTACATTCTGAAAGATTTGAGAGCCTTCACCATTGTGTAAGCTTGTTTTTCTAGTATATTATATTTCAACTCAGTGTCTCTCATACTTTTACTGAAAAAAGCAATGGGTTGTTCAAATCCTTCTTCGTTTTTCTGCAACAATACAGGCCTGATAGTGTGTTCGGAAGCGAAGGAAAAAATCAGAAATTCTTTTGTGTAATCAAGACTTGCTAAGACTGGTGCTTCGCTGACAACTTTTTTGATTCGTTGAAAAGATGATTTGGCTTCACTTGTCCACTTCATCTCACTATTCTTTTTCAACATATATGTGATCAGCTTCACAATTTCAGCGAAGTTACGGATAAATCTTCTCAAGAAATTTATTTTCCCTAGGAAGGATTGGATTTCTTTTACATTTCTAGGGATCTTTATAGTATCTATAGCCTCAATTCTTTTAGGATTGATTTTGATTCCATATTTTGACACCACATGACCTAATATCTTACCTTCTTGCATAGCGAAATGAGATTTTTTGGGATTGAGTGACAAACTGAACTTACGACATTTCTCAAAAGTTTGCTTTAGGTGCACTAGATGTTTCATATCATATTTTGAAAAATCGGTCAGATCAGTGAGACAAATAAAAACGAATTTATCTTTCTCACCCACGAAGGCGATGTCCATGTCTTGTTGGAAGGTTTCCCCTACGTTCATCAAGACGAAAGGCATTTTATCGTACATGAAGGTACCCCAAGGGGTAGTGAAAGTTGTTTTTTCCTTATCATCATGGTGTACTGCGATCTGATTGTAACCTGAAAAATCATCAATCATTGACATTCTGATAGCTCCAACTAATCTCTCTAAAACGTGGTCCATCTTAGGCAATGGATAATTGTCTTTGAGTGATGATCGGTTCAGGTTTCTAAAATCGACACACAGTCTGATTTCACCATTTTTCTTTCTTACTGGGACTAAATTAGCCACCCACTTGGAATATCTTAGTGGGACGATGATTTTAGCGTCCAATAGTTTTTTGACTTCCTTTTCAATTACTGGTAGTAGAATAGGGTTTATCTGTCTGAGTTTCTGTTTAAAAGTCTTGACGCCAAGTTTCAGAGGAATTTTATGTTCAATTATAGAAGTATCATAAGTTTTCAATTCGTCGTAAGACCAAGCGAAAACGTCTTTATACTTTCTAAGCAACTCAACGTATTTACTTTTGGTTTCTGAGAGAAAGTATTTGAATAGTTTCACCAACCGAGGGTTTTATTTGGTACCTATGTCACAGTCCTCAACCTCTTCAGGTTGTGTTTGTAAGGTGGATCTTAAAGGGATATCGTCTTGATTAAATAACCTTTCCAAGGGAATTAGACCTTTGGGGATCTGATTATTTTTTAGAACAAGCATACGATGATTGGCGATTTTATCGTGAAATTCTTGAGGGTCTTCCCCTTCCTGCATGATCCAAACAGGATCATTTTGGTTTTCTTGGTCAGCATTATTATCGGAAAACTTGTTTAACGATTCTAAAAATTTATGCAGTTGCTCATCATCCTCAAAAACTTTCCAGTTCTATATGTTATTAGGTATGGAAGGTCAATGTGTCATTTGTATATGATATTTTAGTTTGAAAGCGGTGGGAGGTGTGAAGGTTGAGGTTGCTTTCTCTAACGCATCGGCCTGTTGGTTTTCAATTCTTGGAATGTAGTGGACTTTGACAGAGGAGAAGAAATTTTCGATCAGATCCCAGACGCAATTCCTGTAAGACCTTAGCCTAGGATGTTTGGCCTGGTACTGTCAGTTTTCCTATTTACGATTAGCTCGGAATCACCAAAGATTTCGAGGTTTTTTATTTTCATTCTCCTAGCGGCTTCCAACCCTAATACTAAGGCTTCATACTCGCGTGCGTTATTAGTGTGGTCCACATTCCACTGAAGTCTATAGGAAAAAGGGATTATGAATTGATTATCAGGGGCCACAAGGAGTGCCCCTGCTCCGGCTCCAAGGTAAGATGAAGCGTTGTCAAAAACATCTTCCACACACCAGTGTTATATACATTTTGTTTATTTTTTTCTTTTTTTGTCTTTTCTTCTGTACAAATTTCATCTATACCTAAAACAATATCATCATCAATGGATAAGATACAATTACCTATATCTTGATCAACAATATATACATGGTGATTATTTGGGTTGTGTGGATCACTTACCGTGAACGCTAACCTGGTCTCTCTGTACATGCATGTGAACTGTCCTCCAAAAACTGGGATCGTAGCATATGTCATGTCAAGATGGAGGGAGCCCCCAAACTTGGCACCCTAGGATCTAGATAACAACATACCATATTTCAGAGGGATATCGGCGACCACTACGTCCATGAGAATTCTTTTCGCGGGTATTTGAGCCAGATTTACCACCAAGTCTTTAATCATGCCTATACATTTAACTTTTCTAGAATCGAAAGAATATAAATCTCCATAAGGCCTAGTAATTTCGAGACCCAATTTATCCATAATGGATTTAAGCATTACATTGTGGGATGCTCCATAATCAAGCATACAGTTATGGAGTAGTTGGTCGAACAAGGTTAATGTGATATAGAAGGGAGCAACATTGTCTTTGGCTCCTTCGAAATGAGGGCCAAAAACTATGTTTGGCTTGTTGTCTTCTAAGTTAATGACATCGGCTTGGCTTTCATCTTTCGAAAAAATAATCAACTTGGCAATTTGTTTTCTGTACATTGGATTTTTTTACATCTCGACAAAAGGTATGGGGATCTTGATTTTATTGATTTTGTTTTCCAGATTGAAATTTCCCACAATTTTTTCATTCTCAACATTTTGGGCTTCGACTCCCTTCTTATCAGCTTTCTTTTGTGGTGAAGGTTTTGTTTCAGTTGCAGGAGATTTCACTTTTGGTGTTTTGACTGTGAGTGTTTCAACTACCTTAGTCTTGGTAGGTTGTGTGTCTGTTTGGTCGGTTTTTACAATCTATTTTTAAACATATTTTGAAACTATCTCATCTGTCTCGCTCCTTGGAAAGATCTTCTTCTTTTGGGTGATTGTAACACTCTTGTTTCTAGGCCTTAGATTGTACTTATGTTGAAGCTCTGTCATTATACCATCAGCAATACCCTGGTAGGTCAAATCTTCAGAAGTACTATCGTTTAGGTCATTTTCTAATCTATTTTCTTTATTTAAGAATTTGTAATAATCTTGTCTTGATAAATAGGGTTGTGGCTCATCATCACCCGGATTGTTTATATATTCCTCTAATTCCTCAAGATATTCTAAATCTTCCTCTCCAGTGAGGTTTTCACTCTTGAAGGGGGTTGGGATTTTCTAATCCTCATTCTTAATCTATCTTTGTGGGAGTTGAGGGTTGGGATTCCTTCTGAAATCCTTTCTGGGAAAATGGTCATTTTTAGTCTGCTCTAATTCCATTTTCGAAATATTATTAGACAATTCTTTAATTATCCTAGCCATGTCGTCCATTTTGTCTCCCGAAGACCTTCCCGACCCTGAAGATCCTCCTTGTTCTCTGTATCTTTTGTTTTCTTTGTTCCCATCCTCCGTTTTGGCTTTTAGCTTTCCTGAAGCCATCATGTTTGATTCAATTTCTAGGGCATCGTCTTGCATCTTGGTGAGGTCTACTGATCTCCTCTCTCTCAATAGTAAGGCGAAATCGGGGTTGAAAGCTCTAGTGAAAGTTACTTTCACTGTAGGCTAAGAAGGTTTGACCTCGATGGGAATTTTATTGTACAATTTATTAAATATTTGGGTGAACTCGAGAACTGATTTCGAATTTTTCTTTCTAAGAGCCCCGAAATCTGTCAGATAATAGAGGTGATCTTTTCTTTCCCCTTATTTTCTGATGAAAGCACTTTCAAGTTCATCGTATGACCTTAAATATCCCGCTGCTAAGCCTCAAAACCAGGTTCTTACCTGCCCTTCGAAATTTTGTACTAGGAGTCTGGAGTAAACATCTTTGTGTTCGAGTCCTAGGATATCGGCGAATTGGTCAAAGAAATTGATGTGCTCTTGTGCGGTTAAATTGCCTTCCCTTGTAAATTTTGGGATATTTTTCATGTAATTCTCTGGAAGGTCATGTAGGGGAACCAGGAGGACAAGAGGGGCATATCTGGCAGCCACCTTAGCAAAATTTTCAGGGAGCAGTACTTGGTCGCCTACAGCACCACCTCCAGCCCCCACACCTCCGTGTGCAGCCATTGATAGATTTGAGATTGAAACTGGGGTTGTACTTGAATGTGACAGAAAGGTTGTGGGGAACTGATCATCAAGGCACATGAAACTGGAAAAATAAGGCCCAAGAAGAAGGGAACTTGTTTCTCTAGGCTTGTAAGACAAATATATCGGAGAATTGACGGGGGTTAAATCAGGATACACAGGACATTCGTCAAAGCATTCGGTAATAGGAGTGTGGACTTCGAGAAAAGAGCACGTATCGATCGACAGGGGGAGGGAGAGGGATCTCTCAAGTGTTCCTCTAACTTTCAACTGTGAAGAATTTGGTTGACAGATGACATGTGTCGATGAAATGATTTGTCTGAGAGATCTTCTTGATTTTAAAATCTTTTTCAGATCAAAAACTGGTGAAGTCTGCTTGTCGTCCATGTTCTTTCTAGTGTTCTTTCGGCTAGAAGCCAGTTTTAAAAAAATGTGGATTCACCAAGTGAAAGATAAAAGTATCCTTAGAAGGTTTTTCAATCTTTGTTCACTATCAAAGAAAGAAAGTGTCAATGTCGTTCTTCCCAAAGAAAAGATTTGTTTCTTCGATCCCCGGCAACGGCGCCAAAAAGATGTTGTTCCTGAGTTTATACTTTAAGGCTCTAAAGTATACCGTCAAGGCATCCAAAAAAGGTAGAGATAATTAATGGGTAAAAAGAAAAAGTTTAAAGGAAACTGAGATCACGGTTGGTTCCTTAACTGTCTCTGTCTAGCTTCCCATTGTTCTTGAATGCTAATATCCCTTTCAATTGTATCCCATGATCTTTCAAGTTCTACCCATGTATTTTTTGTCGGTAAGATGGTATTGAATAGGTTTAACGCAATGATCATTTTATTTGATAGACCGTGTTCTATATTGGGTTATCTGATAACTGGAACAGTCATGAAAACTGAGGGTTTCTTCTTTTTTTTTTTTGGTAAATCAAGAATATTTTCGAGGGTCGCAAATTTCTAGTTCAAATTTATAAAAATAGAACTTCCAAATTATGAATTAATAGTATAACATAAATAAAGGCCTTTTCTAGTATCTAAGTCAAATTTAAAGGGAGACAGTGGACAGAATGAAGAAAAAGGAAACATGTAGTTGTATAACAAAAATGAGGCATCAATTTAAGAAGAATCTCATTTTTAAGTTAATACAAGAAAAAGGGATGATAACTTTGCAGAGTTTCAAAGCCCTAAAACATTCATAAGTCTTATATCCGCTGAAAGCTGATACAGAGGAAAAACTGCAAACGATTAGATAATTTTATTGTTTTAATTACTATAATAGAAATTACCACATGAAACACTTCAAACGAAAGTATGAAATAAAAATAGAAAGACAGAGAAACACATAACTCAGGCTTGACCAGATCTGGAATCTTCAATCTATATTGTATTAATTCAGGAAAAAATAAACTTTCTCTTTACAATCCCTCCAGGGAAAATCCCTTTCTTAGTCTTGAAAAATTACATTTATACAAAACCACCAATCTTAGGACGATTGGTGATTTCCGAACTCTTAGAAACTAACTATTTGTTAAAAAATAGATCCAAAACCATTTTCATGATCTTCTCCATTTTTCCATTTTCTTGGAAGTGGAGCTCTTCCAAATAATATACTTTGTTGATGACTCTCCTTCTTTTGATTCGATACATTTAATGCATTTCTCCAGGAATGGTGTAAAATTTCTAGGGGGTTCTGGAAAATCTCTTGCCTCGAACAGATAAACCTTTCTCTGAATCTTAGAAAGATGGTCATCAACTCCTTTATATGTAAACTTTATTGATTGCAGCTTTAAGTTAGGCTCAACTAACAACCTGTCCATTAGGGTGACATCAATTTTTCTTAGTTGTGAAATTTCCATTTGGATTTTAGTCAAATTTTCCCTAAAATTTAATTGATGTCTTACAATATTGATCTGTCCCAAAAGTCCTGTACACTGGCCTTTTCCAATATTTAATGACCCTTTGTCTAGAAGATCAAAAACTTCTTCACAGACATCTCTGATTTCTTTGGCTATTCTTTTTATTTCAGTTATGTTGGTTTCCCATAGCTTTAGCATGATGTCACCTTTGACTTGCTCTGTGGTTGATACTTTCGTAGCTTGGGGTACATCTTCACCTGTTGAATATATAATTTCCTTTTGGAGAGTAATCCTCATTGCTTTGGCTTCTTTTTCTCTTAGGATAATATTATCAAAGGAATTATCTACTTCTTGAAAGTAATTCTAAACAATTTCTATCTTGGAAATCAATTTCTGTTGTTCAATTTCTATTTTTGAATGTACTTCCAGTGATTGGGCCTGGAAAGCTTTTAAGTCTATAATTTGATCTTCCATCGATATTAATATAGCCTGCAATTGTTCTGCGTGCTCCTTTTGCTAAGTAATCTGTAGCTGATTTGTTTGTATCTCCTGGCTCATTTCGTCCAAACTCGTTTTGAGTGATTGAACCTCTAACCTTTCAGCAGCCCTTGTCTTCTCCAAGATTTAACTCATTTCTTCTCGAATGTTCTCCTCAACATTCTTTAGTTGCTCTCATAATTGTGCTATTATTTTATCACTCTTCGTTATCCTTGATATGATTTTTCCCACAGTAAAAAAGTTTGTTGTTGCCATGGCTCCCATAGAACCTCTGTAGCGAAATCTTCTTCCTCAAAATTTTGTCCATCTATCAAGACTTTTTTTTTCAACCATGTTCCCCTCCCTCTTATGCATTTCCTGTTTTAGGATGGCCTTCCTTTTCCTATTGAAAAAATAATCGGAAGGAGGAATCTCATCTACGGGAATGGAGGTAAGGTCATCAACGAATAGAGATCACATCTGTGGCAGTCCAAAAGTGGACTGTAAGGGGGTTAAGGAGGCTATGGGACTCCCTAACTCCATAGATCCTTTCCCTCCTACTGCCTTAGGCGTGTTTACATCAACCCTTGGTGATGGAGTGGGAGTAGGCTTACCAGACTTGGGAGGTCTCCCTGACCTTTTCTCTGCTTCAGTCTTTTTTCTTGGTGGAGGCCTTTCTGTATCCTGTAGGGATTTTTTGGGATTTCCCTTCTTTTGTGCTTCCTGCTTGAAACCTAGTGGAACACTTTCTTTCTCTTGGGGGAGGGTAATTTCTTCTCCTTGGAGTACTTGGGGCAGACCACTTCATCGATGCTTCTGAAAGGTTCTAAAGCTGACTTGCATGTCAGACGACAGTGTCTGTACTCTTTCCAATACTTCTTTATAAGATTTGGTCCCTTTGAACACGTCGTCCCAAGGGGACTCCTCATGTTCGTAGGCTTTCATATTGCAATGTTTCAAGTGTTTATTCACTAATTGATAAGGGTCATGCCTTTTGTACTCAATATTTACCAGTTTAATTTCTTCGAGTGCTTCTGCTTCCACCCTAGAATGTCCCAAATTTTGTAATGAAAATTTCCCGATGTGCATAGGCAAGATTAACCAGGACTTCTTTTGAGATGCCTTTAGCTCTATTCCAATACGACCTTTTACTATTTGGTGTGCTACTTTCCTACACACTAGTCTATCTGGAAGGAATTTTGGAAGCGCGTGAGGGGGGATTGAGCACCCATAAAACCTGATGTAGGAGAAGATTTCTTCAATGAACCAGTCTACTATTTGCTTGAGGTTATTTGAAACTGCTTCAGAAATACGAGGAGGGTCACAACTGAAAAACATTTTATGCATGGGTATCACCACGAAATGGAAAATTTCGTGAAACAAATTTTTTTCATTTTCTTCTCATAGCTCAGAGTGATATTCGTGAATGGGTTCAGGGCAGGTTATGTTCCAACTCCAATTTATTAGGGGAAATGGAGTCATAAAACAAATTGCATCCATGAGGTATGCTAAAAAGGGCACCCATTCTGCAGGGAAATGATAGGGATTCTTTTTGCCGAAGAGTCTGCACAACATCATGGCTACATAAACCATGTACTTATTCAAAGAAGTTGTGGCGTAAATTCCATGGGTATCAGCCCTAAATTTTGATGGACATCTCCACCAACCTTTGATTAAATCGGGGTAAGTTTGGTCTGCCTCGGTGCATTCCTTTCTCTGGAATTCAGCTATAAATTCGACATTGTAAATGAAATTAGGATTGGGTGAGAGTTTGTACATAACCTGGATATGTTCAGGTCTGAATGAACCAATAATAGCTCATTGATCATTTAAAATGCTTCTCGTCGGAATATCAACCTTGTCCAAAGCCCAACTGATCATACCGTTGTACACCATGAGTCATTGGCGTGTTGCAATTTTGTCAAGTTCTGATTCTGCTATGTCCCAAAGGTGATTCTCAGAATCGTTAGGGGAATTTTTTATCTCGCAGTCCAAATTTTCAAAAATTTGTCTCCATGATTAATTGAGTCGATAGCATGTGGTGTGGTGTCTGATATGACATCTCCATCTGGGCTGGAAATCTCAGTTGTATCTTCACTCTTCTTGAGTCCCTTCTTTGGTACCATGACTCTGTATTGGAAAGAAAACTTGTCACAAAAGAGAGGTGTGAAAGCTCGGCTAGATGCAACTTACTTCTGATAGAAAAAGCGAGAATAAGTTTCAAAACACAAACCTCTAGTTTTCTTTTAACTCATTTTATGGTGAAAGTACTGACACAACTGTCAAGAATTTAATACCTTTAATGCGGAGAATATTTATGAGATACGCATTTGTGTCGCAGAAATCACGATCTATCCGTTATTAATGTGGTTGTATTTCGACAATTCTAAAATCAACATTCAAAATAACTTCTTTTGATGGAGGCCGAAAATAAAGTACTTAAGAAGTTTAATTACCATTAAATGTATTTTTAAAATGAAGTTAGTTCTCTTTAAAATTCGGTATTGAGTCGTGGTTTCGCGTTTCAGGGTTTCAGAGATCATGGTTACATGAGGTATGTCAACACTAAACCCCAAATCCCGAAATCGCGATGAGAATAGTTTTAAGCCTTAACTTTGATATTGAGTCGTGACTTCGCGTTTCGGGGTTTCGAGGATCGTGGTTACATGAGGTATGTCACCACTAAAACCCGAATCCTGAAATCACGATGAGGATAGTTTTAAATTAATCAGGATTAAGACCAATTTTCACTTCTTTCGGGAAATCGAGAATCGGGATTTCGCGATTCAAAATATATTGAAGAGATATTATTCTAAGTAAACCTCGAATCCCAAAAGGTTAAAAAGATGGTTAATTAACTCCTTTAGGGTTTCAAATTATCTCGATTTAAAGTACTTTACAAAAGGTGCATCTAGACTTTAATAACATTTGAGCTTCTTGTCTTTAATTATAACGAAGAAATGAAATTATTTTGGGACTTCGGTATCGGTTTTTTGGACTGATAGTGAGGATTATACCTTATGGAAAAAAAAATCCCGAAAGAGAAAAGTTTTAGTTTTAAAGGTGGAAATTTTCAAACCTAGCTTCAACACTATCCAACCTGGTAGAAATGTGACTAGCCCTTATTCTTCTTTTTTATCTAAGTATATTTACCTTTTGTAGGATTGACATCAACCAACTCTACAGAAGCAATCAGGTCTTCGATCTATTCCTGAAAGGGGTCCCTGACATTTGAACCTCCCCTTTTTCGGATGAGGAGAGGGTGACATTTAATTCCCCTGCTAAAATCCAGTTATGTGAAGGAAATCTTTCTTGAAGCTGAAAAATGGAATCCCAACAAGATTTTTTCTCTCCACTAAGATTATTCATATAAACATTTAGAAGAAGAAATGATGTACCTAAAGAGATATGCCTCAGATTAGAGGCGATCCATTGGGTGGTGGAGAGAGAATATTCTAGGAGGAAGAGTCGAGGATCCCACATCTTGCACAAACCTCCATAGGCTCCTTGTGAACTCACTACAATACTCGAACTCGATTGACATATAGAACTGTGATGTTGAAGGAGATCATCCCCCTTCATATTGGTCTTCTAGAGCAAGAGGATATGAGTGTTTTCCTTCTTGAACAAGTTTTTAACTTGTTTCCTTTTTTCCAAACTCTCCAAACCTCTACAGTTATAGGAGGCTATTTTCATCATCTTGAATACTTGGAGTTACCTCCCTTAGAGGGATTAGAACTGCCTGATTTCGTAGAATTCTCAAACTTGATGGGATTGTCAATAGTGCTTTGTCTTTTGAGTTCCTTTTCCATGTTTTATTCTTCCTCCCTTTTCCGGTAATTTGGTTTTCTTCCTAGATTTTTCTTAGTTGGGGGAGGACTACGAACAAATTTAGATTATGTTTCATCACCTGAGATTTCGAAAGAGAACCAATGTTCAGGGATAGTAATATTCAAAATTTCTTCTTTTGGATTTTGTTTTTCATGTGTGGCTAGTCCTAGAGTGGGATTTGCAGATGATGAGGGGGTCATTGTTGGGGGCAATTGATTCATGGGAATTGTTTGGTCTTCATCCATTTCTTGGTCTTCAATATATACCAAAGATTCAAACTAGTTTTGTCTAGATCTAAGAGGGGGGGAGATTCGAGGAAGGAGGGTATTTTGAATTGAGGGGAGCTCCATTTTTTGGGTCAGTTTCCTGACCTAGGTTCTTGGGAGTAGCCTTTTTTTTTCTTATTGGGTTGCGTTCATTTTCCTTTGGCCTCTTCTAGTTTCTTTGAGGGAGCTGGCTTTGGGAAATATATAGCAAAATGACCATATCTGAAAAGCCCTGCAATTGAAAGGAAGTTTCTCGTAATCCACTTCATAAATATGGGACCAATTATCCATATTGAGATTGAATGCACCAGGGAACCCTTTTTCGAGATCTACCTCTACACAGATTCGAGCAAAGGCTTGAATGTCATCCTTTGGATATGCCTTATCAATGTGTTTACCCAGAGTTATTTGAGAAAAACCCAAACAGGAGCAACATTGGGGATGTCTTCATATGGATAGAACTCTAGGGTCCATCGATTCACATACATTCCTATGGCGCCCATGAAATATGGACCACTCCTGAAAATTAGATCATGGTCTTCCTCGAACTTGAACATTTAAATGAAAAATCCTTTACCACAGAACGCATGAGAAACACAACCCTTGATTTTCAATCCAGAGGGCCATTTCTTTAGGAGATGGCCAAAATCTAGATAAATAGCCAACCAACACCCATTTTGAGTACCGTGGGGAAGTTCGGCGTGATTTATCTTGGAGTGAAATCACTGGAATGTCTTCTAGAAGCTTCACAAAATTTGACGGAGGTAGTCGTTGGGGCTTGGGCTAAGTCGATATCAATGCAGAGAAGGCAACAATTCCTGACTCAAGGGGGGATGGGGCGGTTGATCCCTCGCCTTGAGGCGATGACATGGCTAATAATGAAACCCTACTACATGAACTACAAGGATAGATCACAACACATCTGTTCATTATTTTTGTATATGTTTTCATATTAAATAGACTCCTTTTTATGATCCATACATTGGAGGATATGGGGACGGGCTTTGATCCACTTATGTGAGCACAGGTCACGATATTATTTAATATAATATCACTGGGTGCAACCACACATTCGACCACTACCTCAAGGTGCCCCCATGGCTCCAGGTTAGGCCCTCACTAGAATTGTACATTTCCCAATGGTGAAAACTCCTCACTTTCCACCATTAGATCCAACCCCTTTGGGCTTATTATATTTAATTTGAATGGTTTTATCATTTTGGTATTAAAAATGACAGCAATTGTTATTTTTCATATGTTTATTCAAATTTAATTTAGTATTAAATAATATAATTTAATCTTTACTAAAATTTAATTTAATATTTCTATTTTTTATTTATAGTTCAAATCGAGAGGGCGGTAGGGCATGGTATGTATACCTTCATAGACTTTAGAAATTAAATCACTGGGCAGAGGGGATGTCAGAAAATTGGCTTAGGTTGATGGATAGTTGGTATGGATTGTTGGTTGTCATTGATGTCAACTATTGGAGAGTGATATTGTAGATTCATGTCAACCCTTAGTGATCGATGTCAACCCTTGGAAAAATTCCGGTAGCGAATTCTGGTAGCACAAAGGTTTGGGTAATGGACCCAAGGTTGTTTCATATATAATAGTATGATTTTTAATATATTTGAAGGTAAGACTATTCTATATGGATATTACATGTCATTCCATTTCCAGTGGTATGTGGAACGTCACATAACTCCTCACGGTTAGAGAGTTATGGCCATGAGAAGTTGGAGAACCCAGGTTTGGGTAATGGACCCAAGTTTGTTTGATGGATAATGGTATGTGTTTTGATATATTTGAAGAAAAGACTATTCTAGATGGATATTATATGTCATTTTATTTCCAGTGGTATGTGTAATGTCACATAACTCCTCACGGTTAGAGAGTTATGGCCATGTGAAGTTGGAGAACTCTCATGAGTCATCTAGAAGACCCAAAAGGTCAAAGTAGTCAAAGTGGTTTAAGAGATTTTTAGAAGATAAATAATAAAGTGAAGTGATGAGTGTACTATAATTCAAACTGAATACAAAATAAATTATTTAAATAATAAGGTTAATGGATAAATTACTAAGTTGACAAGTGGTCAGAAGTTGGTTAACCCTAAAATAAGGAAAGTGGGCAAAGTGACCTAGAAGATGCTTCTAAGGAAGCTACTTGGAGAATATAAATAAGAGGCAAGGCTCTCTCATTTTATATCACACTTGAGCATATTGAAAATCTATAGGTGACTGAGGTAACCAAAGGATATTTAAGCCCAATTTCAAAGGGAAGGTGAAGAAAATAAGGCCGAAATTCAAGGGAGGATAAATTCTTTTGATTATGCTTTCTAAGGTATATTATTTACAGGTCATCTCACAATTTTTGCAATCAATTTTTTTATATAATGATTCAGACCGTGAAATTGATAGGCCATTAAGAAAACATATCCAATTATTTGTGGTAAAATTTTCATCTTGTGGGTCGTTGTATTTTTGGAGTTACATTTCGTGGAAAATAAGGTTTGTGGCTAGTCTTGAAACTAGTCTAAAACAAGTGTTTCAGGTAAAAACGTCATAACTTCTTAATAACATATCCAAATTCAGTAAGACCAAATGTTTTGGTTAGAGTACATTCTTTAGTATTCTGTGTAACAGTTTCAGATTGATTCAACAAATATTCCATGCGGGGCACACTCTACAAGGTCGCCCTCTAGAATAAGCCAGAATTCAGCAAGGTATGCCATTTTTGCTATAACTCCTTTTCTGAGAGGTTCCAAGTAGTGACACCTGAAGGAATTACATAAAACAAACTGAAGAAAATTGTGTACTATTTTTAGATCTTTTTTCATTACAGGTACATAGTTATGATTATTTCAAGTTAGGGTTGTTTTCTAATCCCAAACTAGTCATTTGAGACTAAAGAAAAGTTTGATGAAAATTCTAGTCTCTTGTTGTGAAAGTTGAGGAAGGTTTGCAGGTATGTGATCATATACACCAGGTCTATTACAAAGTTACAAATCATATTTGGATAATGAAATTGATGAGGTCTTTTGGTTGAGGTACATGTTGGGGTACATGGTTTAGACAAGTAGTTGATGAGTTGGCACATACATGAGGTGTATAGTTGATGATGTTGGTACATATTGATGAGTCATAGTTGATGAGTAGTTGATACATGATTGGTACATACTTGGTACATGGATGGAGGCACTTGTTAGTAGTATTGTCGACGCATGGTTTACAGATGATGTAGCATACTTGTATTGGTATATTATTAGAAGCACATATTGATCTTGGTAATGATTATGAGTTGTTGTGTTATGGTTGGTTGATGCACATTTTTGAGAGTTGTCTTGGTGATTGATCTTGGTAAGTATATCTGATTTGGTTGATAATATTGATGAGACAGGTTGTTGTGATAGGTTGTTTGGACAGGTTGTTGTGATAGGTTATTTGTATAGGTTTGGTGCATGGTTGATGCACTTGTTCATGGTACAAGTTTTGTGCAGGTTTGGTACATGGTTGATGCACTTGTTCATGGTACAAGTTTTGTACAGGTTGGTGCATGGTTGATGCACATGTTTATGGTACAGGTTGATTATAGGTTGTGGTATAGGTTGATGCATGGTTCAGGTTTTTTGGTACAAGTTTATAGAGGTATATCTCACAGTGATATTGTGACAATGGTTCCATCATTCTACTTATACTTCAGGGTGGTTGCACGGGGCAAGGAAAGGTGGTTGTATCCAACTTCCAATTGTAGTGGGAGAATATAGGGGGTTGTATCCTCCTTCTGGTTGTATCCAGAGAATTGGGGAGTTGGAGATTCCCTTAGGTTGTATCCTAAGAAACTAGTGGGTTGGAGCCTCCTTCCAGTTGCAACTGGAAAACAAAAGAAGTTGGTGCTTCCAATGAATGTAATTCTTAAAGACATATAATAAAAAACATTATGTGGTTTTCCCCCACTTTGGGTTTCCACATAAAACACTTGTTTACTTTATATGTATATGATTTTTCATTTGTTCATTGCTTATTTAATCTGCATTTATTGGATGATAATTCTACATTGATATAACACTTGGATTATATGTTTAAAAATGATTAAATTGCTCTATTACCGATTCACCCCCCCTCTCAGTAATCCAACAATTGGTATCAGAGCCGGTTCCTTCAGGAAACAGTTTAACCACTGGAAGGAGATCATGGATTATTCTGAGAATGGAGTACCAATGTTTAATGATCAGAATGGTTTTAAGTATGAGATGTGGAGCATAAGGATGAAAGTATTTTTAGAGGCACATGGAAATTATATTTGGCTATCAGTTGTTACAGGATGTGATAGTTCAAAAAGGGAAAAGACTACAACCAAGAAGGAATTGAGGAAGAATAAAAAAATAGCAATGGATTTCATATGGGAAGTATTACCTAATCCGGTAAGAGAAAAGGTTGGTAAATGTTCATCAACAAAAAAAAAATTGGGATAAGTTACATGACATATATTCTTCACCCATCACAAATTCAGAAAATGTCAAAGAAGATGCAGATACAAATCAAGAAGAATTGTGTTCACCATGTCAAACAGATTTAGAAGATGAAGAGTACATAATCACCAGAGGTATGTTGTTTTTTTTTCATTGTGAAAAACATGTACATATTGAAATAGAATGCCATGAAGGAAATGAGACAGAAAAACTAATTAAAAAGGAATACAATCATGAAGAAGAATTGATTAGTGCTTTAGATGAACTAAGAGAAGAAAATAGTTCACTCAATAAAGAATTGATGAAGCAAAAGGAAAGTGTTCAAGGTTCCAAAAAGGATCAGCGGGTCATCAAGAATTTAAGAGCTCAACTAGAAGAGGCCAGAAGAATTGAAGAAACTCTATAATATCAAAAGAAATATTTAGAAGCCAGCATAGAAGCACAAAAGGAAGAAGCAGAAAAGAGAGAAGAGATACTGATGAATCATCTCAAGGAAATAACCAATGACTTAAACCTACTTGAGGAAGAGTTTGGTCAAGAAGAGAGAAGACTGGAAGAAGAAATAATTACATTGAAAATCCAACTTGAAGAAGTAAAGAGAACAGAAGAGGTCATGAATTCTCAGATAATGAAGAAAGAAGAAGAGGTTGAGAATATTGAAGAAGATGTTGTCACACTAAGATTCAAAATCGTCAATCTCAACAAGAACGTTGAAGAGACAGAAACATCCACATCAGTTGTAGAGAATGAAGATAAGCACTCTACATTGCTAGAGAAGAAGAATGAAGAAAATAGAAAGAGTTATGCAGAAGTACTCAAAGAAAGGAATCATGGTCAACTAGAATATAAGAAAACTAATAAAGATACATCTTCAAGAACACCATCCATGTTCAAGCCACAAAGAAGCTTCAATCATGATCATGATCAGTCAAGGAAGAAATTCATAAGGACTACACCACAAAGAAAATCATTCACTCCCAGGTATGCAAAAAAAAATTATGGTCATTGTTTTTATTGTACTAACTTTGGACATAAGGTTGCAGATTGCAGGGATTATAAAAGAAATGTTCAAGCAAGAAATGCCTATGTGGCCACACATAACATTGAATGTTACAAATTTCATAACTATGGACACATAGCTCGTGATTGTAGAAACATCATCGATACTTCCATGAAAGAGAACATTAATTTCAGATATAAGAAAGTGTGGATAAGAAAATAGGAAGAACATGTGAACAAAGACCAGGTCCCAAAGATAGCAAGATTGGAAATAAAACAAGATGAAGAAAAATCTACAGAGAAAAAGAAGGATGTCAGATATAGAAAGGTTTGGAAAATAAATGAAAGAAAAGAAGGACATGTAAATAAGGAATAGGTTCAAGAGATTGTACTTTCAGGTATTGTAGTGAAATATGAATCCACAGACAGAAAGAAAGAAGTCAGAGCTTAGAGAGATAATTAATTTAGTAATGAAGATAATGATGAATCTACCAATCACTACTACATATTGTAAAAATTCCGACGTTTTATTTGCGGCGTTATGGACAAAATTGTCCATATTGTCGCAAAATAGAGGAAATTTATAAATAAAAAAATCATGTTGCCCGATAACGTCGCTCTTGCCACATTGACGTCTCTCTTGCCACGTTAACATCGGTCTTGCCACGTTAACGTCTCTCTTGCCACGTTTTCCACTGGAACGTCACTCTTGCCACATTTTCCACTGGAACGTCTCTCTTTCCACGTTTGTGAAGATGTATGTCGCAATTTCCACTTTTGTGAAAATGTATGTCACAATTGCGACGTTTTGGAACCTAGGTTTTCACCTCCAACGGTCACCTTAGTATGTTCACCAAGTCAAAATACCAACGGTCACTTAGGACTTTTTTACGTCAGAATTGCGACGTTACAAAATCTATAAATATGTTGCATTTGACGAATGTTGCGACAAGTTTGCTATAATAACGACACTTCAAAAAGGGTTTACGGGTCTTCTCGGCGAACAAAAAATAGATATTTGTTTCAGTATAAGTCTGTGGGGAAGAATGTCATAAAACATTAGAGCTGGGAAAAGAATTAAAGAGGGTGAAAAGGGTGACGGTAAATGTTATTTCCCTTGCAAAAATTGTT
>ML797803.1:59975-78754 GCA_009831015.1 Picea engelmannii | reverse complement strand
AGTGAAAGGCGAGATAGCATGGATGTTGAAGTGACTGAAGCTAAAGTGTGCACTGAAGGTTGCAAATAAGTTATGTCTTTTCGTTGTCGTAAATTTAATTTTGAAGAAAATGTTAATGAAGCAAGAAGAAATTTCCATGTATGTTGTCACTAGCTGACACTTATATGACTTACTCCTCCTTTTGGCTTGGAATGACTATTAGGTCTTGATATTGATATTGTATTTTTTTTTTAAATACCTACACAAAGGTGGTAATTGTGACGTGTTTCACTCTCTTCCCGTCGTTATTGCCATGTCCAAGACGTCTCTCTTTCCACCTCCAAGATTTTCGCTCCCATAGCAACCACGTCGGAGCTAGTAAATCCTGGTTGTCGTTGTTGCCACCTGATGGACGTCGTTCTTGAGACATCCAAGAGTGTTGCTCCCATAGAAACCACGTCGGAGCTAATACCTCGTTCCGTCGGTCTTGCCACCTTCAGAACATCTCTCTTGCCACCTTTGAAATGTCTCTTTTTCCACCTTTGAAACGTCTCTCTTGCCACGTCTGAAATTTCTCACTTGCCACGTTTGAAATGTCGGTCTTGCCACCTTTGAAACGTCTCTCTTGCCACGTCTGAAACCTTTCACTTGCCATGTTTGAAATGTCTCACTTGCCACGTTTGCAACATCTCACTTTCCACGTTTGCAACGTCTCTCTTGCCACGTTTGAAACGTCGGTCTTGCCACGTTTGCAACGTCTCTCTTGCCACATTTGAAACGTCGGTCTTGCCACGTTTGCAACGTCTCTCTTGCCACGTTTGAAACGTTGATCTTGCCACATTTGCAATGTCTCTCTTGCCACGTTTGAAACGTCGCAATATAGATGAAAACTAGGTCGTCAAAAAACGACGTCATGTGAAACGACGTTTGAGGGGGTCCGAGGTTTGTCGGTCTTCCAATAATAGAAAGTGGCAATTGCATCGAACGCATCGTCGGAATTTGACCCAAATGCAGTAGTGAATGAAGATGATGATGAATACACATTAGAGAAGGAATTGTTTTGATCTATCCAGCTTAGAGAAATCCAAGTAATATGAATATTAGATAGGGGGAGTCTATGTGATAGCTGTGACATACCAAAGAACCATCCTTCGAGCAACTTGCAGAGTTTGAGAAGACATATTCAAAGAAATCATTTAGCAGAAGTATAGTTTGATATATTAATCAAGACTTCATGATAGTATAGTGATAAATGGGTTAACATTATGGACAATTGCGCAAGTAGAGTCTTGGATAGTATGGACAGAGATGGATTCGTAAGAACACTTAGCAGGTTTGGACAGATATATGATAGTGGGCGAGATCATGGATTCATAGATTGGTTCAGAGAGTGGTTCAGAGACAAAGGAACATTATCATAATGGATTATAATTATACAAGAAATGGTTCGAACAATGCTAATGGATTCTAAATTGACAGATATTTTTTGGACACATGTAGTGCATACATTAGTTCACATTCAAAATAGATTAATGCTCAGAAACAACAATGAAAAAACTCCCTATGAACTATGGAGAGGAAGCACAGACAACAACCTCTACATCAAGGTAACTCAAGGTAATATTTTATTAATTGAAATTTATGTTGATGATATTTTTTTGGAAGTACTAATGACAAGTTAAGCCAGAAATTTGAAAAGGATATGCAAAATGAATTTGAAATGTCATTTCTTGGAGAAATATCCTTATTTTTGGGTCTTCAGATATGTCAAAGAAACCAAGGAATTTTTATTTCTCAAATTAAGTATATCAGAGAAATGCTAAAGAGGTTATGAATGGAAGATTGCAAACCAGTTACCACTCCTATGAAAACCAGTTGCAAGTTGAGAAAAGATGATGATTCAAAGTCTACAGACCAGAGGTAATACAAGTCAATGATTGGTATCTTACTATATGTGACAACATCCAAACCAGATGTAATGTAGGAAGTTGGAGAGGTGGCACGATTTCAAGTAGCACCAAAGGAATCACGTGTATTAACAGTGAAAAGGATTTTCAGATATCTCAAAGGAACAAAAGAGTTTGGATTATGGTATCCAAAAGGAAAGTATCTATCACTTATTTCCTAAACATATGCAGATTGGGAAGGTTGCATTGATAATCGACGAAGCACCAGTGGAGCAGTGTTATACTTTGTGAGTGTTTAGTATCATGGCTAAGCAAAAAATAATCAACAATATCTTTATCCACAGTCGAGGAAGAGTATATTGCAGCAACAACATGTTGTACACAAGTACTATGGATGAAACAAACTCTGATAGATATATTGGTTGAGTATGATAATCCCATTCCAATATATTGTGATAATAAAAGTGCCATCAATATCTCAAAGAAACTGGTGATCCATTCCAAGACGAAGAACATTCCAATCAAGTATCACTTTCTACGGGAAAAGGTTGCAGAGAAGAACATCAAAGTTGAATATGTGGCAAAAAATTAACAAGTGGCATACATCTTTACAAAACCACTTCAACGGGAATCCCTTGAGTATCTTCACCAAAGACTAGGAGTAATTTATACTCCAAAATGAATTATTTTTAATGCTTATCTTATATGTCTTAGATGTACATGAGGAAGCATCATAAATAGGACAATTCAAGTTGGGATATCAGTTTCAGGAAGATTTTAGTCAAGGAGAGTATCTCCAAGGACAATTTAGTTAGGGGGAGTAACCCCAGATGGAAATATACCTTTGTCATTGATGACAAAGGGGGAGAGATTTATCAGATGCATAATAGAAATGCTTGGAGAGAGAGCACAGAGGCATGCAGATAGGGGGAGAAACCCAAGGAGAGCTCATTCAGGGGGAGAAACCCCAAAGGGAGATACCCTTTACCATTATTTTCAAAGGGGGAGAGATAGAAACATTGATGAAGAGTATAAGCATGAATGTTATCATGACTAAGTGTTTCCATCAATGTTGGTGTTGCCATCAATGCCAAAGGGGGATATTGTGAGACAGTTGGCTTAGGTTGATGGATTGTCGGTTGTCATTGATGTAAAATATTGGAGAGTGATATTGTATATTGATGAAAACCCATAGTGATTGATATCAACCCTTGGAAAAACTCCAGTAGCGAATTCTAGTAGCACAAAGGTTTGGGTAATGGACCCACGATTTTTTCATGTATAATGGTATGAGTTTTAATATATTTGAATGTAAAACTATTCTCTATGGATATTACATGTCTTTCCATTTCCAGTGGTATGTGGAATGTCACATAACTCCAAACGGTTAGAGAGTTATGGCCATGAGAATTTGGAGAACCCGGGTTTGGGTAATGGACCCAAATTTGTTTGATGGATAATGGTATGAGTTTGGATATATTTGAAGGAAAGACTATTCTAGATGGATAGTATATGTCATGCAATTTCCAGTGGTATGTGGAACATCACATAACTCCTCACGGTTAGAGAGTTATGTTCATGTGAAGTTGGAGAACCCTCATGAGTCATCTAGAAGCCCCAAAAGGTCAAAGTAGTCAAAGTGGTTTAAGAGATTTTTAGAAGGTAAATAATAATGTGAAGTGATGAGTGTACTATAATTCAGGTCTATTACAGATTTACAAATCATATTTGGATGATGAAATTGATGAGGTATTTTGGTTGAGGTACATGTTGGGTACATGGTTGAGACAAGTAGTTGATGAGTCGGCACATACATGAGGCGTATAGTTGATTATGTTGGTACATATTGATGATTCATACTTGATGAGTAGTTGATACATGATTGGTACATACATGGTACATGGTTGGAGGCACTTGTTAGTAGTATTGTTGACACATGGTTTATGGATGATGTAGCATACTTGTATTGGTATATTATTAGAAACACATATTGATCTTGGTGATGATTATGAGTTGTTGTGTTATGGTTGGTTTATGCACATCTTTGAGAGTTATCTTGGTGATTGATCTTGGTGAGTATATCTGATTTGGTTGATAATATTGATGAGACGGGTCATTGTGATAGGTTTTTTGGATAGGTTATTTTTACAGGTTTGGTGCATGGTTGATGCACTTGTTCATGGTACAGGTTTGGTGCATGGTTGATGCACTTGTTCATGGTACAGGTTTTGTACAGGTTGGTGCATGGTTGATGCACTTGTTTATGTTACAGGTTGATTACAGGTTGAGGTATAGGTTGGTGCATGGTTGATGCACTTGTTTATGGTACAGGTTGATTACATGTTTTGGTACATGTTGATGCATGGTTGATTCATGGTTCAGGTTTATTGGTACAAGTTTATAGAGGCATATCTCACAGTGATAGTGTGACAATGGTTCCATCATTATACTTCTACTTCAGGGCGGTTGGATGGGGCAAGGACAAGTGGTTGTAGCCACCTTCCAATTGTAGTGGGAGAACATAGGGGGTTGTAGCCTCCTTCTGGTTGTAGCCAGAGAATTGGGGAGTTGTAGCTTCCCTCGAGTTGTATCCTAAGAAAATAGTGGGTTGGATCCTCCTTCCATTTGTAGCTTGAAAACAAATGAAGTTGGTGCTTCCAATGAATGTAACTCTTCAAGACATATAAGAAAAACCATTTTGTGGTTTTCTACTGCTTTGGGTTTCCACGTAAAACATTGGTGTACTTTGTATGTGTATGATTTTTCATTTGTTCATTTCTTATTTACTTTGAATTTATTGGATGATAATGCTACATTGATATATCACTTGGGTTATATGGTTAAAAAGGATTAAATTTCTCTATTATTGATTCACCCCCCCTCTCAGTAATCCAACAATTGGTATCAGAGTCGGTTCCTTCAGGAAACAGTTTAACCACTGGAAGGAGATCATGGATTATTCTGAGAATGGAGTACCAATGTTTAATGGTCAGAATGGTTTTAAGTATGATATGTGAAGCATAAGGATGGAAGTATTTTTACAGGCACAGGGACATTATATTTGGCTATCAGTTGTTACAGGATATGATAGTTCAAAAAGGGAAAACATTGCAGCCAAGAAGGAATTGAGGAAGAATAACAAAATAGCAATCAATTTCATCTGGGAAGGATTACCTAATCCGATCAGAGAAAAGGTTGGTAAATTTTCATCAGCAAAAGAACTTTGGGATAAGTTACATGACATATATTCTTCACCCATCACAGATTCAAAAAGTGTCAAAGAAGATGCAGATACAAATCAAGAAGAATTATGTTCACCATGTCAAGCAGATTCAGAAGATGAAGAGTACATAATCACTAGAGGTATGTTGTTTTTTTTTAATTGTGAAAAATGTGGACATCTTGAAATAGAATGCCATGAAGGAAATGAGACAGAAAAACTAATTGAAAAGGAAGACAATTATGAAAAAGAATTGATTAGTTTTTTAGATGAACGAAGAGAGGAAAACAATTCACTCAAGAAAGAATTGATGAAGCAAAAGTAAAGTGTTCAAGGTTCAAAAAAGGATCAACAGGTCATCAAGAATTTAAGAGCTCAACTAGAAGAGGCCAAAAAAATTGAATAAACTCTAGAATATCAAAAGAAATGTTTAGAAGCCAACATAGAAGAACAAAAGGAAGAACTAGAAAATAGAGAAGAGATACTAATGGATCATCTCAAGGAAAGAACCAATGACTTAAACCAACTTGAGGAAGAGTTTGGTCAAGAAGAGAGAAGACTGGAAGAAGAAATAATGGCATTGAAAATCCAACTTGAGAAGTAAAGAGAATAGAAGAGGTCATGAAGTCTTAGATAATGAAGAAAGAAGAAGAGGTTGAGAATATTGAAGAAGAAGTTGTCACACTAAGATTCAAAATCGTCAAGCTCAAGAAAAAATTTGAAGAGATAGAAACATCCACATCAGTTGTAGAGAATGAAGATAAGCACTCTACGTTGCTAAAAAAGAAGAATGAAGAAAATAGAAAGAGTTATGTAGAACTACTCAAAGGAAGGAATCATGGTCAACCAGAATATAAGAAAACTAATAAAGATACATCTTCAAGAAGACCATCCATGTTCAAGCCACAAAGAAAAGCTTCAATCATGATCATGATCAATCAAGGCAGAAATTCAGAAGGACTACACCACAAAGAACATCATCCACTCTCAGGTATGCAAATTTCTTTTATGGTCATTGTTTTTATTGTACTAACTTTGGACATAAGGTTGTAGATTGTAGGGATTATAAAAGAAATGTTCAAGCAAGAAATGCCTATGTGGCCCCACGTAACATTGAATGTTACAAATGTCATAACTATGGAGACATAGCTCGTGATTGTAGAAGCATCATCGATACTTCCATGAAAGAGAACATTGATATCAGATATAAGAAAGTGTGGATAAGAAAACAGGAAGAACATGTCAATAAAGACTAGGCCCAAAACATCGCAAGATTGGCAATAAAATGAGATGAAGAAAAATCTACAAAGAAAAAGAAGGATGTTAGATATAGAAAGGTTTGGAAAATAAATGAAATAAAAGAAGGACATGTAAATAAGGAACATGTTCAAGAGATTGTACTTTCAGGCATTGTAGTGAAAGATGATTCCACAGACAGAAAGAAAGAAGTCGAAGATTAGAGAGATAATGAATTTACCAATGAAGATGATGATGAATCTAACAATGAAGAAGATGATGAATACACATCAGAGAAGGAATTGTTCTGAGCCATCCGGCTTCGAGACTCCCAAGTAATATGAATATTAGACAGGGGGAGTATATGCGATAGTTGTGATAGACCATAGAACCATCCTTCAAGCAGCTTGCAGAGTTTGAGAAAACAAATTCAGAGAAATCAGTTAGTAGAAGTACATCTTGATAGATTGATCAAGACTTCATGATAGTATAGTGATAAATGGGTTAGCATTATGGACATTTGCGCAAGTAGAGTCTTGGACAGTATGGACAGAGATGGATTCGTAAGAACGCTTAGCAGGTTTGGAAAGATATATGATAGTGGATGAGAGCATGGATTCATAGATTGGTTCAGAGAGTGGTTCAAAGACAAAGGAACATTATCATAATGGATGATAATTACACAGGAAATGGCTCAAACAATTCTAAAGGATTCCAAATTGACAGATATTTTTTGGACACATGCAGTGCATACATTAGTTCACATTCAAAACAGATTAATGCTCAGAAACAACAATGACAAAACTCCCTATGAACTATGGAGAGGAAGTGCAGACAACAACCTATACATCAAGGTAACTCAAGGTAATATTTTATTAATTGAAATTTATGTTGATGATATTGTTTTGGAAGTACTAATGACAGGTTAAGCTAGAGATTTGCAAAGGATATGCAGAATGAATTTGAAATGTCATTACTTGGAGAACTATCCTTGTTTTTGGGTCTTCAAATATGTCAAAGAAACCAAGAAATTTTTATTTCTCAAACTATGTATATCAGAGAAATGCTAAAGAGGTTATGAATGGAAGATTGCAAACCAATTACCACTCCTATGCAAACCAGTTGCAAGTTGAGAAAATATGATGATTCAAAGTCTACAGACCAAAGGAAATACAGGTCAATGATTGGTAGCTTACTATATGTAACAACATCCAGACCAGATGTAATGCAGGAAGTTGGACAGGTGGCACGATTTCAAGCAGCACCAAAGGAATCACATGTATTAACAGTGAAGAGGATTTTCAGATATCTCAAAGGAATAGAAGAGTTTGGATTATGGTATCCAAAAGGAAAGGATCTATCACTTATTGCCTACACAAATGTAGATTGGGTAGGTTGCATTGATGACCGACGAAGCACCAGTGAAGCAACGTTCTACTTGGGTGAGTTTTTAGTATGATGGATAAGAAAGAAACAATCATCAATATCTTTATCCACAGTCAAGATAGAATATATTGTAGCAACAACATGTTGTACACAATTCCTATGGATGAAACAAACTCTGACAGATATACAGGTTGAGTATGATGAGTCCATTCCAATCTATTGTGATAATACAAGTGCCATCAGTATCTCAAAGAACCCGGTGATGCACTCCAAGACGAAGCACATCCCAATCAAGTATCGCTTTCTACGGGAACAAGGTGCAGAGAAGAACATCAGATTTGAATATGTGGAAACAAAAGAACAAGTATCTTTGCCAAAGAATAGGAATAATTTCTACTCCAAAATGAATGCTTGTGAATGCTTATCTTATATGTCTTATATGTACATGAGGAAGAAACATAAATGGGACAATTCAGGTTGGGAGATCATTTTCAGGAAGATTTCAGTTAGGGGGAGTATCCCCAAGGACAGGTCATTTAGGGGGAGAAACCCCAGATGGAAAGATACCTTTGCCATTGATGACAAAGGGAGAGAGATTTATCAGATGCGAGATAGAAATGCTTGGAGAGAGAGCACATAGGCATGCAGATAGGGGGAGCAACCCAAGGAGAGTTCATTCAGGGGGAGCAACTTTAAAGGGAGATACCCTTTTCCATTGATGTCAAATGGGGAGATATAGAAACATTGATGAAGAGTATAAGCATGAATGTTATAATGACTAAGTGTTGCCATCAATGCCAAAGGGGGAGATTGTTAGACAGTTGGATTAGGTTAATGGATAGTTGGTATGGATTGTCAGTTGTCATTGATGTCAACTATTGGAGAGTGATATTGTAAATTGATGTCAACCCTTAGTGATTGATTTCAACCCTTGGTGAAAGTATGGTAATTTTCGTAGCACAAAGGTTTGGGTAATGGACCCAAGGTTGCTTCATGTATAATGGTATGAGTTTTAATATATTTGAAGGTAAGACTATTCTAGATGGATAGTACATGTCATTCCATTTCCAGTGATATGTGGAACGTCACATAACTCCTCACGGTTAGAGAGTTATGGCCATGAAAAGTTGGAGAACCCAGGTTTGAGTAATGGACCCAAGTTTGTTTGATTGATAATGGTATGAGTTTTGATATATTTGAAGGCAAGACTATTCTAGATGTATATTACATGTCATACCATTTCCAGTGGTATGTGTAACATCACATAACTCCTCACAGTGAGAGATTTTTGGCCATGTGAAGTTAGAGAACCCTCATGAGTCATCTAGAAGCCCCAAAATGTCAAAGTAGTCAAACTGGTTTAAGAGATTTTTAGAAGGTAAAAAATAAAGTGAAGTGATGAGTGTACTATAATTCAAAGTGAATACAAAATAATTTTTTTAAAGGAGAAATTTAAAGGATAAATTACTAAGTTGACGAGTGGTTAGAAGTTGGTTAACCCTAAAATAAGGAAAGTGGGCAGAGTGGCCTAGAAGATGCTTCTAAGGAAGCTACTTGGAGAGTATAAGTAAGAGGCAAGGGCCTCTCATTTTATATCACACTTGAGAATATTGAATATATATAGGTGAATGAGGTAACCAAAGGATATCTAAGCTGAATTTCAGAGGAAAGGTGAAGAAAAGAAGGTTGGAATTCAAGGGAGGATAAATTATTTTGATGATGCTTTCTAAAGTATGTCTTGGTGATGATTATGAGTTGTTGTGTTATGGTTGGTTGTTGCACATCTTTGAGAGTTGTCTTGGTGATTGATATTGGTGAGTAGATATGATTTGGTTGATAAGATTGATGAGACAGGTTGTTGTGATAGGTTGTTTAGACAGGTTGTTGTGACTGGTTATTTGTACAGGTTTGGTGCATGGTTGATGCACTTGTTCATGGTACAGGTTTTGTACAGGTTTGATGCATGGTTGATGCACTTGTTCATGTTACAATTTTTGTACAGGTTGGTGCATGGTTGATGCACTTGTTTATGGTACAGGTTGATTACAGTTTGAGGTACAGGTTGGTGCATGGTTGATGCATTTTTTTATGGTATAGGTTGATTATAGGTTGAGGTATAGGTTGATGCATCATTGATGCATGATTCAGGTTTATTGGTATAGGTTTATAGCGGTATATCTCACAGTGATAGTGTGACAATGGTTCCATCATTCTACTTCTACTTCAAGTCAGTTGGATGGGGCAAGTACAGGTGGTTGTAGACACCTTCCAGTTGTAGCGGGAGAACATAGGGGGTTGTAGCCTCCTTCTAGTTGTAGCCAGAGAATTGGGGAATTGGAGCTTCCCTCAGGTTGTAGCCTGAGAAACTAGGGGGTTGGAGCCTCCATCTAGTTACAGCTTGAAAACAAAGGAAGTTGGTGATTCCAATGAATGTAATTCTTCAAGACATATAAGAAAAAGAATTTTGTGGTTTTCTCCTGCTTTGGGTTTCCACGTAAAACACTAGTGTATTGTGTATGTGTATGATTGTTCATTTGTTCATTTGTTCATTTGTTCATTGGATGATAATGTTGCATTGATATAACACTTGGATTATATGGTTAAAATGGATTAAATTTCTCTATTACTGATTCACCCCCCCTCTCAGTAATCCAACAAGGGATCCTTTTCCCACAAACAAGGGGTCTCATACACCAATTTGGTGTTTTTCGTGGCCTTAAAATTATATTGTTATTGTTGTTGTTGTTGTTGTAATGATGATATACTTTTGCAATTATATTGGTTCCTTTTGTTATATTTTAATAATGAAATAAAAAATTATATTTTCTTTAATATTATTATTCTTTTTTATAATTTTTTAATATTATATTGTTTTTAGCTCTTAGCTAGTAATTAAATGATAAAGATAATAAGTGGACAAGAATTTTGTTAGAAGTCATGGTACTTTCCCCCAATGATTTTGGCACATTTTAAGATGGCTATGATTGAAAAAATATTAGATAAAAAATTGGCTTTGTCCACTTATTAACTCATTCCAATTAAAATTCAATTGGGTTTAGCCTGAGTGGTTTGTGTTCAGGGGTGTTTTCCCCCCCACCCAAGTCCAATTCCCGCAAGTGACATGTTTGACTCTTAAATGAGAACGCTATTGAAAAATCCTAGGCTTTCTACAAAATATGGTTTACCCTAGTGTACCATCCTCGAAATGAGTGGAAGTACCCAGTGGGTTTCCCCGGGAGTTATTCCCTCAGGAAAAAGAAACTCCTTCCAATTAAAAAGTAATTTTAAATATATTTTAAATCTATAGTATTCCAATTCTCACTGCTTTAAAATACAAGCATTTTTTTTTTCTTAAGTAAAAATATTTTTCTTCTCTTAACTAGATCAATAATATAAAATCATTTTCATATTCCAAAATGACCCACTATGAAGTAATCATTATGGAATTTTTTTGGCGTTGTTTAAATATTCTACGTTTTGGCATCGTTTGCCAGAATTCAACAATATAAATCTGGGCAAAATAATATTTTTCTATTGTTTAAATTGCATTTCTGAATGTATAAATGAATTCAGGATGCTGAAAAATCTCGAGGGCACTCGGATTATACAAACTTAACCACTTAAATATGCAGATCCAATAATTTCTCATTGAATTTCATGCAAAATTAAACGGAAAATATCCCCGGAAAAGAACCAAAATGTTTAGACTACGACATTTTTTTTAATATGTGGAGGTAGTGGTATTTTAAAATATTAAATATTTAATGTCTCAATAATATTTATGATATCAAAGGGGAATATAATTTTTTTTAATATCTATAGGTAGAGGTATTACAAAATATTATATATTTAGTGTCTCAAGAATATTTTTCATATCAAGGATGATCTCACCAAGATCTTCACTAAGGTGTGGTTAACTATTGTCAAATGAAAATGCGACAAATAAGGTTCTTTGACTTTTAGATGTCCAACTCAACCATTATGGTTGACCCAAAATTTTGAAATTCTATTGGTTATTGAATTTCCAACTCATCAATCGTATTTTTTATCATAAGGCACATTTTAGCCCAAAATTTCCTCTAATGTGAATTCAAATACTAAGAAAAGGAAAAAAGGTAGATTATTCAACCAAAGCATTTTAATATAAGGCAACAACAAGTAAGCATGTAACCTTAACTTTGGAAAAAGAGACTATTAATGCTTCTTAAGCTCATTCCTCTTGAGGGGAACATAGGCCTGGTCATCACCCCACTTAATGAGACCTTATTAGGGAGGTTGACTAGCTCTTAAAGAGGCCTAAATTCCATGTTTTGAATGTGTGGGCCCATACTATTAGCACCAAAAGCTTGGTTTTACTAATCACTTACTGCACTTTGGTTGATGTAGGTGATGAAGTGGAGATGATATATCTCATTAAGAGTTATTCATGAAGAAATAATCTTGAAATGTCAAGGGATTATAGATGGATGAAAGAGAGAAAGGATGAGACACTTGAAAAGAACTATAAATGAACCAATTGAAAATTAAATTATGTTAAGCAATTTATCGATTTGGCACTTAGTTATTGAGAGAATTAGGTGGTTGCATTTATTTTTCCAAGTTGAAGTGACCATCATTGTCATTTGTATCAAGTCTTTTTGGGATTTTGGTTATTTGATAATATCATCTTTTGGGGTGTTAGAGAATCATATATAGCCATTAATGAGCAATCTTAGATTTTGTGATTAGGGATTAGACACCTAAAGAATGTAATTAAGAGGTTTATGCACTTTTTGGGTTTAAAGTTAAAGAACTATAAAGACTCATGACATTTTAATTTCCATGAAGGCATTTATAAATGTTCCAAGAGATCCTAAAAATGTAAAGTTGATCCCAAGAATTTAACTCGGATAAAATAATGTAATTGCATAAAATATTTAGCTTAAAAAAAAGTCATCTCAAGTTATTAGAAACACCAAGGTATTACAACATATCTATAGACTACAAGAAATAATGACCACTTAATGATATTCTTCCTTCAGCCACATATCGTGTAAAGCCAACCATATGTTTCACAAACTTCTGTAACCCCAAACCTTACTAACGAACACATGTGGAATTTGACCTATAAAATACCCAAGAAATGTGTGATATTTGAGATTGTTACAAAATCATACATTCATCCAACACAATACCATAATGGTTTCATTGGATTGGGATTTCATTGCCTCGTGATATAATTTTGGAATTGACTTTTGTGGCAGCTTACATAGAACCATGGTTGTATTTTCTTCCTCCTTAAGTAATCAATCCTTTCGCTACTTTTATAGGCTCAACCTCAAGTTGATGAATAGCCATCATAACGTCCCCTTCAAGACTTGTGGTACTAGATAATCAATGCAACTAATGTGACAATGATATCCAATAAGTTCGACCATTACACAAGAATTCAAACTCTCATCCCATATTGAAGTACTATGAAATTAAAGACATTTATCTAACACAAGCAAATTTGTGAGATTTATATTAGATGTATGTCTAATGATTTACATAGTAAACACTTATGTTTCTACCCATAGAGTGGAAATTCAGAGAAGCATTTGTCACAATTTGGACTTGGACTTGTGCTTGAGAAAGAGCCTATGGGGTGATAAAATATTCTCCGAAAAAATAATTTTCTTAATACTTCAAGAAAAAATATTATGTCATGATGTAAATTATTCTAATCACTACATTTGTTTTATGGGTCTATTTGTGAATGAATAATTATATTTTATGGGTCTATTTGTGAATGAATAATTATAACATCAATGTATTTTGAATATTTTGAATTAATACATGTTAGAAATCTGAAATACATACATTCTTATTCATGTTAGTCTTTACACGAGATTTACAACTTGGTCGAATTATTTCAAATTTAAATAAAAAAACTTAGAGAGAACAAAATCAAGTTTGGCACCTTGTATCCAAGAGATGGTGACTAATGCATTGCAATAATAGTAAATGATAATAACAACCACATCGTTGGTTTGTCTTATTCCCTAACATTTTTGTTGTGTTTTCATCTTCCACCAAAAGAGCTTGTTGAAATGGTGTTCAATGACATTGGTGTGGCAGGGGGCAAATCAACATTGGATATTGAATTGTACATTTCCAATGCAAGTACAACACTTGTATTACTGTTTGGTTGCGAAGAGTCCACATCTATAAAGGGAGGTTGAGTAGGTGTAGGAAAAGTTGGGTTTTCAGTTGTGAGGAACGTGATAACTTTAGACATGGAAGGACGCAATCTGCGGAAAGTTGTGTGCAAAGGAGAGCTACATGAACAACTTGAAATGCCTCTTCCTCATAGTTTTCTTGGATGTTGGGATCAATTATGTTTGAAAGTGTGCTAGACAAATAATTGTTCCAAACCTGCACCATACATATATTGTAGATTTGAATATTATATAATAAAAAAAATAGAAATAATGAAGATTGTGTATTTTTATGAGGAAGTCATTACCACTGTCAAAAGAGATGGCACGTCATTGGAATGCATGGGGATTTTATTCTTTCTGCCTGTAATAATCTCAAGAACTAGCACCCCAAAAGCATAGACGTCAACCTTTTCTGTCAGATGGCCATGCATAAGATACTCCGGAGCCATGTAACCTCTGCCAAAACACAAAAGGGTATTAGCCATATTTTTTAATAAAAGGGCTTTTAAAAAACAAAAAATATATATTCTCACCGAGTTCCAACAATTGTCGTACTAAGATGAGTTTGATCTTCAGCGAAGTATCTAACCAACCCAAAATCTGCAATTTTAGGCTTGAAATGTTGGTCTAGTAGAATATTGCTGGCTTTTATGTCTCGATGGATGATTCGTATATCTGATTCTTGGTGAAGATAAGCTAACCCATCAGCAGTTCCTAATATTATCTCCAACCTCCTTTGCCAATCCAACGATCTACCTAGGTTTTCATCTGTTGCAAACTACAATTATATCTCAAATAACATAAATAAAAATAAGGAACAATGATGCTTGACATGTAGAGATTTACTGTAATAAAAAACAATTTATAGAGTTATGAAAGATTACCGAAGAGAAAGTGATCAAGACTCTTATTGGGAATATATTCATAGACCAAAAGTTTGTCTATGCCAGTCACACTAAACCCAAACAATTTGACGAGGTTTTTATGTTGAACATTACTTATGAGATTCACTTCGTTGAAGAAGTCGCTCACACTATGTTCTCTGTCACTAGTAAATAATCTCTTCACAGCGATTTCAGTGTTATTTGGTAGAATTCCCTGTAAACATGTCCTCTCTTTCATGTAAATTTATACATCGTACTTGAATACTTGATAGTATAAAACAATTTAAGACATCACCTTATAGACCGAACCAAAGGCCCCTTGGCCAAGCTTGTTTATGGGGTTGAAATTATTGGTAGCAGTTTGTAAAGTTTGATATCTGTAATGCAATTTCGATTTGGACATAATTGCTAAAAGTTCACTCGATGGTTTGTGATGATCTGCAAAATAAACATCACGTTAATGATTCTAGAAATATAAAGTATTTTCAATATGTAATATTTTTATGTTAAATTTGGTGGTGTTATAAAATATATATAATATAATTATAACAAATTAAATAAATTATAAAACAATGTTAAGACATTTTATGGAGGAAAATGTTTTCCCCACTTTAAGTTAGTTTAAAGATTCAAGTAGCCAGATGGAGTAATCCTTAAAAGTGTTGTTTTGGATACGAAAGTTTTTCCAAATAAATTGAAGAAATTTAGATGTTTTAAGCATAAAATTTGAAATGACTAATTGATTGAAATAAAAGAAATAAGCTTAGAAAACAACTAATTTAAACACACATTCACATTTATAGAGGGCACCTTATTCATGTTTAATGAACTTAAATAATGATAAATAAAGAAAATAAAATAAGATTAAAAAACATAGTTTTCCAAAGAGAATAATTACTCATTATAGAAAATGTGATTTGCTAATAAATAAGATGGAACTGGTTCTTCACACAAAGTTTCGAGAAAACTTATATATTGTATTCATAATACTTTCAATTTCAATATACTTCAATAGTAAATATTGTAACTATGAAAATTAAATGAAGAAATCATAAGCATAAGTATATTATGTCACCAATTATGAATTACAAAAGTGAACAAATTCACAAGTCTTACTACTATATTAGAAGCCTTGAATAATTACAAACATCAATTTTTTTTAGAGTAAATCTCATAAATCTTTCTTATCACAAATCCTAGAGTCTTTAACGACCAAAGAAGGTAAATTATTGTTGCTAATTACATGGGGTATGAATCATTTGAGAAAAATAGAAAGATCATGAATGACTTAAAAAATATTTAAAGTAAAAATGATCGAGACGGCTACTGGAGAAAGTTCTTTATTCAATCCAAAAACTATAGCCTCTTTAGTGAAATCTTTCTTATTTATATATCTTCATGTTTAACCATTTTCTCTTAGAGATAACAATTTCCAAAAATAGAAACAATTGGGATAGCAGGACCTCACTTGTTGGAAAACCATTATTCTCCTTGATTTTTGCTTAAAATGGTTATGACACGTTCATCCAGTTACACATTCCTCTTCTTCCTTTGCTGAGTTGGTGATGCTGACATTGTTGTTGATTAAAGAATTTTTGGTGAACCCTTCTAAACTTAGCAAGTTGTTGCCAATCATTTCCATCTAGCAACTTGAAATGTTTCATATTTCTGGAAGCAATGTCCAATTATTTATATAAATCATAAGATATTGGTAGTGTATTTTTTTTAGCTGAGTAGTAGTACTCAATAACATAAAATCCGTGAATAACTTATCATAGATCAATACCCCTAATTGGACCATTTACATCATTGAATTGTTCATTATTAGGTTCTTATTTCTCGAGGGTTTCATTGTAACTATTAACAGGGTAGACCCATCTTTCTAGGTTCCATGGGGGTGGTAATCCAAGCTCAAATGGTGTAGTGAAATTATTTCTAAACTCTTGACCAATTATAACCTTTTCTTTATCATCTAAACTTGAATGACAATTTTCCATCAACATGTTTATCTTTTCAATCTGTGCTTGAAACTCTATGGTTTTTGTGGATTTCCATTGAATACTTGTTTCTACAACCCTAACTCTTTCTATATTGTTGACAATTAGATTCTAAATTTTTCAATTTGATCATCCTACGAACCTTCTCTGATAATTTCAAACATCAAGAATTGTAGCCTTAAGAGCTAAAATTTCTGAAAAATAAGCTTCTTTTACTTCATTGACTTTGACAATTATCTTTCCCAATCTTTTATTTTTCTCTGTGATTTTTATTACTTGGTCTCTTAATTGATCTTTCTCCTTTTCCAACTCAACTAATTCCTTTATTTGTATGTGCTCAATTGTTGGAAAATGTTGTCTCCCTTTAAGAACTCAAATTTCTTTGTCTTTGTCTTTAACCAAAGATAAAATTCCAAACTCATCTCCAAGATATTTTCCTAAAGAAATTATGTTTTTCTCCAAGTCATTGATTGACATATTGCGATCTCTATTTGTACTTTTCTCTATTTTTAACTTATTCTCCAACTTGCTTACTTGCATTGTCAATTTATTTACATTTTATATTGCTTGAAGTAGGTCTTTAGGCACCATCTTGCCCATTTGATTGTGCCATGCAATTTTTTCTCCTAGTGGAAATTGATCTAAATCAATTATAATTAATTTAGTAGTCTCATATTCATGAGACTTGATCTCCTTCACATATTTATTGACCTTAGGTTGCAAAATTACCATATCCAAAATGCCCTTTTCATAATCTAGTGTTGATAAAAACCTAGGTGGTGCAGGTCCCTCTTGGTTGGTCTAAAAGAATAATTTTTCTTTAAACTATTTAGCTAACTTCTTGCTTAAAGATATTTCTATGAAGATATCAACATCTTTCTCTGACACTGAAAATTGTTTTGAAGTTTCTCCTCCCATAATTACTTTGCTCGTGATTTTGTGAATAGGATCACTCAATATTTCATTTTGAGTTATTGAAATCATTGGATTTTCAAGTAAAGTCTTACTCATATGCTTCATTCAACTTCATATTTAGATTTTGAATCTAATATTATTTTCTTAGTCAGTGGCTAACACATCCTCCTCCATTGGATCATCATTTTATGAAACTCTCCTTTGTAATTCTAACTTTTCTAAAGTCTCCATCACGAAATCCATTCTATTTTCTGGCTGATCAGTTTCAACAATGACCAGTGAGGTTGATCCTAGACTACTTTTAACTATTTCCTTCTTTACAGCTTGCTTCAAGAGTGATAAATGACTTTTTTGTTGTATAATTTATTTCACTTCATCCCATGTGTCTTTGTATGCTAATATTTCAACTTCTACATCTTCGTGATGAATGTACGAAGCATAGCTAGTAGTAGTTTTCATGTTAGAAATTAAATGATGAGGATCATATTTCCAACTCTTATCTTCTTCAAAATGAAATTATTTTACTATATGTTCAAACTATAGTCAATGCATCTCTGATCTTAACTATAGATAAAACATGTGTTGGTAATGAGAAAGAAACTTTTGATTTTTTGAGATGAAATGAATGTGGTCAAAATTTAATTTTTGTCTAATATTTTCCAAGGAAAAAATCCTATGTGTAATGTTGTAACAGAGTTTGAATTTTTTCTCTACTTAGTATCTTCATCCTGAATGTGTTTGAAGATCACCATTTCCTCTTAACTGAGAGACCTCTTGCTGCTCCTGAAAACCTTGAACACACTGGAGAAATAATGTTTGAAATATTTAATGTTCCAGGACTTTATGTAGTTGTACAGGCTGTCCTTGCTATTGCTGCTGAGTACAGAAGTTCTAAGTGGATGCTGGAGATGGGATTACACACATGGTACCTGTAGCAGATGGCTATGTCATCAGAAGTGAAAAATATCAATGATTACACAGGAAACTTCAGCCTCTCAATTATCCAACAGATTTCATTGTAAATCTCCAGTATTTTAGACGAGGTTTCTACAATCTTTTGACGTCATAATATG
>ML797803.1:12868-49033 GCA_009831015.1 Picea engelmannii | reverse complement strand
TCTAAAAAAATAAAACGAGAGAATTTCAGCCGATATGATGCTTTCCCTGCCCCTGCCACTGATAATTTCTGGCGCGGGAAAACCTCTTTCGCAGAAAAAATAGCGCTCAGGGAAGTGAGAAACTGGTGCGGGAAAACCTCTTTTGCGGAAAAAATAGCTAACACGGAAGTGAGAACCTGGTTCAGAACACACACTGCGTTTAAGTTATTTTTGCTGCCTCTCCAGACTGTTTTCTGTGATCTATGGCCACCCTGGTAAACGTAAAAAGGATAGCATTACAGGATTAAACACCAATGTCGCCATGACCGAATGCTTCGATATAAAACCGTAACCAACTGCTAACTCCCAGGACCAGCCTTCTGGAAATCAAATTCTTGTCTTCAACTATCTTACTGAAGGAGCTCCTTTTCTGACATAAATTACAGAGCTCTACGAGGGCCGCCTCTATCTCTTCGCCATCGCCTCCTTCGGACGAAACCAATGTCTCTGCTGCATTTTCTAATCTGAATATGATTCCCCAACCGACTACATAACTYTCAAAATTTGCMGTCAAAGCATTTACAGATATGGCATTTATGGCATTTGAATGCACACGGAAGCATAGGTAATCGGGCTGTCAAATTCGAAATGCTCCGGTGTATATATGGCATTGCGCATTTATCAATCTTCGTCCGGTGTATATATGGCATTGCGCATTTATCAATCTTCGCCGTCGGATTTTCAAGCCGTGTCTTGTCTCGGTAAATGGGTCGCCATCCTGGGCCACAAGAAACATATGAAACTATAGGAAATCATTTATCAAAGCAGCAAGAATTGCCTGGGAAGAAGCGAAGCCGGCAATAACGCTTCAAACTTCCCAGCCAATGAAATTGTGACAAATCCATAAAAAAATTATTAAAAAAATTACCTATTTAAATTTCCTATGTTAAACATTACCATTTTTTCAAAAATTTTGAAGTCAACCTTCAACTAATTGAAAGTCAGCGATGAACTCATCGCTATAGTCCCTGCCCTTGGCCTTCCGGCAGGGACTAATAAATATTGTCCAATTGCCACATAAATTCATTTTTCTATATTGGCATATAGTAGCGAAAATATCAAAAGAGGTTTACGAGATAATTGTGAGTGGTTTTAAAATGGTTTTTTTTGTCCCGTAATCCAGCATGTGTTTGAGGGTGGTTTTTAGTCGTAATCCAGCATGTGTTTGAGGGTGGTTTTTAGTGGTGTTGTTTAAACAATCATTTTGTTTGAATTTTTTTACTAGAATTTGGTGAAGTAGATTTTGGTGAAATTATCATTTTTTTATTATATTTAAATTGTATTTTTGAATGTATAAATGAATTCAACATCCTGAAAATTTTTTAGGGTATTGAAATTATACAGATTCAATCACTCAAATATGAAGTCTTAAAAAATTTTGATCGGATTTTAGTAAAAAATTATCAAAAAACATGCCCGTAAAAACTCCAAAAAATTGAAGGTTTAGACTACTCGGTTTTCGGTTATGGGACCAATGATACAAATTAATGCACTTGCTACTTTTCGACTTGTAATACCTATTAAGAGTTGATCAAGTGTTAACCTCTACCGTTAGATCATGCGCAAGGTTAACTTTATAATTTGTTGATTTATGCCTTTGTTAACCTGCACCCTGTTACAATTAGAATACTTATGTACACATGACAACTTATTTGTTACTAACTCCATTTATGGTCGTAGGATAAATGTTCTATGAAATGACGATTGTTTTCGGGGACATTTGCCCGAAATCCGATGAGAAATTGTTAGATTCGTAGATTTGAGTGATTATTTCTATATAATCTGATTGCCCCAGGGGTTTTTCAACATGTTGAATCCATTTTTGCATTCAAAAATAGATTTTGAACAACAAAAAATAGTAATTCGTGTAAATTTATATCGCCGGATTTTGACCAAAAAAACCATTTCATAAAACAACTAGACAACCCCATTATGAACATTTTTGCCTTTAAAACATTGTTTAAACATTTCTTTACAAAATTAAAAAAAAAAAAAAATTAAAATCTCATTTGGATTTTTGTAAAAACATGTACTTATTTGTAAAAAAACACCACACAAATTTTCTATATTATTTATTGATATATAAGACAATGTAACACTATAAACATTTCATTTTCATTTTCATTTTCTAATAATTTTCTAAATATGTATAAAAAAAATTCATCTCCATATTTTATTATTAAACGATGACAACATATAAATTAACAAATTATAAATTATATATGTATGGTGATTTATGACAACATCTGAATTAACAAATTATATATATGTATGGAGATTTTTTCTTTGAATTATTATTAATCTATATAAAGAATCACTAAGTTAATTCTACATGGATAAAAATTCATTTTCAAATCAAGATTTTATCATAATTTCTCTAATACTACATAGATAAAAATTCATTTTCAAATCAAGATTTTATCATAATTTCTCTCCTATAATTTTGAACATTTTAATATATGTCACCTATAAATTAAAAAGTACTTTTTATAAAATATAATACCAATATAATTTGAAAATTTTAATATATATCACTTATAAATTAAAAAGTAATTTTTATAAAATATAATATCAATATAATTTGAGTGTGTAGGTTTTCACAGTGCATTATTATGATGCTAAAATTTTGGAGATTGAATTATGTGTAATTTTTTGAAACATCTAATGTTTCAAGTGGACATTTCATCCATCATCAAGAACAATTAAAGTCGTGAGAATGATACCAATAGGAGGAAGTCATGCATCTGTAGGTCACGTAGCATATCAGAAGACATATGTACGTGTAGCATAGCAGAACACCAATGAAGATCTTTATTCATGCAGACTATTCTCTATGTCAGTCATGGAGATATTACGAATAGATGAGGAGATGAACAGTCAAGAGATTACTGAGATGAAGAGACCAATTGAGATTCATTCTTGTTGTTAAAGCTTGCACCCAAAGGAACAACATGCATCCATCGCGTGTGCGAATAAGGGATCTATCTATGATGCATCAGCGGGATGCTAGTTTCAAATGGGCAGAGTGTCCACTTAAAATGTCTTACGTTTCACAAAACTTACACATAGTTCAATGTCCAAAAACTAGCATCACCAATAAAATTCTAATATTAGTGGGATCATGAAATCCATGAAAATGAAGATTTTTTCTCAAAATTGTTTGTATATGGCTATCATCTTTCTGGATATTAAATTTCGAACCAAGTCTACATTAAAAATACATACTTATTACACCTCCATCTCCATTCTCATGAGGGTTAAAATTGCACACTTACTCAACCACCATTCCCAACCTTACCCACACTTTTTTTTTTTCTTTCAGGGGGGAGTTGTAAATGTGCATTACCTCATGAGGGTGGGGGGAGTAAGTGTGCATACTTACTCCACCCCCACTCTCATGGTAATTAAAAATGCACACTTACTCCATCCCCACTCTCATGGGAATTAAAGATACACACTTACTCCATCCCCACCTTCATGAAGGTGGGGAAATGCACTATTACTCCCCCAACTCTCATGAGGTAATGGACACTTATTCCCCGCAAACCTAGGTGGGAGTAATGGGGGTGAGGCCATGGAGGGAGTAAGTGTGCATTGTGTGCACAAAGGTGGTGATGGAGGGGACTATGTGTACATTGTGTGTACAAACGTTGTGATGCAGGGGGCTAAGTGTGCAGTGCATTAAATGATGATGGAGTGGGGGGTAGAAGTATGTAGTGCATTAAATGATGATGGGGTCTAGGGGAGTAAGTGTGCACACTTACTCCTCACCCCCCAACCTTCACTGCACTTAACCCCCTCCACACCCCTCAATGTACACAAAAGTGTGAGTGGAGGGGAGTAAGTGTGCAATCTATTAAATAATGGTGGGTGTAAGGGAGAGTAAGTATGCACACTTACTACTACCTACCCTTTACCCTCACCTTCACCCTCATTGTAAGTGGGGGTGGAGTAAGTGTACACACTCTCCTCCACCCGAAGGTGTGGGGTAGTAATGGACATGGGGTGCACTCCATAATGAGGGTGGAGATAAGCGGGAGTAAGTGTGCATTAAATGGGGGTGGAGGTTTGGGAAGTATGTGTGCATTAAAAACACATACTTTCTCCATTGTACTCCTAGGGTGTGGGGGAAGTAATGGGGGTGGAGTCCACTCCATAATGTGGGTGGCATTGTGGAGAGTTAGTGTGCATTAAAAATGTGCACTTACTATACCTCCCCCAACCAACATAGCCACTCTCACTAAGGAGTGCAGTGCAATAAGTGTGCCTAATAAATGCGCACTTACTTCCACCCATTCTTCACTCAGTAAGCTTGTTACATAGCACATGCATTCATGGGATATTAAAGAATACCCCTCTCCCAATACATCTTTCCAATAAAAAAATCTTATTTTTACTAAATACCATTTTTTATACCCTTAGTACCTATAAATCTCCTGATACCCCACATCCGATCTCCCCCCCTTACCCTCAATACATTGACATTATTTTTCACAATTTAAAACCCCCATTTATGAATGAACATGATAAGATATTGGTCAACAAGATGAAACTCCCATGCTTCCACCCCACCCCATACACATGTACTCAACAAGGTGAAACACCCATGCTTCCACCTCACCCCATCACATACACATGTACTCCCTCCAACCCTATAACCACCCTCATTATGGAGTGAAGAGAATAAATGTACATTAACAACACACTTACTCAAATTAGCATTTACTTCTACACAACCCCACAACCACCCTCATTTTTTAAATGGGGAAATAAATATGCATTAAAATAATGCACTTACTCCCCACCCAACCTCAACCTCACCCTCACCCTCACCCTCACCCTCATTAATGGACACTTACTTACCCAGGGAGACCCTCATTATGAGGTGGGGGGAGTTGTGTGTATTTATAATGTACACTTACTCCCAGCCCGCTTCCACCTTCACACTCATTGTAGAAGATAGTTAAGTTTGCCAATCATAACAATGTTTTAATTTTAATATTGATAAAAATAGTTTAGTAAGTTTTTATTTTAATTAATGTTTTGTTGATATTTTTACTATTGGTTAAATTTTTTGTAAATCTTTAAGTATCATTTTGTGATTTTTTTGTAAAGGATAGTGATATTGTTTACAAGTGAAATATTCTAGTTTATTAATATTTATTTTAATTATGCTTTGTTGATATAATAAAGATTTTATTATTAATTAAAATGTTTAAAAATATATTTATATATAGAATTTAAAAATTAAATAAAAAAATAATTATTAAAAGAATGCACTCAAATTTTCAAGATGTTATATAAAAAACGATAAAAATCATTTTTCATAAATTATTTTACATATGGGAATCGGAATATTTCTTTTGATTCTCTTTTGTTAAGCAATTTTTTTTCCTATTATATTAAAATATAATATTGTTCTCTTTTCAAGATTATATCACAGACAAAAGTTTGAATATTGCTAACAGAGTTTTTTCAGCCAATAAATGTGAAGGTAAACAAGTGTTGGATTGTAACCGGTGATCAAAAATTTTTGCCAAAAAAATGTAATAGAATAGTGTGAAGTTTAGAATTATAGACTGTCCCTATTCTGGAAAAATAAAGATATGTTCACAAAAAATAACCCAATATAGTGGCTACCATCAATATGCCTGAATAGACAGTTATGATCCGAAAAAAGGAGAAGCTAAATTAAATATTAAGAACAATAGGTGGGACCTCTTGCCCATCTACCCATTGGTTATAGATGATTTTACCAGGTGGTGATTTGAGAGCAACTTTTGAAAGTGAATCCGCTTCTTTATTGCACTATCGGTATATATGATGGAAACTGAGCTTCCTGAAGAGAGGTTGAAGCTCTTTGATTCTGTCTTGCCAACCCAAAAGAGAGATGACCTGTAGCTTTCCTTTTTTTTTCATCCAGTCTATAACAATTTTGGAATCACCATAGATTTGTAGTTCATCAATGTTCAATCTAGATGCCAGATGAAGTGTTGCCCAGACACCCAATAACTCAGCCCTAGTGTTGATGCCAAGGCCACAGTTGAAGGTCCATATAATAAGTGAATTTGGAGTTATGCTTATCAAGCCCCCTGCTCCACTCCGGAGACCGTTTTTCTGTGCAACAACATCAAACCAGCCTGTAGGCTAGCCCTCTGTAGTATGGATCATGACATTTTTTTTTGCTTTGTTCTTGGAATCCACATTTTTTGGAAGGATGACTGCCCAGTTTGAGAGCATAGCTAGAGTGTTTTAAACAACTGTATTTGTAGCTGGATTCCCATTGTCAAAAACATTTTTGTTTCTCTCCAACCACACAAACCAATAGACTAGTGTTGCAAGAGATTGATGTTTTTGTTCCTTTTTAGTCCAAGATTCATAGCGATCAGATAGAGTGTGCTCGTCCCAAACAATAATTAAGTTTTGTTCATTGAGGATACTTGCCCAAACCTGTTTGGTGAATGGACACTTTATAAAAAGATGTTTCACTATTTCTTCATCTATGTAGCATAGGTGGCAAATATTGGGTCCTACCCAACCTTTCTTTTGAAGGATATCCTAGGTGTGAATTTTGTTTTCGATAGTGAGCCATGTGAAAAGTTTGATCTTATGAGAAATGTTCCAAGACCACATATATTTCCTCCAGCCACCTATATTGTTTTTCCAAAGGGTGTTTGAAATGGCTGTGTATACATTTTGACAGTTAAGTTACCTGATTTGTCACCCCTTGTCCACATGAGTTGATCCTCCTTTTCTTGTAGTTGTAGACCAGTTTGTGTAAGCACCAAGCATAAAGTGTCCCATTCCATTGCAAGATCCACTGGAAGTCCAATATCAACACTAGATTTCCAGTAATCAACTAATATTCCAGGTCTGTGGTTCCCCTTTGCTTGGAAAATATGCTCGATGTACTTTGTATTTAAGAGAGAGATCAGTTGTGGAGATAATTAGGAGGAATTTTCCATTCCTAAAATACAATACTTTCCCAGGATAACTGAGTGTCCGACTCTTGGATTCCAACAAAGCCAATGTGTGGTCCAATTTACCGATTTTATCATATTCCTGCAAAATTGTGAGGTTGATCTCACTGTGCTAGAAGCAGTCCTAAACCATGTGGCCACCAAACAATGGGGGAGGTATTTGTCTTTTATGATAGTGTGCCAGATTCCATCTTTTGTCAAGACGCGCCAGAGGGACTTGGCTTCCAGTGCTATATTAAAATGGAATAAATTTCGGATACCCCAGCCTCCCTTAATTCTTGGTTTTGTCAGTGATTCTCAGTTACTCATATGTAGGCGAGTGTATCCAGATCTACCTAACCATAGAAAGTTATAAGATAATTTCCTAAGTTTGTCCAACACTGTAGATGGAATGGCAACAAGTGCCATCCAGTAAACCGACTGTCCTTCGAGAACAACTTTAATGAGGGTATGGCAACCTCCTAAAGAGAGCCATCTATTACACCAGTGTCCTATCCTTTTTTCCACCCTTGCAACAAGCCAATTCTAGTATGAAACCTTATAAGAATTTTCTTTGATATAATAACCAAGGTACCTAAAACCATTGGCAAGATGAACAAAGTTATGCGGAAAGAGATCTTTTAGAAGCGCCAAGGAGTGTTCTTGTATACCAACATAGTGAAATGTTGTCTTTGTCCAATTTATTACCAGGCCCGAGGCACTACAAAAGGTCTTCAAGATGGATTTTATATTCGTCCATTCCTGTAATGAATCGTTGGTCATGATTAATACATCATCAACAAAGAAGAGGTGTAAGATCTTAATGATCCTAGACACTTTTATCCCTGTGAATTTTCCTTCTGCAAATCCTTTTTTGAAGAGTAGACTTAGGCCTTCCATGACCAAGATGAACAGTAGTGGGGTGAGTGGATAGCCCTGTCGCAATCCTCGACCACTATGAAAGAAGGGAGAGGTTTCTCCGTTGACTTGGTCGTAGTCACGCAACTCATGATCCACATTATAATGAGGTGGTTGTAGCCCGATTGTGTTAGGATCAGCCGAAGAAAATCCTAGTCAATACAGTCGAAGGCTTTTTTTAGATCCAATTTTAGAATAATTTCATTGGAATTATTCTCCTTTATGTTGTGAAAGCATTCTTGGGATGTGCTTATGGCGTCTAAGATTTGTCTACCCTTTAAAAATCCCAACTGTTCACTTGACAGGGTCCTCGAGAGGATGGGATTTATCCTAGTTGCAATGATTTTTGTGATTAATTTATAGCAAAGATTACAAAGTACGATTGGTCTGTAGTCGCCAAAAGTAGTTGGATTGTTCTCTTTTGGGATAAGTGTCAGGAAAGTCGAAGTCAACGCGCCGATCACTTTCCCTCTAATCCTGGAATCTTCCACAAGCTCTAGCAGATCTGTCCCAACTAAATCAAAGAAGTGCAGGAATAATTCCATAGTCCAGCCGTCTGGGCCTGGACTTTTGTCTTTGGAGAAAGAGTTTAAAGAATCCCTAACTTCCCGTATGGTACAGGGGTTATCCAAGAGTTGTGAGTCCTCCAAAGAGACCGAGTGGGGGAAGAGACTAGAAACAACGACTGGATCATGTACATTTTTGTGATCAGTCGCCCCATAAAATGATTTGAAGTGATTTGTAGTAGCCTCCTTTAGTGCTTGTTGTCCACTATGTAAGAGCTTAGCATCATCTTGTATTTCCCAAATGTGCTTTTTATTTCGACAATAACTAGTAAGCCGATGAATTTTTTTTGTGTTTTTGTCACCGCATTTTATCCAGATTTCTTTGCTCTTTTGTCTCCACAGGGATTCTTCTGCCTGGAGGATCTGGTTCCTTTAGGTTTCCAAGACTTTAAAATTGTTGTTTTTTCCTCAAGGTCCTCCATCACGAGTCTTGGCTTGTAGAAGTGTGTGTATATTTGATTCCAATTCTAGCAATTTGATCTGTTTTTGTTTCCTATGAATAATCGCCCATCGTTTGATATGATGTTTAAGAGTTTTTAATTTCCAAACAAAACAATATTGTATCCCAGCTTGATCTGAAAATGTGGGTTTGTCCACACCTCCTTAACATTCTAATTGTAATCTTCCTCTTGCAATCATCACACATTTAATTTAAAAGGATATTTCTTTGAAAATGGTGGAGAGACTAGTTGTAAGAGTATAGGAGCATGGTCAGGAAAGAAGGGATATTCTACCCAGGTCTTGACCCTTCCATCAATAGTTGTTAGGTCTTCAGAGATAAGAATATGATCTAGTCGCTTGTAAATAGCCTCTTGTCCAGAGCGGCCATTACACCAAGTGGGAGCTAAAACATCCGGAGGGAGGTCAATTAGGGCATGAGCCTAGAAAATATTATTGAAGTATCCTGCCAGATGGTCCTGTGTCGCCGAGTCACCCCATATCTCTCTAACAGTTGTGGTACAGTTCAAATCCCCAGCAACAATCAAGTTTGGATAATTGAGTATTCCCCTTGACACCACCTTATCCCAAAAAATGTTCCTTTATGTGCATGGTCCATAAACATTAAGTAGAGATATCCGTTGGTTGTTCCACAGACATGTACCTTCCAAGAGAATACCACCACAACATAGATGAGGAGCTAGAGAAAATTTTGTAGGGTCCTAGGAAACAGCCAGTCCTCCCAATGTACCCAGAGAAATAGCAGTACAGGTGTGCCAAGTAGGACAAAACTTATTCAAAAATATCCTAGCTTTCTGCCCATCTACCAGTGTTTCTTGAAGGAAGATGATATCCGATGAAGTTTTTGCAAGGAGTCTTCTAGAGGAGGTTGATTTCATGGTCCCCCCCACCCCTCTTATATTGAGGGAGAGAAAGATCATGGGTTGGCTCTCACAAGGGCTTTCATGCCTCTAAGCGCCCCTAAATCAGTGTGTGGAGAAGGTGTTAAGGTAGTGTGTGCAGTAGGGAAACCCTCCTTTTGACAAGCACTCCTGGTCTTTATCGGTGAGTGCTCGTAACCCAGCCCTTTGGACTAGGTAAAATCTTTCCTCTGGTCTAAACCCTTGCTTTCAGAGTGGCCCGAAGCCTCACCAGTCTCCCTCGGAGGTCTCAGAATAGTTTTCCCCTGGTACGTAGGTAAGGGGATGGGGGACATAACTTCTCTGTAGGCCGAGATTAATGTGTCCAAGACATCGTCGAGGGAGTTGTCCCCTGGCTCTGGTACACTAAAGCCCGAGTTTAAGAAATCCTCGATCAGGACCGAGGACGAAGAGGCAAGACTCGTAGGTCCCAAAGGTGGCAAAGGGGGGTCAACAGCTGTGTGGGGAGTTCGGTTTAAATCCTCCAATGGACTACCAAGGGTCCGGGTGGTCTCAAAAAAAGGCGGAAGGGAGGTCTGAGTCGCCCCCCACAAGTGGGTATTAGAAGGAGCAGTCGGGGTGACAGAGTTGTCCTATGGAAAATTTCTAGTAGAAGTTGTAGAATCTCGAGCTTGATGGGTAACCCCCAAATGTGAAGTAGATAGTTCTACAATAGAAGGTTTAGTAGTTTCCTGAGACTCTGAAGAATCCCTCCAATGTGAAGTAGAGAGGCTCGATACACGAGTGGAGGATTTGTCCATAAGGTTTTTTTCCCACGAAGTTAATGAGAAAAAAAGCGAAGGACAGATATATTTAAGCTTACCAGTAGGTGTGTCCAGGGCAGTTGGGTCGTCTACATCGAAATGCTCTAGAGAGGTGGCCTGTGTTTACACCTAGTGAGTCCATTCTGGAAGAAATCTCTAGCATCATGTCTTGTAACTGTTCATCCTCCTCATATCCAGTGCATTGCCTCCTCAGGTGTCATGTCTACCTGCAGATTGTACATCTAAATGGAATGCCCAGATAATCTAACTTTTGTCGAATAAGGTGTCCTCTCCACTCGATGTTTATGGACTCCAATAGTCCATCGTGGATGTCAAGTTCCACGAGGACCTTTGCCACCCTTTTGACTGGTGCAGTGAGGGCCTTCTTATCCACTCTGATAAACCTCCCGAGAGCATTCCCAATGGCCTCAATAGCCTTCATATTCCATAGGTGGAGGGGCAATCCAGGTAAGAGAACCAAGAAATGTCTCAAGCGGAAGTAATCCTGGATAGGATCAAAGCTAATACACCAACGTCGGGTAGCCAGAGTTGGTCAAGGATAAGTTTTGAGTCCTCTGGAGTTCTGAAGCAGAAGCTCATCCATCCTGTTGTAAGGAAAGAAAACTCTAGAATATAGCCCAGTAGTGGCTGCCAGGAAGCCTTCACCCATTTTGCAATATCTGTTCTGCAAAGGTGTCGATAGGATAGCCTATCCACCAGGGTGCAAAGAGCCAAAGTAACAGTGTCCTCAAGACCTACGTCGTCTCCCAACACCATTTTCTTTTTTGTCTTTTTAGCATGCCAAGGTCTGTGTACAGGCTTTCTGCCCCCCATATGAAGTGCACCCTTCACCCGAGGACCCCCAGTGGCTCCTACAAAATCCTGAAGCACATCTGAGTTCTCCCCACAAAGATACGATGTTGGATCTGTGGGTAGAGTGTAAGCAACATCAGAGGGAGTGCCATAAATGTGACTGGTGTTAAGAGAAAGGTGTGATTCGGGAGTGAACTTCAGGGTGTGTTTCTGAGGAGAGGTGTGGGAAATCGACGACTTTGGAAAATAGGGAGATGGTAAACACTGTGGAGGGGTTAGGTGTCTAATTGGTGGATCAACAAAGGTTACACTGGATTCAGGGGGGCTGACCAGAGAGGTAGAAAGCAAGCTGGAGGTAAGGCGCGGAGCCCCTTGTAGCGATGAGTTAATTCTGACGCATCTGGAGAGCTCGTCTGTTGAGGTGAAGAGACCCTCACTGTGCCAGAGTGCCTCTTCAGCCACACCCATAAGTGAGTTGACTTCAACCTCCATCAATGTGCATCTCGCGGAGTCCTATGCAACTGCTACCTAAATAATCCACTCAAGGATGGGACAAGGTTAACAGTAAATGCAATCTGGAGGGAAGAGTAATATCGATGTAGGGAAGAGTAATACCGGTGTAGGATGTCAGTTTATGCTGACTGGAAGAGACATATGAGTAAAGACTATTGTAAAGTCTAAGAGTGACGTTGCACGAGTCTCGCTAAATAGTAGAGTAGCTAGCTAAACCTTCCGCTAAGAAAACGAGTGGTGTAATGCCTCCAACTGAGCGGATTGATGACCCAGTCTAAGCGGTGTGAGTATTGTGGACACTAAGGATGTGGTTTGGTGGAAGCTCGTGCTCACTCCGTCATGGTAGAGGTGTTGCAGGTTTTTGAAATTTTTTCTCAATGCTAGAATTACATGCTATGTTATCAAAAATTTAAAATAAACTTTGTTATAGTGACTTCGGGAAAGGTATGGAAAAGTTTAAATGATGTGAATATCTCCTTTTTCAAATTGGAACCGGGACAGATCTGAACGCGTTAATCCAAGTAGGTTCCAATAGGAGCTGGGTGGTTTTCGGGCGTCGCTATGATCTCTGCTTTGATCTCTTACTTATAAGCCCTCTAAAGGTATATAAAAGGAAGGGCCCAGAACTTCTCCGGGAAAGACCTAAAATATAAGGAAGGGGCCAGAACCTATAAGTAAGTAAGGAGGGGCGGGCCGAAGTGGAAAGAGCTTTAGAAAAACTGAAAAGTTTCAGTTTAAAGGAGGTTGAATTTCTCTAATCATTTTATAAAAAAATTGTAAATCATTAAATGTTGTCATACATTTTTCCATAAAAAATCACGAGGTAGAAGCTCAACTACGTACCTGGTAGTAGTTTCTTGCAGAGTCGTTGAATAACTTTTCTTTTCCAAATCACAAGCAGTCCGAGCAGCAGCAGCACAAGAACGACACCAGCAATGGCCAGCCCCCGCTTTAACTGGCGGGTTTTCCCTGTAACAAATAACAGTCCATATTAGTGAATTGAATTTTACCAAATGCTCTTCAGATTTACCCAATAATTACTTTCACTATACTTTCTGTACTTGCTCTTGGCTTGTGGTATAGACGAACCGGTTGAGGATGTGGGAGGACCAGTTAATGGCGGTATAGACGGTACAGAAGGATCACTGGATGGCGGTATAGAAAGACCACTTCCACTTGTGGGTGAGGGCGAAGGCGAAGGCGAAGGCGAAGGGACAGCAACACCGTAAAACGTGTTTGCCTCAAAGCGAAGCATGCAGTTCTGACTGAAGCCCTGTCCTTCTTGACAACTCTGTAGATTCTCGTACAGAGGGTCGAGGCACTGTCTACAGAGAGTCCTATTGAGGTCTCTCCAACACTGAGCCAGAGCATAAATGCCACTCCCATTCCCTGTGCTGAAACCCACATTACTGGACACGGCATCATCCACAACCTTTTTCAAAAGAGAGGCAGCCGATCCATCCACACCAAAGGCAATTTGATTGCATTGTAATTTGACCCCCATATACGATAATTGAGAATAGAAGTTGTGATTGGCATATCTCAAAAAACATCCTTCCTCGCGATAAATGCTTCCGGAAATATTGCCACATAATCGACCGATATCCTGTTCAGCATGTGAAACGCATTCCACACAAGTTGGGTGATTGAGGTTTCCCCTGCACTGAACAAGACCGTACATCTCATCTCCATTCTCTCTATGCGATGAAATATTGTAGCCCGTCTCGCTAACATTCTGAACCAATGAATTCAGAACCAACTCCAAGTTCGCTTCCAAAGCACTGCCCATCCTGATATTATTGCCATCGCAAGTGGAAAATGGATTATCATTCAACTGAGCTAATGCTGATGTTAGTAATAAGAACATCGAGGAGAGAGATAATTTGGATGTTGCATTGAACTGAATCATTTCACCTCTATAATTACAAACGTTGGAAGGGGCCATTCTGTAATTGTAATGAATATGTCGAAGAAAGATCTGAAGAACAGCCCCCTTAAAAGGTAAGAGAAGGTTCGGGTGCCGTGTTCAGGCAAATGAGGAAAGGGAAAACAAAGGCGGCTTGACTTGACTTTAGAGTGGCACTGCATTCTTTTTCAAACTGGAAAAGATGAGGAAGTAAAGATAAGGGTGGCTTGACTTGACTTCAAGTAGGCACTGCGTTATTTTTCAAAAGTAGTTGTGGAAACGCATGTTGAGCTCGCATCTTCGATGTATGTTACGGTGCGTCACGACAAAATGGTGGCTACACTGTGCCCATAGACTCTAAGATGAGATTTTTGACAGAATTTAAGAGAGCTGCCCTTGCAACGGATTCATACACACAAAATAATATTGTATTGCTATATTAAATCTCAAGATACAATAGGTATATGTAGTTGGAGTTAGATCCAACCAATTCCAAACATAGGTATGGAGGTTGAGATAATATCTCAACAGCTCCTACAAAATCTCAAACCAACTCCAAACTAATTTCTAAATTAATCATTAATTCTAAAACCCTCCCTTAATGATTACATTACACAACATAACAAAAAGTTACTACACAATTTTTGTCATATCTGTCTCACTGGTCCTCATACGCAGTTACACCCATCTCTGAATTCATAGACACGCTCTTTCTCTCCCATCATCTTCGAGCTACCACTTCATACAGCACAAATACAACCGCTTCCGACCATCTTTGACGTTCTTGTAGAACTGACGCTTCTTGATTTCCCAAAGGACAATCTTGATACTGAACCATTTTATGGATACACTTCCATCTGTAAAAACCCTCCGAAGAGAAAATTTCGACAGTTATATAGGACAATGATCTAAGTACAAAATGTTTTCAACAGTCAATCTTACAATTGACCTTTCTCTTGTAGTGATTGGCAATTCTAGACATACTTCGAAAAATAGTCTAGGAATCAATCATACATTCTGATCTGTATCATTACAAAAATAAAAAAATCACAATAACACTCTGCACACCACGAATTACAGTTCTTCTCTACAGCCAACAATACCAAACAACACATTGACAGCAGCTTTCTAAATCTTTGAAACAGTAGCGATCTTTATCTCAGATCCTCCTTCACGCACAACAGATAGCGTCTCTCCTTCATGCAGACATCCACGGTCAGTTCTTCCCTCGGCTCACGATGGTTGATCCCTTTGCCAGCGAACAGATGCGTCTCACGACTCCTTCCAACGAACAGATGTTTAAAGCACGAGTTATATGCAACGATTCTTCACAACCCAGTAGCAACGAATCTTCAATTACACGCAGCGATTCACAGTTATCTCACGGCCCCCTTCTCTCTGACGCACAATTGATTACTTTTGCACAAATGGCATGCAGATGGCACGGTGGATGAATTGGAACGCAGGTAGACGGCTCCTTTCAACGTAGACAGGTGTAGAACCGGTGGCAAATGAGCAGCGATCACTCAAACAAAACACAAAGAAATTCACACAGTCGGCTTTCTTTAAATCTGCTTCACCAGCGATGACTCCTTCACATTCCGCCTCCGCTTAATTTTCTTCGAATCTGGAAGAGCTCTCACATTCTCCTGGCCTTCCCGTGGGGGAATCAAGCCAGACCAGGCTATGATACCATGACATAATTTAAGAGAGCTTCCATTGCAACGGATTCATACACACAAAATAATATTGTATTGTATATCAAATCCAAAGATACAATAGGTATATGTAGTTGGAGTTAGATCCAACCAATTCCAAACATAGGTATGGAGGTTGAGATAATGTCTCAACAGCTCCTACAAAATCTCAAACCAACTCCAAACTAATCTTTAAATTAATCATTAATTCTAACAATTTTGACTTGCAACATAAAGAAGAATCATAATAATATGAACTTGGGAAAGGCAAATAATCAAAAGGAGGTCAAATAATTTCAAACTAAAGAGCAAATACAACATAATATGATAATAATTTCATCTATGGTTCTTTCTAAGTGTCCCATCCTTGCTCTCATGCAACATTCCATAATTCTACATTCTTAAAGAATTAGTATTGAGGTATACCATCTTCACTTCATCACCTATCTCGATCAAAGTACAAAAATAGTATAGTAAAACCAAGCTTTTCATGCTAGCAATATGGACCCTCTCATTCATAGTATGGACTTTATGAACACCAAATTATTATTAAATATCTAGGAGATACAAGAAAGAATGGTTACTTAGTTATGTTCTTCCTTTATTTCTTTTTGTAAGGTTGCATAGCTTCAGAGCCAACCACATGGATTACAAACTTATTTTAACTCTAAGTCTTAATAATGGACATAAGTAAAATTTGACCCATAAAATACCCAATCAATATGTGATTATTACAAACATTATTATATTCATCTAACACAATATCCACTAAATTTCATAAAATACCCAATCAATATGTGATTATTACAAACATTATTATATTCATTTAACACAATATCCACCAAATTTCATTGGATAAAATTTCATTACCTCATAATATACTGTAACACTTTCCATTCAACCAAGAACCATGATTATAGTTACTTCATCCTTAAGTGCTCAATCCTTTAGCTACTTTTACAACTTAACCTCAAATTGATGGATGACCATAGGTCATCTTCAAAATTTATGGTGGGTGATTTTATCAGCCCTCATCTCATATTGAAGTATTATGAAATTAAAATATTTTTTTTATCTATTATTTTTTTTTTAAATAAAAAAGGAGTAGTACCTGCTATATTAGATTATCACAAAACTTTGACAAAATATACAGTGGCATGGCTAAAGTCACCAAAAATGTTGCCGGTATCCGGAAACCAGCATAAGTGGGGAGCAGATAGCAGTTATAGGATAATACATAAAGGAAAGTAGCATCTGTCCTGCCCGGAGGAAACCGGGACAAATGCTTATGGTCCAGATGAACATAAAACAGTTACACAATAAAACTAAAAACCAAGAAATTATAAAAACCTAGGCACCCGGTGACCTGTCGCCTTCGCCAGTCTGCCAAGTGGTCCCCGCTAGAATGGAAAAAGCCTGCGCGCACAGGGGGTACTTCCGCTGAGCTGGAGCACTGGAGAACACGTCGAGGAGCAGGTCCATGCGCTGGCCCATGAGGAGGGCCCTATGTTCCAGGTCCGACATGTGGCCTCGGAGCTCGAACACCAAAGCCAGGTGCTCGTCGCTGAGGAGAGAGCCATGCATTTCGCCACCCAAGCCACTAGGGGGAGCAATCCTCAATTCCATTGCCTCATCCATGCCAACCGCGAGCTCCCTCTGCATCGCTTCAACCTCTGCATCCACAGTCTTCTCGGCACCAGCTGCTTGCAAGTCGCCCGGCCAGGGAATTTCTTCGACTATGCAACTGGGGAAGTCGTCTTCCATGGCGCGTTTGGTGCCCTCCCAGCTAGTCGTCTTCATGGCGCGGGGCTTCTCAACACTCGACAGGTCCCCCAAAGACGGGTCCTCCTCCACAACGCAGGTGGGAAACACTTCCTCGGTCTCGGCCTCCTTCTTGTCTTCCCTGCTACAACCAACTCCCGGTTCTGCAATAGTGTCGAGCAACGCCCGTCTCTTAGCCCGAGCCTTCTTTGTAAGAATGGAGGACGCCAAGGCCAGAGCGCGTTCTAATTGCTCCTTCCGTCTCCGCTGTGCCTTATGGGCGTCCCAGGCTGAACCCCGACGAGGCCTGCCTCTCTTTCTAGCCATTGTATCCGGGGGGTGAATGCAAGTGCCAAGCAGTTGCAGAGCTAAGCTAGAAGTCCAGGACGAGAGCGGTTGCAGGTGAGAAGCGAGAGCAAACCGACTCTGTCGTGGCACACTCAAAGACAAACAGCCCTGGAAATCCTTATCAGAATGCAAAGAAAAGGTGGTGAGCATCCAAGCGAAGAGCGAAGCCGAGGCAGGAGCACTCCCGCTCTGCCCGGGCTCATAAAAAAGCACATAACCAGACACCAGAGTCATCTGTCCTCCCATATCCTCTTTCAATCTGAGTGCACAGGGGGTGTAAATGGTCGCGCGAAGGAGGAGTCCCTCCGTCGTATGGCCTCTGCTATGGCCGTCCACCATCATAAATGTTGATGCGTGGGTGGCGGCCATCAACAATAAAACCCGATCTTAGTGCTGATCCTGGTGTCACCACCGCGGTGCCGCGTGTCACCCCATCCGGGGCTGGGAAGTCTCTGCTAGCAAGGTCTCTGCATTGCAAAGAGAGGACTGTCTCTTCAGATACGTTGGCCTGCCAGTATATGAGATCTGCCTTTGAGTCAATTCCTGTGTTTGCCAAGTGATCCGCAACCTTCTTAGCTTCCCGTTTCACATGAGAGGGGATGAGGGTCAGATTGGGGTGGATGAAATCACCAAAGTCTTCCAAAAGACCAGAGAGTCTCCAACTGGGGGAGATCCGCCCGGGAGGCTTACCGTAAAGGATTTTCAATATGAGTTGAATTATTACATGGGAGTCTCCTTCAATGATCAGCGGTTGATACTGGTGTTGAGCCGCGACTTGGAGGCCTCTTAGTAGACTTGTGATCTCCACCACGTTGTTCGTGTTTTCACCCAGAAAGCCAGCAGTCATATGAATGATCTTGCCCATGTGGTTCCTAAGGACGAATCCAAAGCCAGCTGGTCCAGGGTTCCCCCTAGAGGCCCCATCAAAGTTAAGCTTGAGGAATCCAGATGGGGGTGGGGTCCATTCCGAGGGACTACTATCTCGCCCGCTATTGGTCTTCCCCTGTGTTTGTATGCGCATTTGCAAGTTCCAGCCTTCAAGAATAGGCTTCTCCTCAAGCTTGCACTGAATGTCCTCGTGAAGCCAGGAATTGCTAAGAATGGTTTCATGGATGAGCCATTTTATTATTTCCCAAGTGTTGGTAGAGGGGGACGGTTTGGAGTTGAAAATTCTCTTATTTCTTTCCTTCCAGATTGCCCAAAGTGTAAAGCCCGGGAGCAGCTGCCAGATGCGTTGGAGAATTGGGTTGTGGAAGGAGATTGTTTCCCAATTGACCAGGGTATCCCGTATGCTACCACGATTCCGCTGGGAGCGTCTCATAGCTTGAGCTGCCCAATCCCAAACCTGCTGACTGTAGTGGCAGTTGTTGAGGAGGTGCTCCATGGTTTCCTCACTTTGTTGGCAGAGGGGGCATCTAGAGGGGCCTGTAAATCCATTCTTAAGAAGGTTGTCCCAAGTGAGGATGCGATTTTGAGCTGTGAGCCAAAGAAAAAGGGAAATCTTGGGCCAGAGAAAAGGTTGCCAGACTTTGCTCCAGATTGTTTCGGGGACTTGGTTTGGGAGATTCATTTGAAGGTGGTAAGCTTCCTTGACCGAGAAAATACCTGAGGTGGAGTGACCCCATCGGAGTATGTCTGTGCCTTCTTTAAATGGAATCTTCCTGTGCTGCATGCATTCCTGCCACGGTAGAAGATCAAAATCCTCCGTGATCTGTAGATCTGTTTTGTTGGTTTTCCATTGTCTCCAGGACAGTCTTCCTTGATTTGGGAGCCAAAAGTCCTTAACCCTTTTGAGGCCGTGTTGCTGTAACTTGAGCTTGAGAGGTTGGAGGCTTTCCATTTCATCAAGAGGAGGTAGTTGTTTCCACGAGTCCTGCCAGAATATTGCACTTTCACCATTTCTTATTTCCCAGAAGGCATGTTGTTGTATTAGGGGGCGATTCTGCCAGGCGGTATTCCAAATATTGGATCCTTGCCTCTGTTCATTGAATCTGATTAGTTGGTCAGGTTGCGCGTTCGGTGCATTCTTTTGCTTCCAGAGCTACGCCCAGAGTTCATGCGGATGCTGCAGCCATCTCCACCACATCTTGGCTCCCATGACCTGGTTCATTTTCCCCGGGTCTCGAATTCCCAGTCCTCCAAATTTTTTGGGTTTGCACAACTTATCCCATCCAACTAGGGCCCATTTCTTATTGTTATGGTGTCCCTTCCATAAGAAATTACGTTGGAGACTCCTGATGGATTTGATTACCGAGATGGGCGCAGCCAGTGCAGTGAATAAGTACGTAGGTAGAGCTTGCAGGACTGATTTAAGAAAAACCAATCTGGCCGCAATATTCAAAGGTCTGAAGGTCCAACTGTTCAACCTGTTAGCAATGGATAAGAGCAGGCTGTCCCATGAGATAGATCTCTCCAAATCTCCGGTTAGGGGGATGCCTAAGTAAGTGGAGGGGAGGGAGCTTCTGGCAATGCCTAGAAGTCTTGAAAGATGGGCCTGAACCGATGCTGGCATGTTGAAGAAATAAAGTTTGGACTTATCCAGGTTGAGAAACATGCCTGACGCATCCGAAAAGTCAGAGAGAATTGAGTTGAGCTTGATGGCTTCTTTGACCGTGGGGGTGTTCATAAGGAGGGTGTCATCGACAAACTGGCTATGCGAGGGCGCCGAGTGAAGGTTGTGGAGTGGCAACCCAGTGAGCGTCCCTTCAAGGACCGCTACTTTAAGATAGCGACCTAAGCCTTCCGCCATGATTACAAAGAGGAAAGGAGAGAGAGGGTCGCCTTGCCTGATGCCCCTGGTGGAATGAAAAGGTCGGGAGGGTGTGCCGTTAACAAGAATTGAGAAAAAGGAGGAGGAAGTGAGCTTGAGAATCCAATCAACCCAGTGATTCGAGAAGCAAAAGGATTCCAGAACCGACCGCAAGTATTGCCAGCTTAACCTGTCAAAAGCTTTTGAGAGATCGAGTTTAATGATCATACGTGGTGTTTTTCTCATCTTTAAGGAGTGGATTACCTCATTGGCCAGTATGACACTGTCCATGATTTGTCTCCCCTCCACATAACTAGATTGCTCATTAGAGATGATAAACGGAAGGAGCGGTTTGAGACGATTGGCGATAATTTTTGTAATTAATTTGTAAATGACGTTACATAAAGAGATTGGTCGGAACTGATTCGGGTGAGTGGACTGCTCCTCCTTGGGGATGAGAGTGATGAAGGTTGCGTTTAAGGCAGAGAGAACTTGACCATATGTTCTGGATTCTTCTACTACCAGCCATACGTCTTCCTTGATCATGTCCCAACAATGGTGGAAGAAATCCGTAGTGAAACCATCAGGGCCTGGTGCTTTTCCTGGGGGCATGTCCTTTACGGTTGAATCCACTTCAGACTGAGTAATAGGCCTCATCAGTGCACTGTTCTGCTCCGAATTAATCAGCCTTGGTATGTGCCGGGTGACTTTTTGGATGGCATCCTCCCTGTTTGTATTGGTCTCTGTGAGGAGATCTTGATAGAAGGAATTAAGCGCCTCCGCTATTTGATCATGCTCTCTTATTGGGACGCCTTGCTTGTCCTCCAACTGGGATATGCGATTAATGTATCTGCGGTGCGTCATTGCCCTGTGGAAGAATTTTGTGTTGCGCTCCCCCTCCTTAAGCCATTGGACCCTGGATTTTTGCCTCCAGAGGATCTCTTCTTGTTCTCTGCAGGCCTCTAAGTCCGCCATTAGTTGCTCCTCTTCCAACGCCAGGTCCTGCGTTCGATTCCCTGCTATGAAAGTTCATCGGAGTTCTTCGAGTTGACATTCAATTTCCCGCTTCCTGAGGAGAATGTCTCCAAAGGTGGATTTGTTCCACCGTTTTAGGTGCAATTTGAAGTTCTTGAGGCGCTGTTGGAACTTGTACATATGAGTGCCATGCTCAATTTATGCCTGGGCCCACCAAGTGTGAGCTAGTTGATGAAAGTTTGGGTGAGAGATCCAGAACTTTTCAAAACGGAAGGGTTTGGGCCTAGGGGGGAATCCCGGGTCCATGCAGAAGACTATGGGCCAGTGGTCCGACCCTGTTTTTGGCACAATATTCGCTTCCATTGCTTGGTCGCTTTCAAGGAGGGCCTTGGTCACTAGAAAGCGATCCAGCCTGCAGGCCACATGTTGGTTCCCTATTCTTTTATTGGACCAGGTAAAGATTCCATTCTGGGTTTCCATGTCAACCATATTTAGTTGTTCTATTAGGGTTTTGAACATACCACTATCCTGCTCCAACCGCTTTGAGCCGTCGATTTTTTCTTCCAGCGTTAGGATCATATTAAAGTCACCTCCAATTATCCAATGTGGTGTGTGTATTAGGGTTTGAACATAATGAAGGGATTGTATGAATCTTTCCTTATCTTGTGTAGACTGCGGACCATAAACATTTGTGATGGCTCCTTCCTTGGATGAGGCTACATCTTTGAAGAGAGATGTTAAGGTGTCTCTGATGGAGAAGGGATGAAGCAGAGTGACCGTTTGCGGGTTCCAAAGGATGGCCAATCCCCCTGCAACACCCACTGAATCCTGAAAGAGGAAATCCCCATTTCTCTAGCTGTTTCGAAAAATATTTTCCGCCTCCCTTCCTGCACATTTGGTTTCCTGCAATAATAGGATATTTGGATTCTTTGTTTTAATGCATTCTCGGAGGATCGGTTGCTTGAATCTTCCATTTAGACCTATGATATTCCAAGATATTATCTTCATCATGAGGATGGTGGGGGGGGGTGGAGGTAACCCTCTGATAACCTCTATATTTGACCAGAGTTGATCATTAAGTTCCCTGCTTCCTTGATGAGTTGCTGGGTTGGTTTGCGGCCACGCCTTTTGTTTTCCTTGGTAGATTTTTTGGGCTCGATGGTGGGATCTGGCGAGATGCCCAGCCTGGCTGTGGAGCCTGCGGTTTATTTGGTAAACACTTTATGCACTTTCCTGAGCTTTTCTACTGGGATATGCTGTAGATCTTTTTGATTGAGTGCTTCTTCCAGTTTTTCTAGGTCAATTTCTGCCAGATCCATTTCATCCATGAGCATATTGGTATCTTCGTCCCTGCCTGATTGTGTTGTCTGAATTATTTCCTTTGGGTGAGTTGTATGTGGCGTTTTAGGGCCTTTGCCTTTCTCTTGCGCTAATGCTTGGAGGGGGTTTTGTATTTCCGCCTCTTTCGGTGGCTGGTTCAGGGCATCAGAAGAGTTCTTGGAGGGGACCTTTGGGGCCGAGATCTGGTTCTGTTTTCTTGATGGATTCTTTCGCCTGCCTGTGACACTGGTGAATCGGTCCTTCTTCTTGGCTTCAGAGGGTTTGGGGGCTGAGGCATTCAAGGGACAATCTCTAAACAGGTGACCGTGCTCGTGGCACTTCCTGCATCGAAAGGGTATATGTTCATAGTCGATTATTTGGTTCCAATCCTTATCCTGGTATTCCAGTGTGATGGAACCCGACAAGGCTTTCGATATGTCCATGTAGATGCAGATACGGGCATATGATGTATACTTTCTTGTTTTTGTGGGTTCTGAAGCTTTGACGTATTGTCCCACCGAGTTTCCTATGCCCATGAGTATTTCTTCCAGCCAGAATTCCTAGGGCAAGGAGTACAGCCTGATCCAGACCGGGGCCCTTGTGAAGTCTTCTTGTTCTGGGCTGAATCTATCGGTCCAGAATCTTAGAAATAGGTCTGCTGAGTTGTAGAAGTATGGTCCATTGTCAAATATTCTGTCTTTGTCTTCGAGATTATATAAAATAATTGTGAAGAAGCCCTTGGAGCTGAGTTGGACCTCATAATCTCCTTTAGGGTTCCACCAGTCCTTAATCCAGCAAGTGAGATCTCTCTCAGTCGGCCAGAGGCCCAGGAATTTGCCTATCAGTGCGTGTTCCATCATAAACTGGGTGTGTTCCCCCACCCTAGTTGATTTGATATGGTACAGAGGCGGTTTTTCTAGTTGAGGAATACACTTACCTGGCAGCCAGTTTTTGGAAGCTTGCGGGTGAGATGTACTGGGTTCAAGTTCCATTTCTTTGCTAAAGCTTTGTTCCTGGGTAAAAAGTTGCTCCCTCAGATGCACCGGTGGCTCGAAGGCAGGCCTCTTAGCGCGGGAACCGATTTTGTCGTTGGCGGCTATGTCGCTGTACGAGGGGGGTTTCCCCCCCTCACCCGAGCTCATTGTAGGGTATACAGGGACCTTGTGGAGTGCTAGTCTGCAGAGCAGGGGATTGGGTAGTCAGTGCTCTGGCGTCAGAGCGTGCATCAGTCGATCACGGGTTGCTGGAATTTCAGAGTGCTAGGGTTTTCGCCTTGTTCGGCTCGCCCTTCTCCATCTCCCCAGTTTGTATCTTTATCTATTATTATTAGGAATGGTTTTGAGATTTATAATTATGGTTTAATGATTTTCTTTGGATACACTTATTTTTGGAAACACTTATTTTTCTACCCAGAAAATGGGTTTTCATAAAGGGATAATTATGGATTTTCATAAGGGACCGATCCATTTTGGTAAATTTTGATGTTACTTTGTTGTTAGCTTGGTATGTTTTGTAAATTTATTTTTTATTTATTAAATATTACACATTTATTATTATCTTGATTTATTTTTTTATGGATTCATCGCTAGTTGCTCTAATGAACGATCCACCTGGAAGGTTGCATGGATTCATCGCCGACTTCTCTAACACCTATAAAACAGACGAAGGAGGATAGCATTTAGATTAGGAAATTTCGAGTTCTTTCCAAAATTAATAGATTTTCATACTTGTGCGAGAAACTGAGTAACTGTTTGTGGATGCAGGGGCTATCCTACTATACAATTTCTGCATCAGCATGGGTCTTCATCTACTTCACGAGCTGAGTAAACATTTGTATATGCAGGGGCTATTGTGTTATGCAATTTCCTGTGCGGAGACCGTAAGCCTCAATGTGGGTCTTCCTTTACTTCCGTTCTTGATTTAGAATCTAACCCCCATGAGGACAATTCTATTGGGCTTTACATGGTTGTGTTAGTAGGGTAACTCCTAGGTATTTATTCCCTTCAATTTATGATGCTTCAAAAACATATTCAAACTTGCAAGTAATCTTTTCACTTTTCTAATAAAATGTTAAATGAGATGTTTGACAAACCTAGAGCATATAGACTTCCATGGTTGTAGCTAGTTATAACAATCTTTCCCTAATTCCTCTCACTTTCTTAATATGACAATGGTATACTTGTTGGTCAATCCTCCAATCTTAATTAAGAATCTATAACCACCGCCACCGACTTCTTTTGTCTGTCACTTCGTCCTTTCTCATCTATATGTTTTTAGAAAAGGATTAAGTATTGATATCTTTTGAGCATTGTGATAATTATATTGCATTTTTTTTTAATTATTGTCGTAATTATATTTTTTTAATTTTTGGGGTGGTTCATGAATTTGAAATTAATGTATTTTTTCAAAGAAAAAAAACATCTTCATTTCGAGGAAAAAAGAAGTTACAATTCTTAAATGTTGAAGCATATCTCTAGAAAAACATGATCTTGTTGAGAGCACAAAATGAAAAGCTAGTCCAACTCAGCAAGCTTACAAAAAAGTAGATCTTGTTGAGAGAACAAAATAAAAAGCTAATCCAAAAAAGTAGTACTACATACTAGGTCAGAAAAAAACTTTCGTGATTCTGACCTTTTTCAATATCCTATTTCTCCTCAAGCTCCACTCGTTGTTGCCTCTTCATGTAGGCACTGTCCTCTTTCTGGTCTTGTCACCATAGCTAAAACCTTGTTCAGATTTACTTCCCATGCACTGGTATCGACATTCTTGAGTTCTGATGAATATTTTTATCTTTTCTTCCATGGCATGCAAGGCTCGGGGAATTCCAAGACATTGTTGAGTTTTGATGAATATTTTTATCTTTTCTTCCATGGCATGCAAGACTCCAAGAGAATTACCAGGTTTCCACACTCTCCTTCACCGCATGTTGTTGTTGTATTCATAATTGTTGTTATTGTAGGAGTAATAAAACTGGTGGTGTTCATGGTAATAAAGACCAAGAAGCCTAAGTTTTATTTACATAGAGTGACAGTGGTGTTGCTCCAGATGGACCCACCATGGTAAACCCACTATGGTGTTGGTCCAGATGGACCCACCCCTTGGCAACGTCGACCAGGAGAATGTTATTGTTGAATCATCAAACTATCGTAACAACACATGTTCATTCTCACTCGTAACAACACATGTTCATTCTCACACTATAATTGATACACTTTACGCTACAATATTGAAAAATTTATCATAACAAGGCATGTTCATGCTGACACTATAATCAATACACTTTACTCTACAATATTGGAAAATTATTATATTATAAATAAGGAATAGTCAAATTTATTTGGATGGTTACTTCATAACATGTATTAAGGTAGATTTAATGATGTTTAAAAAATAACACCAAAAACATTCAAATGCATTTCAACCAATTCTTTAGATTAAAAATGGATGTGATATTTATTGTTGGTGAAATGATGCACTTCCTTGGTCCACATTGTATCTGAAATATCTAGATTGCCATGTATTTCAGAATATCTATGTGAAATACATTCATAAATTATAATATATTTTAAGTAAAATAATAATTACAGAAGTAGAAACAACACTTCCTGTAAGCTCAAAGTTGTTTGTATAACTGCTATTATGCTTTTTATGCAAACAATTCTAAAATACAAATACTATCTTTATAATGATATTTGTACAAACAATTCTAAAATACAAATATTTTATTTAAGTTAAGATATATCGAGCAACAAATTGTATTTTCATGCTTCCATGTGAGAGAATGTTGCAGAGGGAATTCCCAGTTAATAGAAGTTTTCTTTAGGTTTTCGCTGCCATGGATTCTCAATTTTGAAGACATCCTTCGCATTGTGCCTCCTATAACATTTTTAATGATGATTCCTTTATGCTTATGTCGATAGCACTGCAAATAAGTTGAACATGTTTTTTGAATTTCAATAAGCTTCACAGTTGCTTCAATAATCGCTATAGTAGTTCAATTATTTTATTTTTTAGAATTATATACAAATAAATAAATTTAGTATATTACATTATTAAAATTGGTTGATGTATGTAAATACAAATAATTTTCCATTCACATTATTAAAAGTATCCTTCAATCACATTTTCCAGTCACATTATTAAAAATATCCTTAAGCCCTTAATGAAGACAAGTTTGGAAAGTAGGGATTAGATTATTTGTAGAGAATTAAGCAATTATGATAAGCAATAAACTTATGTATTGAATAGTAGTATGCAATAGATGTCATGAATAATTTTTGAAGTGAAAGATTCTCCAAAGACTAACCTTATCGATATCATTACTTAAGTTTTTTTTTTCGATAATAAAAGTTTTGTGTTTCTTGAAATTTGTTATCAATATTATTGTGCTTAATAGATGGCTTCTCTGCACAGTGCAAGTTCTCAATGAAAGAAGCCAATCAATCATGGAAAAAAACAATGTAGAGAAAGCAGGATTTGACAAACAATGTAGAGAAAGTAGGATTTGACAAACAATGTAGAGAAAGCAAGATTTGACTTGGTGGATTGGTTTTCCATGGTCACTAAACTGATTACATAAAGTTTAGGTATTAATTTTGAATGGAAAGTGTTAATATAATATAATATAATAGATTACCAATATAATATAATAGATTACCAGACCCAATTCTCGGCAATAGCAACTTAAGGGCCTAGTGAAGTTGACCTAGACCCAATATTCTGAAGTTTCGTTTATGTTAAACATATAGAATACAACACCATGACAAATAGAAGGATCTAAAAACCTTAAATCATGGTTTCTCTGCCAAATTTTAAGGTGATTTGTGAGAGAGGTACTAGGAGTGAGGAAGAATACAACACCATGATAGATAGAAGGATCTAAAAACCCTAAATCATGGTTTTCCTGCCAAATTTTAAGGTGATTTGTGAGAGAGGGATTCAGAATCAGGAAGAGGGAGATCGATCATTTCTCTACCGACAACCAACCAAGAGGTTGGAAAGAGCATTTTATCAAATATTCAAATTGAGACAGGGAGCTAGGCAACTATTTCCTTGTTTTTCTACCCAAGAATGAATTTCCATAAAGGCGTTTGGCACACTTTGGACTTGTGATCGAGAAAGAACCAATGGCATGGTAAAATCTTCCTAAAATATTCAGTGTTATTGATTACTTCAATACAATAATAATCAATACAACTATTTTGTTAAGGTGTAATTTCTTCTAATAGCTGCCATCTATTTTATGGATCTATTTGTAAATGATTTTAATGCCATGTTTATGTTAATCTTTTGAATCTATACATGTTAGATATTTGAAAATCATAAGTTATTATGTATGTTAGTTTTTATACAATATTTGCAAGCAGATGAATTAATTCAAAGTTAAATAAACAACATCACTAAGAGTAAAACCAAGTTTGACACCATGTATTTAAAAGAGGGTAACTAATGTATTACATACTTAATAGTAAAAAATAACAAAGATAATAATAAAACATGCTTCATAGTAAAAGATAACAAAGATAATAATAAAACATACTTCATAATAAAATATAACAAAGATAATAATAACACAACATTGGATTGTCTTATTCCTTGAACTCCTCCATGTCTTCTTCATCTCGCACCAAAAGAGCTCATTGAAATGGTGTTCAATGACATTGGAGTGGCAGGGGACAAAGCAACGTTTGATGTTGAATTGTGTATTTCCAATGCACCTACATCACTTGTGTTAGTGTTTGATTCTGAAGAATCAACATCTATAAAAGGGGGTTGAGTAGGTGTTGGGAGATGTTGGTTTTTAGTTGTGAGGAATACAATAACTTTAGACATGGAAGGGCGTAGTCTTGCAGAGACTTGGGTACAAAGGAGAGCCACATGAACAACTTGAAGTACTTCCTCCTCATAGTTTTCTTGGATGTTGGGATCAACTACATTTGAAAGTGTGCTAGACAAATAATTGTTCCAAACCTGCACCACAAATATATTATATACTTGATTATTATCAAAACTTTTTATTTAGAAGCAATGAAGTTTGTATATTTTTATGAGGAGCCCATTACCACTGATAAGAGAGATGGCATGTCATTGGTGTGCATAGGCATTTTATTCTTTCTACCACTAATAATCTCAAGAACTAGAACCCCAAAAGCATAGACGTCAACTTTCTCTGTCAGATGGCCATGCACAAGATACTCTGGAGCCATGTAACCTCTGCAAAACAAAACAAAAACATCAACCACATTTTTTAAACAAAAACTAAAAGAATTAAAAATTAAGAATTTAAAAATTAAAAAAAATGAAACTATTCTCACCTAGTTCCAACAATTGTCGTACTAAGATGAGTTTGATCTTCAGCAAAGTGTCTAACCAATCCAAAATCTGCAATTTTAGACTTGAAATTTTGGTCTAGTAAAATATTGTTGGATTTTATATCCCTATGGATAATGCATATATCTGATCGTTGGTGAAGATAAACTAACCCACCAGCAATTCCTAATATTATCTCAAACCTCCTCTGCCAATCCAACAATCTGGCCAAGTTTTCATCTATTGCAAACAACAATTTTATGTCAAATAACATAACTAAAATTCAGTAACAACAAAAACTTGACATGTGGAGATTGATTGCAACAATAACCTAACTAAAATTCAGCAACAACAATACTTAACAGCAATACTTGACATGTAGAGATTGATTGTAACAATAATCAAACAATTTTATCTCAAATAACATAACTAAAATTCAGCGACAACAAAACTTTACATGTGGATATTGATTGCAACAATAACATAACTAAAATTCAGCAACAACAATACTTGACATGTAGAGATTGATTGCAACAATAATCAATTTATAGAGTTACGAAAGATTACCGAAGAGAAAGTGATCGAGGCTCTTGTTGGGAAGATATTCGTAGACCAGAAGTCTATTTGTGCCAGCCACACTAAATCCAAGTAGCTTGACGAGATTTTTATGTTGAACATTACTTATAAGATTCACTTCATTAGAGAAGTCGGTCACACTCTGTTCTTTACTGGCAAATAGTTTCTTCACAGCAATCTCTGTCCCGTTTGGTAGAATTCCCTGTCAACATGTCCTCTCTACGTGTAAATTTATACATCGTATTTGAAAATTTGATAGTATAAAATGATTTAGGAAATCACCTTATACACTGAACCAAAGCCTCCTTCACCAAGCTTGTTTACAGGATTGAAATTATTGGTAGCAGTTTGTAGAGTTTGATATCTGTAATGTAATTTTGATTTGGACATAGCCGTTAAAAGTTCACCGAATGGATTGTCGCGATCTGCAAAATAAAGAGCACTTTAATGACTCTACAAATACTGTACAACAATGTTTCCCATGTTATCAATGGTCTTTAACATACCAATCATGCATACGACCTCGTTTCTCGTCAACTCTGGGAAATATCCCACACCAATGACAAAGGCCGTACATTGTCCATGTAGAGAATCCATGAAATTGTTGGAAATATAGCTAAGTAGGAGGAGATTTTAAACCAATGTGAAGGGTTTGGTTGAGATGAAGAAAAGAAAGCGTAGGTGTGTAAAGATGAGACCAAATGGGACGAAGTTGAAATGGGTCAAGGCATGGTGATGGAGCAAGTGACATTGAATCACTTCATGGCCTTGATTGGGAAATTCCATGGTAGATTCAATGACTTCATGGCCTTGATTGGGAAATTCCATGTTAGATTGATTTTAGAGAAGTTCATGAGTTTGAAAAAAAAAAGAAAAATATGGACATAAAAATTGGATTATGCACCAATATTTCATCTACTAGTTAGAGGATAGATTACCTTTGTTTTCTAGTATGCAAAGGATAAAGAAAATAACTTGAAGAGGAAATGGTACCATGATAGCTCAATCATGTCACTCAAGAATTGGAGGTTTTTGCTTCACCCCATGAGAGAAAACGTTTATTATTCAACCTTTGTGGGTGAAATTCCATTCCCTCTTATTGAAACTGTAGTCAGAGAGGGCTTTAATTCTAATTGGAAATAAGATAGGAAAGATGTTGCATATTGATGAGAAAAGTCTCTTCCTGGAAATAAGTTTTATTGTCAAGAGATAGACTATTGTCATGGGATCTTCACTTAAAGAACCTATGACATAGCACGTGCACTCATGGGATATTAAAGAATACCCCTAATTTCACTAAATATTGATAAATACCTCCCAAAATTGTTTTGTTGACCCCCCCTCTCAATACATCTTTCTGATAAAAAAAATCCCTATTTTTACTAGATACCCTTTTTATAACCCTCAATACCCTATAAAACCCCTTGTACCCTACATCCCCCTCCTAATACCTAAAATATATTGAGTTTATTTTTTGTAATTTAAAAACCCCCTTTATGAATGAACGTGATAAGATGTTGGTCAACAAGGTGAAGCCCCTGTGACTATTGCATATCCTATTTAGGTGTTATGGTCATCTAAGGAGAGCCTACCCAAAGAATCTTTTACCTAATTATTAGGAATTGGTTGAAGAGGAGATGGAGGTGGTGGAGTGAGTAGAACTACCACCAAAGGGATCCAAATATATATCAATAAGAAATTCAAGTCTTAAATGTAAGTCTATTTATGAAGAACCTTCATCTAGTATTGTTGAATTTTTCTTATAAAATATAGCTAGAAAAAAGGTGATTCGTTCCAGTTTGAAAAAGAGATATGTGAGAAGTGTAGAAGAATAGGAATTAAAAAGGTTTGGTGGTTCACTAGAAGAAGATTCCACCCCTAGTAGAAATAAAACTATTGTGTTTGTGGATATGTAAAAGGGAAGGACTCTCAACTGAAAAAATAAAAAAAACTCTTTAGTAGGATCCTTCCTTAGTTTACCTATATTTACAATAAGATTTGGAAGATAATGAGGTTGATAGGTTTTTGGAAGGGAAAATCATTCCACTAAGGGAGTTTTTGAATGGAAAGGATGTTAAGGGATTCAAAGATTCATGAGGAATTTCCCTCCTAGTTTGGAGGTGATGGTCCTAGAAAAGGTAGAAAAGGTATTCCAAAGAAGAAAGAGGTGAAGATTACTGATAGTATTTGTACTTTGTACTATTCATCAGAAAAAGAATTTGTTCTAGTAGTTAATAAAATATACCTCCTTAGATGATCTATAAATTGCTATGCATATTCCAGTAGAACAATTTGTATCAAGAGATGTTACAATATTTTGCAATATCTTATTGTATAATGTTCTACTCTACATTTTGGATTTAGTATTACTAGCTTGGCACACAAAACACTAAAATGAAAGAAAAAAAAGTAAATAACACACCATCCATACATTGAACACCAGATCTACCCTTGAAAAAAACAATATGTGAAAAACTCAGGTTGAAGGTGAGACCTATGCTCGTCTATTTTCTTCTCATTTATGAAATGCAAGTACAAAGAAAGTACGCTCACTATGGAGTTTCCATGGACACTATGGCCTAAATGGTTGCTATAACATCTTCTACTTCTTCTATTATGCTTCAATATCCCACTCATAGGTGCTCTACTCAAATTTGGAACATCAAATAGTAAAATGAGAATGGAACCCCTTCTTTTCCTAGAAACCTAGTATTTAACATGATCTGATAGTCATCTAGGGTTAGGGGTTTTGCATGCTTCAACCCTTAATTAGGGTTAGGGTTTTAGACCGTTTAGAATCTTGTTGAAAGTATACACATGACTAGATCCACATTGTGAGTAATGGAAGCTAATGTGGCATCCACATGATACCATGGTGGTTGATAGGATAGGTCAACCTACCGGAGGCATAAATTCTGCATATGAACTTTGATTAAGGTGATCCTCACAAATTTGTTGGAAAGATATCGACGTGTAGAAAAACCTCGAGAGGCTGTGAGCTTCTTATGCAAATTTTTAACCCCCAAAATGGTCATTTAAGACATCAAACAAGCCCCAAAAGTTTCTAGACCCCAAATCACCAAAGTGGGAGCTTTCCCTAAAATGGGCCCTACAAGCCAATAGCTCCAAATTTTCCACCGAAAAAGTACCAAAATAAATGACAAATTATATAATGATCCATTTTGGATCATTATATCAACCAAAAAAAAGGTTTAAAATGTTGGTCGATGAAGGTGCATAGGGTGGTCGACTTGGACTGGATCAAAGTGAAAGCTAAGCAAGGCTTGATAGGAAATAATATGTCGCCCATGCAATGAAGCAAGCAAACAAAGAGTTATTATATGGTAAACGATTGACAATTCACAAGGCTCTTAAAGCGATCAAATCCCACTCCAAGGGTTTAAAATGATTGTTCTTTCTTATAATATAAAGGGCTTTGGGAGTTCCCACAAGAGAAGCTCCTTGATATGGTTGGTGTCAGCAAATAATCTAGAGGTTATGTTTATTCAAGAGACAATCATTGAGGCCACCAAGACAAAATGTCTTTTATTAGCTACTTTTCTTGGGTGGATTTTTTTAACTCTTAGTTCTAAGTGTAGATATTGAGGATTAGTGGTAGGATGGTATAACACACAAGAGAATATCCTTGAAATGGTTGGTGTCAACAAATAATACATAGATTATGTTTATTCAAGAGACAATCCATGAGTCCACCAAGAAAAAATGTCTTTTATTGACTACTTTCCTTGGGTGGAGTTTTGAAACTCTTAGTTATGAGTGGAGATACAAAGGATTGGTGGTAGGATGGTATAAGACTCTGTAGGTTAATTTTTTTTATTTTCTTCATTCTCTAATATGTGTGGAGATATTCTCACTAGAGAGAGATTTAGTGTCTAATGCCATTATTGTTTATGGTCCCTTTTCTTACAAGGGAAAGTTTATGGGGATATTCCTTTTAGGATATGACTATTAGGAAGGGAAATGTAATTATTGTGTGAGGTGACATGAATTTTATATTGAGGCAAGGTGAAGTATGGGGAGAATTAGGGATGATATATCCTTTGGCAGACTTTCCACTTCAAAATGTTGAAGAAGCTAGGTTTTCTAGGTTTTCTGGCATAGACCCTCTTATTCTTAAACCAACTTGGAGGAATAAACAAGTCGATAATGGAGGCATATACGAAATATTAGATAGGTTTCTTATAGAAGAGAATATTTTAGACAATGTGGGCAAACCATATCTTGGATGAGGGTGGGACATCACATTCATACTCCTATTTTTCTTCAAGTGGATGAGGCAGTTTCCAAGCCCCCTAGTCCATTCAAATTCAACTCTCATTGGTTGAAGGACCCAAAATTCAAGGATTTGGTTCAAAGTGAATGGAAACACATTAAAATCCATATGAAATATTATGCAATGTTTCAATTTAGTGAAAGTTTAAATAGGATCAAAAGGAAAATCATTGAATGGGCCAAAGGTAAGTATAAAGACTCACAAGAATGTCAATTGTGGACACTAGAGGAAGATATTGCAAACATCTTCAAATCCAATAAGAATGGACTTTTCAGTGAAGAAGAACTCGGGAATTTTAAACAAAAGAAAGCATCCAACAAAGTCTTGCTTGATTGGAAAGAAGCAAAATGGAGACCAAATAGTAAAAGCGATCTAGTCAAGGTGATGCAAACAATTGTTTCCTTCACAATTATGATAAAATGAGGAATACAATTAACATTATATGGATTATTAAGAATGAGATAGGGGAATAAGTCCACAATTTCACTGATATGGTAAAGGTTGGTACTAATCATTTCAAATAACCTTTTAGGGAACCTCCTAGGGAAAATATACTTGAGAAAGTTGAAATGGAAACCTGCTTTCCTAACTTTGTGAACCATGACCAGAATATGGTTCTTATGAAGGAGATCACAATGGTTTAAATGGAAGGGGTTATAGATTCATTTTAGAAGGAAAAAATCCCAAGACCATATGGTTGGTCAATTGAATTCTACGAAGGTTGTTTTTTAACTGGTGGGAAAGGAATTATTGCAGGTGGTAGAGGAATCCAAAATTTCTAGTAAGACTCTTGGGGCAATAAATTATACCTTCTTAGCCTTGATTGCAAAGAAAGATGTCCCTGAATCGTATGATGATTTTAGACCTATCTCTCTATGAAATGTTGAACAAAAGATAATATCTAATATTATTGCAAGAAGACTCAAGAATGTTCCATCTCCTCTCATCTAGTGAGTAAATCAGGTTTCTAAATGGTAGACAAATCCATGAAGTAATAGGCATTACACAAGAAGATATTCACATCATCAAGGTAGGAAAGAGGTACCATTTTATCATCAAAATAGATTTATCTAAGGTGTATTATAAGTATAATTGGTCACACCATAAGTTGATGATGCTACATGGTCATGGATTCTCAAGTGATTTTGTAAATTGAGTGGAAAATTTCTAACATATATTTATTTCTCCTTGCTTAATGGTTATGCTACATCTTTCTTCCATTCCTCTAGAGGATTGAGGCAGGGTTTCTCTCTCTAACCTCTTCTTTTTCTCCTTGTATATGAAGGGTTAAGAATATTTATATTACATGAAACAAGTAATGGACATCTCAAAGGTATCAGGATGGGGAACCATGTTTCACTAACTCATCCACTCTTTCTAGACGATGTCTTAATTTTTGGTGATGGCCTGTTGAAGGCTACAAAGGAAATACATCATGTATTGGAGTTGTACTACAAAGCCATCACCTACACGAGAGTGAGGGAGAAGCTCAACTACGTACCTGGAAGTGGTTTCTTGCAGAGTTGCGGAATAACTTTTCTTTTCCAAATTACCAGTCCGAGCAGCAGCAGCACAAGAACGACACCAGCAACGGCCAATCCTACCTTTAACTGACGACTTTTCCCTGCAGCAAATAACAGTCCGCATTAGTGAGTTGAATTTTACCAAATACTCTTCAGATTTTGCCAATAATTACAATCACTATACTTTCTGTTGCTTTTGATTTGCGGTATAGACGGACCACTTGATGGCGGTATAGACGGTATAGAAAGACCAGTTGAAGGCGGTATAGAATGACCACTTCTTCTTGATGGCGGTTTAGAAAGACCACTTCCACTCGTGGGTGAGGGCGAAGGCGAAGGGACATCATCCTCGATGCTAATCATGCAGTTCTGACTGAAGACCTGTCCTAGTGGACATCTGTAGAGATGCCCGTAAACAGTGTCGAGGCACTGTCTACAGAGAGTCCCATTAAGGTCTCTCCAACACTGAGCATAAATGCCACTCCCATTTCGTGTACTGAAACCCACATTACTGGACACAGCCTCATCCATAGCCTTCTTCAAACGAGACTGAATCGACTCTGTGGTCACCAACCATGATGTGTTTGCTGATTCACATCCTATTTTGCCATCTAATTGTGAATAGAAATTATGAGTGGCATATCTCAAAAAGCATCCTTTCTTATGATAAATGCCTCCGGAAATATTGCCACATAATTGACCCAGATCCTCTTTAGCATGTGAAACGCATTCCCCACAAGTAGGGGCATTGAAGTCTCCCCTGCACTGAGCAAGACC
>ML797803.1:0-12768 GCA_009831015.1 Picea engelmannii | reverse complement strand
TTTCTTCACCTTCATCAAGAGTCCAAGTAGGATTTTCTGGAGGCTTATTTGGTGTAGAAGTTCCCTTTTTTGGTGGCATGTTGACCAAGTATCACTTTTGAACCTTGATTTTGAGGTGGTTCTGCTAGACAATATTTCTTCTGCTGTATCTCCCAAGTTTCGGCCCTTTTGGGTATGAAATTTTATTTTATGTAGTTCTCTGATATTTCTTCTCTGCAATGCCACAAGTCTGATCAAAATTGGATGTTCCAAGTGGAATTTACGGTAACTTCCCCACGACTTGCCGATTTTTGGCCTTTCCAGGAGATCTCACTTGTATAGTGTGCCCCACACAAAATAATTGATATAAAATTATGAAACTCGCACCAAAAATACTACAGACTATCCACGATCCAATGAAACCAGTCCCACTCAATTTGGATACTCTAGGAAGAAGTTATGATTATTTTACCTGGAACACCTTCTTGAGACTAGTCAATAGGACTAGTCAGATACCCTATCTTACATAGGGTGTATCTACAAATTTAAGATGACCCATAAGCTAAAATTTTTACCACAGATACCTTACTAATTTCTGTAAATATCCTACAAAGTTCAGGGTCTAAAAATTTACAGAAACGTTTTTATAGAGAAAATTCCGCAATGACTCAGTTCAGGATGATTCCAGAACCCTATCTTGTACAGGCTGTATCTCCGAAAGTATAAGGCCTTAGGAGCTAAATTTTGGAGCCCAACGTACCTTGATCCGTCTACTAAATATCCTCCAAGCCATTCCTTTTGAAACGTTGTAGAAAACAAGTTATAGCGAAAATTCCAAGGTGTCTTAGATGTAGCAGCGAAACCCCAAGACCTTGAGCTCCGATACCATATGTTAAGAACCAAATATCAATATAGCATAGAAAAACCTCATAAAAAGTACTCAACGCCTTGAAAAAGAGATAATTTCATATAATAAGCCTCTCCGAGGGGGCAACCTCCTTTTACCCCACTTAAATGTTCAAGTACAAGATGATTCAAAATGAAAATGTCTCCTTGGTATATATAGGAAACTAGGAGGTATAATTACAACTAATGGCCTAAAGACGACATAAATAAAATAACATTACTAATATAATATGCCCCAATTAAGGGGTAATGAGCCAATATTAGGGCTTAACAAATAAGGACATCAACAGAGCAATAAGAAGAGCCATGGAAAGAGTAGAGGGTGAGCATTGATCCCTCAATAGTCGTTACTCTGGTAAGATAGCTCACCTGTGTTACATTCAAGGGGTCACTGATATGATTGGGAAGGTTTTAAGAAGGAAGGCTCGATCACAATCTCTTTCAAACCTTTGGAAACCATTAAGAAGAAAAAAAGGATCTATAAAGTTCAGTGCTCATAAAAGTAGATGTTATATCAGAGAAATTAGGCATTCATTTCATGTAAGGATTAAAGAGCATGGCGTATCTATCCAGAATGAGCATGTTTGTGCCTCAATGTTAGTCGAGCATTTCCTTATAACCAAACACCATGCATGCTTGGATCCTTATAACGAAACACCCTGCATGCTTGGAGGAGACCAAAATCTTGACAAAGGAAGATCACTATTATAAACATTGAATTAAAAAACCTATGAAAATAATTAAGCAATACAACAACCTAAACAAAGATGAAGATTTGAAGATTAATGAGAATTAAGTCCTCTTAATCAATCATAGAAGAATTAGGTAAAAAAAAGGTTTGCTCTCAATTTGTTGAATTAATTTATACACTTATTTTGACAACCCTTAACATGGTTGGATTTTTTGTCCCCGCAGGTTTCGAACCAGTAACTTTAACATCACGGAGTGGCTTAACAACACACTCCGTCACCGACTATCCTACACCTCGAGGACGATTGTTATTATAATATTATTATCATTTTATATATTTATTTATTTTAACCCTTACTATTTGCAAGATTGTGTGTGTTTGGTTTTAGTTTTTTGGTTATTTTTTTATTTTTCTCATTATTGTTATTTTCCTACTGCTTTTTAAAGATTTTCTTAGTTATTTCTTTATTATAATATTATGTTGTATTTGCTCTTTAGTTTGAAATTATTTGACCTCCTTTTAATTATTTGTCTGTCTTAAGTTTATATTATTATTATGATTCTTCTTTATGTTTAAAGTCAAAGTCTCATCTTAGAGTCTATGGGCACAGTGTAACCACCATTTTGTCGTGACGCACCGTAACATACATCGAAGATGCGAGCTCAACATGCGTTTCCACAACTACTTTTGAAAAATAACGCAGTGCCTACTTGAAGTCAAGTCAAGCCATCCTTATCTTTACTTCCTCGTCTTTTCCAGTTTGAAAAAGAATGCAGTGCCACTCTAAAGTCAAGTCAAACCGCCCTTGTTTTCCCTTTCCTCATTTGCCTGAACACGGCACTCCAACCTTTTCTTACCTTTTAACGGGGCTGTTCTTCAGATCTTTCTTCGATAGATTGATTACAATTACAGAATGGCCCCTTCCAACGTCTGTAATTATAGAGGTGAAATGATTCAGTTCACTGCCACATCCATGTTTTTACTACTAACATCAGCATTAGCTCAGTTGAATGATAATCCATTTTCCAGTTGCGATGGTAATAATATCAGGACTGGCAGTGCTTTGGAGGAGAACTTGAAGGTGGTTCTGAATTCATTGGTTGAGAATGTTAACAAGACGGGCTACAATATTTCATCTTATGGAGAGAATGGAGATAAGATGTATGGTCTTGCTCAGTGCAGGGGAGACTTCAATGCCCCTACTTGTGGGGAATGCGTTTCACATGCTAAAGAGGATCTGGGTCAATTATGTGGCAATATTTCCGGAGGCATTTATCATAAGAAAGGATGCTTTTTGAGATATGCCACTCATAATTTCTATTCACAATTAGATGGCAAAATAGGATGTGAATCAGCAAACACATCATGGTTGGTGACCACAGAGTCGATTCAGTCTCGTTTGAAGAAGGCTATGGATGAGGCTGTGTCCAGTAATGTGGGTTTCAGTACACGAAATGGGAGTGGCATTTATGCTCAGTGTTGGAGAGACCTTAATGGGACTCTCTGTAGACAGTGCCTCGACACTGTTTACGGGCATCTCTACAGATGTCCACTAGGACAGGTCTTCAGTCAGAACTGCATGATTAGCATCGAGGATGATGTCCCTTCGCCTTCGCCCTCACCCACGAGTGGAAGTGGTCTTTCTAAACCGCCATCAAGAAGAAGTGGTCATTCTATACCGCCTTCAACTGGTCTTTCTATACCGTCTATACCGCCATCAAGTGGTCCGTCTATACCGCAAATCAAAAGCAACAGAAAGTATAGTGATTGTAATTATTGGCAAAATCTGAAGAGTATTTGGTAAAATTCAACTCACTAATGCGGACTGTTATTTGCTGCAGGGAAAAGTCGTCAGTTAAAGGTAGGATTGGCCGTTGCTGGTGTCGTTCTTGTGCTGCTGCTGCTCGGACTGGTAATTTGGAAAAGAAAAGTTATTCCGCAACTCTGCAAGAAACCACTTCCAGGTACGTAGTTGAGCTTCTCCCTCACTCTCGTGTAGGTGATGGCTTTGTAGTACAACTCCAATACATGATGTATTTCCTTTGTAGCCTTCAACAGGCCATCACCAAAAATTAAGACATCGTCTAGAAAGAGTGGATGAGTTAGTGAAACATGGTTCCCCATCCTGATACCTTTGAGATGTCCATTACTTGTTTCATGTAATATAAATATTCTTAACCCTTCATATACAAGGAGAAAAAGAAGAGGTTAGAGAGAGAAACCCTGCCTCAATCCTCTAGAGGAATGGAAGAAAGATGTAGCATAACCATTAAGCAAGGAGAAATAAATATATGTTAGAAATTTTCCACTCAATTTACAAAATCACTTGAGAATCCATGACCATGTAGCATCATCAACTTATGGTGTGACCAATTATACTTATAATACACCTTAGATAAATCTATTTTGATGATAAAATGGTACCTCTTTCCTACCTTGATGATGTGAATATCTTCTTGTGTAATGCCTATTACTTCATGGATTTGTCTACCATTTAGAAACCTGATTTACTCACTAGATGAGAGGAGATGGAACATTCTTGAGTCTTCTTGCAATAATATTAGATATTATCTTTTGTTCAACATTTCATAGAGAGATAGGTCTAAAATCATCATACGATTCAGGGACATCTTTCTTTGCAATCAAGGCTAAGAAGGTATAATTTATTGCCCCAAGAGTCTTACTAGAAATTTTGGATTCCTCTACCACCTGCAATAATTCCTTTCCCACCAGTTAAAAAACAACCTTCGTAGAATTCAATTGACCAACCATATGGTCTTGGGATTTTTTCCTTCTAAAATGAATCTATAACCCCTTCCATTTAAACCATTGTGATCTCCTTCATAAGAACCATATTCTGGTCATGGTTCACAAAGTTAGGAAAGCAGGTTTCCATTTCAACTTTCTCAAGTATATTTTCCCTAGGAGGTTCCCTAAAAGGTTATTTGAAATGATTAGTACCAACCTTTACCATATCAGTGAAATTGTGGACTTATTCCCCTATCTCATTCTTAATAATCCATATAATGTTAATTGTATTCCTCATTTTATCATAATTGTGAAGGAAACAATTGTTTGCATCACCTTGACTAGATCGCTTTTACTATTTGGTCTCCATTTTGCTTCTTTCCAATCAAGCAAGACTTTGTTGGATGCTTTCTTTTGTTTAAAATTCCCGAGTTCTTCTTCACTGAAAAGTCCATTCTTATTGGATTTGAAGATGTTTGCAATATCTTCCTCTAGTGTCCACAATTGACATTCTTGTGAGTCTTTATACTTACCTTTGGCCCATTCAATGATTTTCCTTTTGATCCTATTTAAACTTTCACTAAATTGAAACATTGCATAATATTTCATATGGATTTTAATGTGTTTCCATTCACTTTGAACCAAATCCTTGAATTTTGGGTCCTTCAACCAATGAGAGTTGAATTTGAATGGACTAGGGGGCTTGGAAACTGCCTCATCCACTTGAAGAAAAATAGGAGTATGAATGTGATGTCCCACCCTCATCCAAGATATGGTTTGCCCACATTGTCTAAAATATTCTCTTCTATAAGAAACCTATCTAATATTTCGTATATGCCTCCATTATCGACTTGTTTATTCCTCCAAGTTGGTTTAAGAATAAGAGGGTCTATGCCAGAAAACCTAGAAAACCTAGCTTCTTCAACATTTTGAAGTGGAAAGTCTGCCAAAGGATATATCATCCCTAATTCTCCCCATACTTCACCTTGCCTCAATATAAAATTCATGTCACCTCACACAATAATTACATTTCCCTTCCTAATAGTCATATCCTAAAAGGAATATCCCCATAAACTTTCCCTTGTAAGAAAAGGGACCATAAACAATAATGGCATTAGACACTAAATCTCTCTCTAGTGAGAATATCTCCACACATATTAGAGAATGAAGAAAATAAAAAAAATTAACCTACAGAGTCTTATACCATCCTACCACCAATCCTTTGTATCTCCACTCATAACTAAGAGTTTCAAAACTCCACCCAAGGAAAGTAGTCAATAAAAGACATTTTTTCTTGGTGGACTCATGGATTGTCTCTTGAATAAACATAATCTATGTATTATTTGTTGACACCAACCATTTCAAGGATATTCTCTTGTGTGTTATACCATCCTACCACTAATCCTCAATATCTACACTTAGAACTAAGAGTTAAAAAAATCCACCCAAGAAAAGTAGCTAATAAAAGACATTTTGTCTTGGTGGCCTCAATGATTGTCTCTTGAATAAACATAACCTCTAGATTATTTGCTGACACCAACCATATCAAGGAGCTTCTCTTGTGGGAACTCCCAAAGCCCTTTATATTATAAGAAAGAACAATCATTTTAAACCCTTGGAGTGGGATTTGATCGCTTTAAGAGCCTTGTGAATTGTCAATCGTTTACCATATAATAACTCTTTGTTTGCTTGCTTCATTGCATGGGCGACATATTATTTCCTATCAAGCCTTGCTTAGCTTTCACTTTGATCCAGTCCAAGTCGACCACCCTATGCACCTTCATCGACCAACATTTTAAACCTTTTTTTTGGTTGATATAATGATCCAAAATGGATCATTATATAATTTGTCATTTATTTTGGTACTTTTTCGGTGGAAAATTTGGAGCTATTGGCTTGTAGGGCCCATTTTAGGGAAAGCTCCCACTTTGGTGATTTGGGGTCTAGAAACTTTTGGGGCTTGTTTGATGTCTTAAATGACCATTTTGGGGGTTAAAAATTTGCATAAGAAGCTCACAGCCTCTCGAGGTTTTTCTACACGTCGATATCTTTCCAACAAATTTGTGAGGATCACCTTAATCAAAGTTCATATGCAGAATTTATGCCTCCGGTAGGTTGACCTATCCTATCAACCACCATGGTATCATGTGGATGCCACATTAGCTTCCATTACTCACAATGTGGATCTAGTCATGTGTATACTTTCAACAAGATTCTAAACGGTCTAAAACCCTAACCCTAATTAAGGGTTGAAGCATGCAAAACCCCTAACCCTAGATGACTATCAGATCATGTTAAATACTAGGTTTCTAGGAAAAGAAGGGGTTCCATTCTCATTTTACTATTTGATGTTCCAAATTTGAGTAGAGCACCTATGAGTGGGATATTGAAGCATAATAGAAGAAGTAGAAGATGTTATAGCAACCATTTAGGCCATAGTGTCCATGGAAACTCCATAGTGAGCGTACTTTCTTTGTACTTGCATTTCATAAATGAGAAGAAAATAGACGAGCATAGGTCTCACCTTCAACCTGAGTTTTTCACATATTGTTTTTTTCAAGGGTAGATCTGGTGTTCAATGTATGGATGGTGTGTTATTTACTTTTTTTTCTTTCATTTTAGTGTTTTGTGTGCCAAGCTAGTAATACTAAATCCAAAATGTAGAGTAGAACATTATACAATAAGATATTGCAAAATATTGTAACATCTCTTGATACAAATTGTTCTACTGGAATATGCATAGCAATTTATAGATCATCTAAGGAGGTATATTTTATTAACTACTAGAACAAATTCTTTTTCTGATGAATAGTACAAAGTACAAATACTATCAGTAATCTTCACCTCTTTCTTCTTTGGAATACCTTTTCTACCTTTTCTAGGACCATCACCTCCAAACTAGGAGGGAAATTCCTCATGAATCTTTGAATCCCTTAACATCCTTTCCATTCAAAAACTCCCTTAGTGGAATGATTTTCCCTTCCAAAAACCTATCAACCTCATTATCTTCCAAATCTTATTGTAAATATAGGTAAACTAAGGAAGGATCCTACTAAAGAGTTTTTTTTATTTTTTCAGTTGAGAGTCCTTCCCTTTTACATATCCACAAACACAATAGTTTTATTTCTACTAGGGGTGGAATCTTCTTCTAGTGAACCACCAAACCTTTTTAATTCCTATTCTTCTACACTTCTCACATATCTCTTTTTCAAACTGGAACGAATCACCTTTTTTCTAGCTATATTTTATAAGAAAAATTCAACAATACTAGATGAAGGTTCTTCATAAATAGACTTACATTTAAGACTTGAATTTCTTATTGATATATATTTGGATCCCTTTGGTGGTAGTTCTACTCACTCCACCACCTCCATCTCCTCTTCAACCAATTCCTAATAATTAGGTAAAAGATTCTTTGGGTAGGCTCTCCTTAGATGACCATAACACCTAAATAGGATATGCAATAGTCACAGGGGCTTCACCTTGTTGACCAACATCTTATCACGTTCATTCATAAAGGGGGTTTTTAAATTACAAAAAATAAACTCAATATATTTTAGGTATTAGGAGGGGGATGTAGGGTACAAGGGGTTTTATAGGGTATTGAGGGTTATAAAAAGGGTATCTAGTAAAAATAGGGATTTTTTTTATCAGAAAGATGTATTGAGAGGGGGGGTCAACAAAACAATTTTGGGAGGTATTTATCAATATTTAGTGAAATTAGGGGTATTCTTTAATATCCCATGAGTGCACGTGCTATGTCATAGGTTCTTTAAGTGAAGATCCCATGACAATAGTCTATCTCTTGACAATAAAACTTATTTCCAGGAAGAGACTTTTCTCATCAATATGCAACATCTTTCCTATCTTATTTCCAATTAGAATTAAAGCCCTCTCTGACTACAGTTTCAATAAGAGGGAATGGAATTTCACCCACAAAGGTTGAATAATAAACGTTTTCTCTCATGGGGTGAAGCAAAAACCTCCAATTCTTGAGTGACATGATTGAGCTATCATGGTACCATTTCCTCTTCAAGTTATTTTCTTTATCCTTTGCATACTAGAAAACAAAGGTAATCTATCCTCTAACTAGTAGATGAAATATTGGTGCATAATCCAATTTTTATGTCCATATTTTTCTTTTTTTTTTCAAACTCATGAACTTCTCTAAAATCAATCTAACATGGAATTTCCCAATCAAGGCCATGAAGTCATTGAATCTACCATGGAATTTCCCAATCAAGGCCATGAAGTGATTCAATGTCACTTGCTCCATCACCATGCCTTGACCCATTTCAACTTCGTCCCATTTGGTCTCATCTTTACACACCTACGCTTTCTTTTCTTCATCTCAACCAAACCCTTCACATTGGTTTAAAATCTCCTCCTACTTAGCTATATTTCCAACAATTTCATGGATTCTCTACATGGACAATGTACGGCCTTTGTCATTGGTGTGGGATATTTCCCAGAGTTGACGAGAAACGAGGTCGTATGCATGATTGGTATGTTAAAGACCATTGATAACATGGGAAACATTGTTGTACAGTATTTGTAGAGTCATTAAAGTGCTCTTTATTTTGCAGATCGCGACAATCCATTCGGTGAACTTTTAACGGCTATGTCCAAATCAAAATTACATTACAGATATCAAACTCTACAAACTGCTACCAATAATTTCAATCCTGTAAACAAGCTTGGTGAAGGAGGCTTTGGTTCAGTGTATAAGGTGATTTCCTAAATCATTTTATACTATCAAATTTTCAAATACGATGTATAAATTTACACGTAGAGAGGACATGTTGACAGGGAATTCTACCAAACGGGACAGAGATTGCTGTGAAGAAACTATTTGCCAGTAAAGAACAGAGTGTGACCGACTTCTCTAATGAAGTGAATCTTATAAGTAATGTTCAACATAAAAATCTCGTCAAGCTACTTGGATTTAGTGTGGCTGGCACAAATAGACTTCTGGTCTACGAATATCTTCCCAACAAGAGCCTCGATCACTTTCTCTTCGGTAATCTTTCGTAACTCTATAAATTGATTATTGTTGCAATCAATCTCTACATGTCAAGTATTGTTGTTGCTGAATTTTAGTTATGTTATTGTTGCAATCAATATCCACATGTAAAGTTTTGTTGTCGCTGAATTTTAGTTATGTTATTTGAGATAAAATTGTTTGATTATTGTTACAATCAATCTCTACATGTCAAGTATTGCTGTTAAGTATTGTTGTTGCTGAATTTTAGTTAGGTTATTGTTGCAATCAATCTCCACATGTCAAGTTTTTGTTGTTACTGAATTTTAGTTATGTTATTTGACATAAAATTGTTGTTTGCAATAGATGAAAACTTGGCCAGATTGTTGGATTGGCAGAGGAGGTTTGAGATAATATTAGGAATTGCTGGTGGGTTAGTTTATCTTCACCAACGATCAGATATATGCATTATCCATAGGGATATAAAATCCAACAATATTTTACTAGACCAAAATTTCAAGTCTAAAATTGCAGATTTTGGATTGGTTAGACACTTTGCTGAAGATCAAACTCATCTTAGTACGACAATTGTTGGAACTAGGTGAGAATAGTTTCATTTTTTTTAATTTTTAAATTCTTAATTTTTAATTCTTTTAGTTTTTGTTTAAAAAATGTGGTTGATGTTTTTGTTTTGTTTTGCAGAGGTTACATGGCTCCAGAGTATCTTGTGCATGGCCATCTGACAGAGAAAGTTGACGTCTATGCTTTTGGGGTTCTAGTTCTTGAGATTATTAGTGGTAGAAAGAATAAAATGCCTATGCACACCAATGACATGCCATCTCTCTTATCAGTGGTAATGGGCTCCTCATAAAAATATACAAACTTCATTGCTTCTAAATAAAAAGTTTTGATAATAATCAAGTATATAATATATTTGTGGTGCAGGTTTGGAACAATTATTTGTCTAGCACACTTTCAAATGTAGTTGATCCCAACATCCAAGAAAACTATGAGGAGGAAGTACTTCAAGTTGTTCATGTGGCTCTCCTTTGTACCCAAGTCTCTGCAAGACTACGCCCTTCCATGTCTAAAGTTATTGTATTCCTCACAACTAAAAACCAACATCTCCCAACACCTACTCAACCCCCTTTTATAGATGTTGATTCTTCAGAATCAAACACTAACACAAGTGATGTAGGTGCATTGGAAATACACAATTCAACATCAAACGTTGCTTTGTCCCCTGCCACTCCAATGTCATTGAACACCATTTCAATGAGCTCTTTTGGTGCGAGATGAAGAAGACATGGAGGAGTTCAAGGAATAAGACAATCCAATGTTGTGTTATTATTATCTTTGTTATATTTTATTATGAAGTATGTTTTATTATTATCTTTGTTATCTTTTACTATGAAGCATGTTTTATTATTATCTTTGTTATTTTTTACTATTAAGTATGTAATACATTAGTTACCCTCTTTTAAATACATGGTGTCAAACTTGGTTTTACTCTTAGTGATGTTGTTTATTTAACTTTGAATTAATTCATCTGCTTGCAAATATTGTATAAAAACTAACATACATAATAACTTATGATTTTCAAATATCTAACATGTATAGATTCAAAAGATTAACATAAACATGGCATTAAAATCATTTACAAATAGATCCATAAAATAGATGGCAGCTATTAGAAGAAATTACACCTTAACAAAATAGTTGTATTGATTATTATTGTATTGAAGTAATCAATAACACTGAATATTTTAGGAAGATTTTACCATGCCATTGGTTCTTTCTCGATCACAAGTCCAAAGTGTGCCAAACGCCTTTATGGAAATTCATTCTTGGGTAGAAAAACAAGGAAATAGTTGCCTAGCTCCCTGTCTCAATTTGAATATTTGATAAAATGCTCTTTCCAACCTCTTGGTTGGTTGTCGGTAGAGAAATGATCGATCTCCCTCTTCCTGATTCTGAATCCCTCTCTCACAAATCACCTTAAAATTTGGCAGGAAAACCATGATTTAGGGTTTTTAGATCCTTCTATCTATCATGGTGTTGTATTCTTCCTCACTCCTAGTACCTCTCTCACAAATCACCTTAAAATTTGGCAGAGAAACCATGATTTAAGGTTTTTAGATCCTTCTATTTGTCATGGTGTTGTATTCTATATGTTTAACATAAACGAAACTTCAGAATATTGGGTCTAGGTCAACTTCACTAGGCCCTTAAGTTGCTATTGCCGAGAATTGGGTCTGGTAATCTATTATATTATATTGGTAATCTATTATATTATATTATATTAACACTTTCCATTCAAAATTAATACCTAAACTTTATGTAATCAGTTTAGTGACCATGGAAAACCAATCCACCAAGTCAAATCTTGCTTTCTCTACATTGTTTGTCAAATCCTACTTTCTCTACATTGTTTGTCAAATCCTGCTTTCTCTACATTGTTTTTTTCCATGATTGATTGGCTTCTTTCATTGAGAACTTGCACTGTGCAGAGAAGCCATCTATTAAGCACAATAATATTGATAACAAATTTCAAGAAACACAAAACTTTTATTATCGAAAAAAAAAACTTAAGTAATGATATCGATAAGGTTAGTCTTTGGAGAATCTTTCACTTCAAAAATTATTCATGACATCTATTGCATACTACTATTCAATACATAAGTTTATTGCTTATCATAATTGCTTAATTCTCTACAAATAATCTAATCCCTACTTTCCAAACTTGTCTTCATTAAGGGCTTAAGGATATTTTTAATAATGTGACTGGAAAATGTGATTGAAGGATACTTTTAATAATGTGAATGGAAAATTATTTGTATTTACATACATCAACCAATTTTAATAATGTAATATACTAAATTTATTTATTTGTATATAATTCTAAAAAATAAAATAATTGAACTACTATAGCGATTATTGAAGCAACTGTGAAGCTTATTGAAATTCAAAAAACATGTTCAACTTATTTGCAGTGCTATCGACATAAGCATAAAGGAATCATCATTAAAAATGTTATAGGAGGCACAATGCGAAGGATGTCTTCAAAATTGAGAATCCATGGCAGCGAAAACCTAAAGAAAACTTCTATTAACTGGGAATTCCCTCTGCAACATTCTCTCACATGGAAGCATGAAAATACAATTTGTTGCTCGATATATCTTAACTTAAATAAAATATTTGTATTTTAGAATTGTTTGTACAAATATCATTATAAAGATAGTATTTGTATTTTAGAATTGTTTGCATAAAAAGCATAATAGCAGTTATACAAACAACTTTGAGCTTACAGGAAGTGTTGTTTCTACTTCTGTAATTATTATTTTACTTAAAATATATTATAATTTATGAATGTATTTCACATAGATATTCTGAAATACATGGCAATCTAGATATTTCAGATACAATGTGGACCAAGGAAGTGCATCATTTCACCAACAATAAA
>ML797802.1:186774-198308 GCA_009831015.1 Picea engelmannii | reverse complement strand
GGGGGGGAGGAGATGGTAGAGAGATAGGGGAAGACAAGGGCAGTTGAGAGGGAGAACTTTTCATGCCCCATAAATTTATTATTAATATAAATAATAATAATATAAAAAATATAATGATTCTACTAATGGTCCAAATAAATACTAAAAAAGTTTATATTAATTATCCTAAAGATGATCATAATAAGTATTTATTATCCATATTAGGTTAATAAAATAGGATGGTAAAATAAGAAACTGTAATTAATGGAGAAACCCTAAAATATAATGAATAATCAAATAAGGGATCCTAGGGATTGGGTTCTTTTCCATGGATGGACTGGATATAAAGAGGGAAAATGATGAGAAAATGGCATGTCTCTCTTGTTACATCTCTTTGGTTGAAGCTACAGAGAGGGGAAGATAAGGATTCACTGACATGGTAGTAGATTGGGGGCTTGGGGGTGACCTTCTTCTAAATATTAGAGTAGCAAGGTCTACGGTTGGCTGGAGAATTCCCCCCCACTTTGTGTTGTAGTTTTCTAGGTCAAGAATCAAGGTATGGATGTATTTATGAAGTCATCGGGTTGCAGGTAAGTAGGTTTCTTCAACACAGGTAAGTTCCTTCCCCCTTGTTACTTGATTAAAATTTCATTAGGGTTTCCTTAATTATGAAATATTGTTTATTAGATTGGATAATTTATGGATTTTTATTTTTTTTAATTTTGGGTTATTACACATGGTATCAGATCTTATTTCCAATCCTATATCCTATTGGGGATTCCAATATGAAATCCATAGCCATAGATCTAAATGTAGATCTCAAATGTAGATTTGAAATATAACCTCAAAGACAACTGAATCAACATTATTTCCACTGTGGTTTTTTGCTAGTCGTAAGTCAATAGAAAAAGGAATAGATGGAGTTGAACCTTGGAATTAAGGATTAAAAAATTTGGAGATCTCTGATAATATGGTATATCTGGAGTTTTGAGAAGATCTACCTAAGTGTCCATTTGGTCAAAATTAAATAGAAAAAATCCCTAGAAAAGGGAAAAATGTAGAACGTTTAAACTATGGCTTAAGGACATTGTCTAACTCTTCTACATTTTGGCCTATTTTGTCGGAATCCGAAGACATAAATCTGGACGAAATCACAATTTTTTGTTGTTTAAATTTCTTATCTGGATGCATAAATGGATTCAGTGTGTTGAAAAACACCTCGAGCACTTAGATTATACCGACTCATTCACTCAAATCTGCAGATCCAACACTTTCTGGCCGAATGGTGGTCAAAATTAAACAAAAACAAATCCCTAGAAAATGGAAAAAACGTAGAACATTTAGACTACGACTTTGTTTTGGCCTTTTCATCGGAATCCGATGACATAAATTTAGACAAAATCACAATTGTATGTTGTTTAAATTGCATTTTTGAATCCATAAATGGATTCAACATGTTGAAAAACACCTCGAGCACTTGAATTATACATACCCAACCACTCAAATCTACAGATCCAACACGTTCTTGCCGGATTTTGGTCAAAATTAAACAAAAAAATATTGTATTTATGAGGCACTCTCTTTTCCAAACTCCTTGTAGTTGAAGAGCTAGTTTTAAATACGTAAGCCAATGTCTTTTTTGATAAGGATTGAAATGGATATAGATAAGGTTGCTAGGGTTTTTATCTCTACCTAGAATTTAAATTGATAGGTGCTCAGATTAGTCAGGTATAGATCAATTGAAATATAGTATATAAGGTTTCACTATGTTTTTCTAATATTGAACATACAAGTTACAAGCAAGAAATAGAAATATGGGTTTATGAACAAGGAATTGAAGAATGAGTAAGAGAGAAGGTTCAATTCCATTACCCTTATCATAAATAGAATATGTTGTTATGCCTTGCATATTCATTTGTACTTAAATGATTTTCTAATCTAAATAAACAAACAAAAAAATGGCCGAAACAATTCTACTTTTCTTTTGAGGTTTTACTTTGATAATGGCTAGTGATCTTTGTGATTATTTTTAGATGCATAAATTGAAAATGTCATGGCATAGGTTGAGTACAAATTGTGCTAGAATAAAAAGGGAAGATGAACCTCAAAGCCTTCGAAAAGAGCAACAAATCATATTTATGCATCTTCCTTTACACAACTTGCTTCTTTTCTCCAATTTCTCATGTGTTCCCATGTGTATGGGTTCTTGAGGTGATCTAATATGCAAATTTATGATTGGATATATGCCATGGAATGATATTCTTCTATCATTGTTACAGAGAAATTTGAGTTAAGTTGATCCTTAGTGGTATTCTTGTGAATGTTTAGAAAGTATAAATTCATTAGAGTTCCTTTTGATCTTATAAAAGATTCTGAAATAAAACATCTTACCATAAAAAGAATTATGTGTCACTACTTCATGCCTTCACATATTTCTTCTAGATGCATACCTTTTTGTTCTACCATTGAGAGATGAAAGTGCAATATCATTAGGTTTAGGTAGTTTTCCTGAGTTTTTAATGGAATATTTGTTAATTACTCCTTGTCTAATTGTGCAAACCTTGATCTCGTCTGAAATTCGCAATATGAAAAACAATACGCACTCGATAACATCATCTACAACAATGGAGACTCTCTGGATCTCATCAAGAAAGAAGTTGTTGTATCGTCATCCGTCTAAGTGGCATGTTAAAACTTTAGCAGAAACAATGAAACTTCATAGCTTCATTACAACATGCATATAATATATCATGGTCTCACATATAGTAGTACAGTATGTACAGTACTAGGGAAACTAAATTACAAATTTACAACATAGTCACACAACTATCCAACTCCCCGCCTCACCTCCTATTGCTGCAGATATGTTTAGAAACTAAGGTGAATATTAATTAAATAAATTATAAATGGATTCAACCCTATAACAATGATCCTCTAGTGTAATGACTACTTTCAAACTCAAATCCTTGTTTGTGAGGAATGAAATGATATATCATGTAAATGTACTATATGTTAACTAATTTTGCAAGTTGGGCAGTCCAAAGAGTTAGAAATTTTGCATTTTGTTCATGTTTTTGGTGCTTAGAAATCTTTTAAAATCACTGTCAAACTCAAATTCTTGTTTGTGAGGACTGTATTCAAATATCATGTAAATGTACTATATCTTAACTAATTTTTGAAGTTGGGCAGCCCAACGAGTTAGAAATTTTTCATCTTATTCATGTTTTTGGTGCTTAGAAATCTTTTAAAATTTCAAATCAGTTTTTAATCATGGGGAAGAAATAAATACCATTAATATGTAAGTTTTGTGCTCCACGAGGGATCCAATATTGTTATGGGTGTTGTGCACGACTAAATTTTTTCTTCTTTCTATTATTTAAAGTATTTGTGAGTTTCTATTTGAATCGGTTGCAACTTTTTATATGTTTACCTTTCAGAATGTCCAATGGTGATTATCTTTTCTTCTTTTGGCAATACCCGTGCTCAAAACCCTAGAATTTGTCTAAAACCTTAGGCATCAAAACCCTATAATTTGTCTAAAACCTTAGGCCTCAATTGTAGGTATATGCAATTTTTTTGGCACAAGCTAAGAAAACTTCAGGTATTTAGAAGTGGAGAGGAGTATTAAGAATCTCTTGATTGAGTGAGTGAAGGAGTATAAGATTGGGGTTGTGTTGGGACCATTTGGACCATTGCGAATGGATCCATGGTGGAAATGCCTAAGGCATATGCACTATGTGATAACTCTCACTAATACATGCATGATGGAAATCATTAGTTGTGTGAGTTGTAATTGAAAAAACTATTGTGTATATGCATTATTGGCATGTGTGAAAAGAGAAGGATTAGAGTGCTCTTCGTTAAGATCTTTTAGAGAATCTATAGATTTTCTATGTATATGTCATTCATAAGGGGACAAAATCTATGAAAACCAAGATGTTGAGATCATGGAGGAGTTATTGGATATATTGGTGTGCACACAAATAAGAGTGGTAATTATATATTAGATCCATTGTGTTGACTATTCCGAATTTGCTTGCAAGGAGTGTAGCTATGCTAGGATTGACCATGATCTATTTCTTGATAAGTTGTAGATCAAGTATAGAATGGTGGAACCTATAAATGTTATTACTTTGCAAGAATAATATTTAGATTCTACTCGTGGCTTGGTACCTTCGTACCTTGTGCATTGTTGATATAATCTCCTTACCCTACAAATCATAGTTGATTTGTATAAGAAGCTAATATAGTGTATTGTTGATAGTATGGTGGTAAATGATAGGTAATAAATGTTTCTCATACTATAACGATGGGTAAGATAAGTGGAATTGGTGAAAATGCAAACATTGTTTTAATGAGTAAACTTATGGAGGAAAATGTTTAAGGAAGGGACATTTCATATGACAAGATTTGATGTACTTTGAAAGTTAAGGAGTCGGAATCCATTGCACTACATAATAGAGAGTGTTGACATGAGGAAGTGCAGTGGATCCATGTCATTGTTTTTAATTATCTCAGAATGGTTTTTTATTTTTTTTTATGTGTAACTTATAAGGAAGAACTTGATTCTTCTTAAATATAAAAGAAATGGGTTTTTAATGCATTTCCAAGCATTGAGTTTGTCCAAAGTTTCCAACAAAGTGTCACATTAAGCAATGGAACTTTGAAAGAAAAATTATGATCCCAGAAAAGGGAATAAAATTGATTTGATTGTGTGTTCCCCTAGGTTTTCCCACTCTCAATACGTAGCATCTTGAAGAGGGGAAGAAAGGAGCAATCTTACAATAAATTTTGTATAAACCCTTAAGGCATATGGCATTTATTTTTCTTATATAAATCTTTGATGATTATTGTGTTGGGAATATTTATTCTCTTTGATCAACTTCTCACTACTTGGGTAAATACCTAATAGTTATGATGATACATGGTGACAAACCCTTGATTATCACATTTTGAAGGTCATTCAAAGTGCTTGTCCGTTATTAATTTGGATCACCTCTCATGGTTTTAACATAAGTGTGGTTGGCATAAGGAGTGGATCATTCTTTACACAACATGATATCATACTTAGGCCATTATTTATGACACATTATCTCTTGTACTTTATATTATTTTACAATAGTAGTATATGTTCCTTTTCCTTGGTTTATTATTGCAAATACATGATAATCTCGGTGTATGATCTGTCAACAGTAGATTCTTAATCCTTGATATTTAATTTGTACTATAATGGTATTTATTGTAAATGATGGATGTTATGTTTAGATCTATTGGTCATTATTTCATATGTTTCTCTCACTCATTAACATTTAATGGAACATGGTTCATTGAATAAGACCCATTTTTATATTCTCTAAGGATTAATAATAGATAATTGATCTATTGACTTTCCATTTAGTGAAATATTTTGTAGTCTCGAGGAAACCATGAGAGTGGGGTAAGAATTGAAATGACTAGACTTGATGTATGGCCAAGGGACAAAGAAATGTAATTTGTAAATGATGTCAATTGAATATATGAATTAAAATGTATCGCCAACTGTACATGGACACATACATATATTTGGGGGCTAAGTTTCCACAAGATAGGGAAGGGGTCCAAGGGGGTGGAGAGTTTGCTCTTGTTTATTAAAGCCAAACTATTTCATTCTAAATTATCCTTACCATGAACCTTCCACTAGATGTTGAACATTCAAGAGCCCAATCATTGAATTCATATAAGAGGGTGGGTATGAAAGTCACATCTTGTAGTTATTCAGAGCATGGGGGGTAAGTAAAATAAACTTGGTGAAGGGTGCAAGTTAAGAAAGAAGAGAAAGAGGGAAAAATTGTATGAGGATGAGGGAAAATTGGGAGATTCACGTTTTTTGCATTGAGAGTTTTTTTTCTGGACAACAAAGAAGTTCTGAGTGTTGAATCTTGACGGTAGTTATTGGGGGAAATTTTAGCAACTATTTGGAGATGAAATTTCATGGAGAAAGAGGGTTGTGCAACTACGAGTAATGTGTTGTTCAAAAATTTTCAAGGGAACCACATGTTTCGCTGCTGGGAGAAATTGTGTTTGCAACTGTATAATTCTTGAGGTCCCAACAAGTATATTTATGTACAACCAGTGTTGGAATCCCTCACTGGGAGTGGAAAGGCTTGAGGGATTGTGAGCAGGGAAGGGGGATTCCATCCCTTGGGTTTTTTAGGTTGAGGGGAAGAGAGATGGTCGATTGGAATTAACTATGAATTTGACTATTGAGAGGGGGGAATTAGTCAGCCTTAGGGACCATTGTCTCTTGTGAATTCATAGCCCCAATTTGGGGCCGAGTTGTTGTTGAGAAATGGAACAATAGGTATACGGTTGGGAGGAATGTATGTCCTCTGCAACGGGCTGCATATTTCATAAGATATTTTTTCTTATCTACTATGACTATATATATATATATATATATATATATATATATATATATATATAGTTGTGCATTTTACTCTGAGATATCTTGGTTATTGTTGCTTGTTGTGAGAAAAATGATGCATTTAAATCATTTTTTATGTGGTTGAATATTGTTGTATGTTATTTAGTTGTTGTTATGCATAGTTGAGAAATTGCAATTATATTTTTAATTAGTATGGATGAAAACATGAGTTTGAATTTCATGTTGTGTGTTATTTCCTCATATAGATTTTGTATCAGAAATTTTTATTGAGTCATTTTAGCAGTAGCGTGACCCATTTGGGGGTGTTTGGGTACATTACAGAGTGGTATCAAAGCTTAAGTGAAAAATTGGACCCATATGGGGCAAGAACTAGTGTGAATTAGGGAATATTCGTTGTCACATATTTCAATTTGTGACGAATTTGGGAAAAAACAGAGATAACCAAAGAAAAATCCCCAAGTTCATGAGAAAATTCAAGATTTAATTTCCTCATAACAGTCTGAGAGGTTTTTATGGCATTGATCGATCAGATTACAAAGTTAGATTCGACTTGCTAGGTCAAAATTCATGTTTTAATGGAGTTCAACGAAGCCGGGAGAGTTTAATGAATCAACGATCGAGATCAACTTCAATCTCAAGATCAATGACCTAGATTCATTTTGATAAATTTAAAAATTTATAAGGACTTCATAGGTTGATAAGGTCTGGAAGATCAATGACCAGGATTCATTTTTGGCCATTTGGAAAATAGATAAAATCGACAACTGAGGTTCATTTCAGTTGTTCCAAAAATAGATCAAATCTAGGATCTAGATTCATTTTCGACTGTTGGAAGGTTAGGACCGATCAACTACGAGGATTAATTTTCAAGGGCTTGGGAAATGGATCAAATCGATGATTGAGATTCATCGGTAGATTTGGGTGATGTTTGATGGATCAAAAACCAAGATCATTCTAAATGGTAGATCAACAACCCAAATTCTTCGGAGTTTTCATCAAAAAAAATTAAGTGTTGGAGTTGGCCAAAGGAAATCATTGATGGTTGACAATCGATGGTCAGGTCGGTCAAAGTGGCTAAGTGTTTGGTCACCAATGGAAATCGTCGATGGTATGGTCGACTAGATTGGATAAGTGTCTAGTCATCAACTAAAATCCTCGAGGGCCAACAACCGATGGTTGGACCAGCTATATTGGTGAAGTGTTTTGTCGCCAACAAAAATTGTTGGCAGACGATGGTTGTGTGTCGGTTGAAATACCTGCATGCATACAAATGACATGCTTTTTGTTAGGTTAAAATTATTTAATCGGAATAACATAAAGAAAATTATTATGAATTTTATTATGTTAGTTACATGGGATGCTACCTTTGTGGAAACCCTCATTTGCATAAGGATCATGGTATAAAGAAACCTTTGGTATCCATAGAAACAAACTCTTTTATCATCAACCAAGAATTTCCAGCGTTTTCTCATTCAAAAGAATGGAGGGATGGTATTCTTCCATGTACCCTATACCTTCAGAGGAGGCATAGAGGCATAAGTGATCTTAAAAGTGGGTTTGAATATTCAATATTCAAACCGAACAATCCACTAAACTTGCAGGGTTTCCCTTTTCCACAAGAAGGTTCAATTTTGTAGTTAAATTTAATCAAATTGACTAGTCATTGTAACACTTTCAGTTTGAAGCAAATATCTCCCATAGCTTACAGAAACCAAAATAATTTAAAGAATTTAAAGTTCGAAGTAGAGTTATTCTGCAGATAAGGAAATACTATAGGATATCCTTTTGTGTACATCATCTGTGACTTTTCGTTATTTATACTGAAATAACATTATCAATCAGAGAGTGAAGAAACTTAATTTAAAATATTTGTAAAACATATGAATATGCTTGGCATGCGTTTCTATAGTCAAAATATATGGAAATTATTGTTGTGCATTCCTCCTCTCTTCTGGAAGAAGATATACATTTAAGATTCGTGTTGTGCATTCCTCCTCTCTTTTGGAAGAAGATATACATTTCAGATGTCGGTTGTGAATTCTTCCTCCATTTCTATTTCTTTTTTGTATAGAAGATGTACATTTGAATATGCAAATTCTTCTTGTGCAGGGATTTTTGGTCTTTCTTTATTATTAACAAAGTGTAGTCCAGTCTTCCTTCCTCAATGAGTCTCAATCACCCATGGTTTTTATTTCCTTTCCCTCCTACCTCAATGAGCGTATAATCTACTAATATGCTTATAATCCATTAGATAATCTCAAATACCCACATGTACACAAATGACTTACAAATAATATATTAATGTCCCTATAACCTTTGAATCATCTCAAATACACACATGGACACAAATGACTTACAAATAGTATATTAATGTGCCTATAATCCCTTAAATCATCTCAAATACCCACACCGACATAATAGCATCCCTCCATTCATATCAACACTTAGAGGGGAGAGAGGAAGGCCCATCACAAATACACACATGTACACATATGCAATATTGTTCTTGTAATTCATTGGATCATCTCAAATCCCTGCACTCTGTTGTTATCCATATAGGCATACAAATCCACATATGTTATTCTAATCTCTCAAATCATCTCAAATACCCATAAGCATACAAATGGCTTACAAATTCATTATGTCACTTTCGTCCCATGTGATTCCTTTAATCATCTCATCCCACAAAGGCGTGGGGAAGGCCCATCTCAAATACCTAAAAATCATGTGTGGAAGAAATTGTTACCTCAATCTTTTGTTCACTGATCTTCACCACTGTGAAATAAGAAATTTCATAACTTACTTACTAATCCTCAAAACCACTCTAAACTAAAATAAGAAGTTTCATAATTGTAGAACCCATTTTAAACAACTACAAAATAACAAAATAATTGTCCTACACTTGTTATCCATATATAAAAACACATAAATTAAAAAGGAAAAAACTGAAAAATCACGCATCCTACCATGACAAACGATACCATGAGGGTGAGTGTGAGGCCAAGCTATTATGTTGTGGGTCATATTCAAGCTCGTCAGAAATTTCAAATTTTGAGAAACGGTAAGAGACGTGGAGAAATATATACACTAGAAAGTGAAACTCAGTAGATTTCTTGCAAAAGTGGATCAAGATTTTATTGGAGACCGATGGGATTTATCCGTTAGATTTTTTGGAAGGGAATCCAGATTTTTCGTATCCTCTCCTTTAATAGTTGGGTATTTATCTGTTAGCTTTTTTGGAAGGGAATCAAGCTTTTTTGGAAGGGAATCCATCTTTTTCGTATCCTCTCCTTTAACAGACGGGATTTATCCGTTATCGTTTTTGGAAGGGAATCAAGATTTTTTGTATCGGGTCCTTTAACGGTCGAGGATTTATCCATTAGCGTTTTTGGAAGGGAATCCATCTTTTGATACGCTCATTTTTTGTATGCAGGGATTATAGAGAAGGTGACTATGAACGCTTTCAACATACGCCTGGGCTACATCTTCATGGTAAATGGCGTTGGCAATGAAACCAACGAGGAGGCACAAAAGAAAGAGAAAGTATTGTTCGAGTCTCATCTGAAGATCAAAAAGATTGACAAATCCATAGTCGGGATCCCAACTTTGGCCAAGAAATTGATGCAATTTCAAGGGAGAAAGCATCGACAAATCATTGCCGATGGTTGTGAAGAAAATTGTCTCTATGCTCTCGGAATGGCAGGCAGAGCTGACCAATATCCCACAGCATTTGTGCAGTCCAGGCAAGACCAACGTTCTATTCTACAAGTGGCTGAAATCAATGGAGGAGTGTCTTAATAACATTTTGATCGAGCAGGATTTCAAGGAATTCGAGAATGACTAGCAAATGCACTGCATGGCTACCCTGTGGGAGATGTTTGAGGGTTACTTTTCCATGAGTGGAAATTTTTTGGCGAAGGAGACAGAGATGATGGATGAGGATAAGGGAATTGGGCTTCCAAACTTCTTGTCACATCCAGTGATCAAGAACCTGTTGCGGTGTCTAGTGGACCAGATCGCCGAGAGGATCTTGGAGCTTGTCCTCAATGTCTCGGAATACATGGAAATTGTCATATTGCAAGTTATTGGATGTTATTTTAGTTTCTATCCATGGCTTCAGGTCAAGGAGTGAAGAGTTGCACATGATCTTGTGGTGAAAAGGAAGAATGATTGCGAGAAGCATGTGAGGGAGAACATGTAAATGGAGAAGTCGATGGACTCCACTCTAAGTCCTTCATACATAGAAGAATATGGTAGGCTTCTCACATTCAAGAGCCACTTCATTGAAATATTGAGTTATGCCAGTAGCAATGGTTACACCATGGTTGAACTGGATGGAATTGAAGTGGATGTATCAAAGATAATGGGTTTTCCTCCTGAACGAGTGGGTCAGGCCTACGATATGAAAATGTTAGCTTAGGGAATCAATATTTTTTTGTATCCACTCCTTTAACTATCAAGGAGAATATGAACTTATATATATATATCAGAATTTGCATTGCACTTGTTTCTTCACATCCTCCTTCCCTATCATTTGTAGAGTTTCTTTGCAAGTGCTTCATGTGTGTTTATGTTTCTCTATCTGTGTGAGGTTGTGTTATATATGTGTGTATATGTTTGTCTGTCTCTGCATTTTCTGTATTTGTGTGGAATAAACGATTGTAGGATGGACGTTGCATCCCGGACACCCACGGAAATGTCTTTTTGTATTCCTCTTTAATATATAGTTTGTTCATCTTTAATTATTAGTAACAAAGTCTAGTTTCAGTATGATGTCATTCCTATTCAGGCAGGTTGGTCATGAAGAATATCCTGATTATGATTATTTCTTTACCATACAAGCCCCATTATGATTACGGTCATGAAGAATATCCTAATTATGATTATGGTCATGAAGAATATCATGATTATTGATTATTGTTTTCTTTTTCTTTTTAGTATCAAGCATCCTTTAAACAATGTTTCAATATTATTTGTATCATTTTTAAGTGATATACAATGGTAATTGTATAGTCTATTATTTTTCATATGGAATTACTTACTCTTTCTCACTATCTCATATAATAAATATGTATGTTTAGACAAGATTTTAGATAAGATGAGAGAGAGGAAGCTAGAGAGATAGAGGAGA
>ML797802.1:135268-167104 GCA_009831015.1 Picea engelmannii | reverse complement strand
TCTCTCCCCCATTCTCTCCTCTCCCCACCTCACTTTCTCTCTCAATCACTCTCTCTCCATATTCTTGTTGATATTATGGTATTTGTGGGAGGTATTAACCTCCACGTGTAACCCTGACAAGAATAGAATATTTCGGGAAGAAATAAGAAACCCTAAAGCATTGGACATAACCCTAGAAGACATGTCGGCTAAAGGAAATATTTAATATTGAGTTTTTATCCTCCAAGATGAAAACTCGACCCAGACAGCTAAGGAGGAGCAGTATAAATACAGGACACCAAAGCTCATTTGACATATACAGCTCCCAACTGCAAACATTTAGTAAGTGCGCAAGTTTGGAGAGTAGTTGCAGCTGCACTTACTGCAACTAGTGTTTCTTGTTTTAGGATTGGACTTTCTCTTGGTTATTTTTTTGACCTTTTTCTTGGTACGATAGCTCTGGAGAGTGGTATGCTACCTTGAATGGATTTTGGATCTAGGGTTTGCTTCCAGAATTATTCTCTCTGTCAAGGTTAAGGTGCTCAGGGGTGGCTTCAGCCTATGGTTCGGTGACAATATTGCTATATTTTCTATGGTTAAATGGGCACACCAACTTTTATAACAGATTATGGACCCACACTATCTTCAGACGGTCTAATCGTAGGAAAATAGATTGGGAAGAATTTGCTTAGTAACAATTGCAATTGCAATCAAAGTTTTTGTTGCAGCAATGAAACACTGAACCTCTTGTTGAGGAAGGTCAAGTGAAGAGATTGACCTAATTTCTTGATATCCTAGTGCACCCTAACCTAGCACACCTTCTGGTTCTCTTAGCAATCTAAGACATCAATATTTAGTTTTTGGTCAAAGTCAAAGAATTCATGACTTACTCTATGAATTCATAAAACAAGTTAGAAGGGGATTCTAAATTCAGAGCATGGAATACAAGGATTGACCTCATCCTTGCCAAGAATAAAGTGTTGGATATTGTGAAAGGAAATATCATGGAACCACAGTTTGAAGAAGGAAAAGAGAAGGAAACTCAAAACGTTGCAATTATGGAGAAGTTCAAGGACAATGCCATCAATGCCATGAGTATCATAGTGGACTCTATAAAATACCACTTGATACCATACATATCTCATATTGAATCATATAAGAAGATGTATGATGCCCTAACTAACCTCTTCTCAGTTAAAAACATTGGATAAGTAATGACTTGAAGAATGAGCTTCATGACATGAAAATGAATGATGATGAAAGCATAACATCATACTTTGTGAGAATATCTCGGTTAAGAGATCAACTACAAGCTATTGAAGAAATCATTTCAAGCAACTGGTAAATAGAGTACTCAATAGCCTTCTGAAGACATGGGATGCATTTTCCTCAAGCATGAACACAAGAAATAAATATCACACATTTGAAGAACTTTGGACTTGTTGTGCACAAGAAGAATCAAGGATTAGCACAAAAGAGAAATCCTAAAATAAATATGATGATCAAGCCTTTATAGAAAAAATTCAAGAATTTCATGAATTAGAGGAAGTTTGGCTTAAGGAAGGAAACAGACGAAGCATCAGTTGCTGAAGAAAGGGAACCCTCAAAGAAGGCCAAGCGGGATAAAAAAAAACAACTTCTTCTAAGACAAGGTAACAATATTCTTCAAAGTTCTTGTACATACCATGTTTACATAGTTTATGTACATATCATGCATATTTGTTTCTTAGAATATAAGATGTTCAAGTGAAACAATACCTATGGAAGAATAACAAGATAAGGATTGTTGTAATGCCTCCCCGGCTGTCATCCAACCCACTGGTCGGGCGGACGCTACTGTGTGGAACAACACCATTTTTATGCTTAACTAATAACATGCATTTAAAACAGGTTAAACACATGAAAACTCAGAGTAAGCACACGCTTACTGCTAACATAAATAATCCATGGCATTATCATTAATAGATATGCACAGCAGAATACGTGGTAAATATAAATACACAGGCATGCAAAACATAATTAAAGCATAATATGGTACTTATCTTTGAAACTGGGGTAATTCCACCACCCACATGCAGGCCTTCCATGAACCTCCCAGCCTTAGACTACACTGCTCATCCATCTCAGCAATGGGTCACCCCTGAGTTGGGACTAAGCTCCACCCCAAGGCAAGGAATCCTAGGCTAGGCTGAGGTTACAGGGAAAACACACAGTCACAAGGAAGGATTCTCTCCCAGGAACCACTTATGCCCACTGCCCACAGACTCTCCTTCCCCATATGCCTGTTCCACCCTAGGAGTATACACCTTCTCTGTCACCTACATAGTCCTTCGGCTACTAACCTCCCTTGCATTGGGTTTCAGCAACAAACCGGACTGGAAATCTCCGAGCTCTGTGGAAACTATAGAGTTCTTTCCAGGAGCTCTCTCCTTCCTCAACGCACTCTCTCACCTGGAGAGAGTTGCTCACAGGCCTAACAACTTGCCTCTTCCAACAAAAACCACCTCTCTCTCCTGTAGAGAGGTTACACACAGACTCAGCATGACCTTACACTGGCCAGCAAGCCATGAGAAGTCCAACACTCGGTAGCCACAACAGCCCACTAGGAAAACAGACACGGCTTCCCAAACAGGCTCAACAATCATGGGATAGACTCACGGTTTTGGTTTCAGGATTGCACCAGGTGTACAGAGATCCCACGCACAGGCTCAAACTATTCAGACAGAGGATGTACCGGCTATCTCAGAAATCAACACAGGCTTTTCGGTGCCCATGGTGAGGATCGATCCCAATGGTTCGCAGGCTCTCCTCTCTCATGACGATGTTGTGGATGACCTGGTGGCGTATGGATGGGATGGTTTCATTAGACGATTTGAGGGTTTCAACCTCACTATGGACCAATATTTCGCTCAAACATTTGATGGCACCAGGTCTAAGATTGGGGATTTGCAGTTAGAGGTGACCAAAGTTTCCATCGCAGAAGCTACAGGACTATCCCAAGAGGGAGATTGATGGTTTAAAAATACCAAAATCAAAGGCGTGCCCTCGAATTTACTCATCGCCTCCAAGAAATCATTTTGTTTTCCAAAAGGTACACCAATTTCTCTTTTCAAACCCTGATGGCATGGCTTGATATTAATTCTTAAGAAATGTATTACCTGTGAACGTAGATATGGTCTGGTCTTCTTGTATCTTATCCTCTTACTGATGGTTTTTCTAGGTTTCAAGTTGAATGTGCCTTTTTATATGCATAGGATTCTGCAGAAAATGGCTAAGTTCTATCAGAGACAAAAACTAAACCCACATTCAAGCTTGTTCCACCATGGCCTCATCTGAATCCTCGTGGTTTCACATTTTTCTAAAACTGGGGACAGTTGGGAAAATTTCTTGTTTAGAAATAATTTTACCCTACCTAAAAAAGTAACATAATTACCTTTGCACCTCGATGAAACCCCCAATCCCTATCGATATAACCCCACTATCAAAAACCTATATGTGAATCTACAAGAAAACCCTGCATCCAAGGATCAAACCCCTTTTTCTATCTAGAAACCATCCAAAGGAAAGAAGCCATGATGTGATTTTATGCCCAAAAAGTCTTTGGAAGAATTTTTAGATGATTTAAAGGATAAGATTCCTACTGTTCCTACTCATGAGCCAATTCAAGTTGTTTTAAATGAGTCAATTGTCAAGAAAAAGGGTAGGTATATGAAATAGAGTAGTCCATATGTGAATTTTACAAATAAGAGACTAGGATAACTCCTATCTAGAAAATTGTGAAATCAACAGCATGATCGAGATCAATGATTATTTTTCTGAACATGATATCGATAATTTTATTACTCAAGAGGATGTAGATGAACGGATTCTGGGAAATGATATCGATATTGTTACAACATAGTTCGATTTTCTTTCTAATCTCCCGTCCCTAAAGAAACAAGATTTTTCTCTGGTATACAAAACGATCTGAAACAAATCACAGGACAGACTAAATTTCCCTCTATTGAACAGGCTTGACCGTTGCCTACCATAGAACCGGTTCATTGTGAAAATTGTTTTGATTGGATTGAGAGATATTATCAGGATGTCCCCTATCTTCGGGCACAGTTGAACCAAATGGTAGCATGAAACTTATTGCTCAAGAGGGAGAATGACGAGTTCAAAGCCTACGTTTGATCAAACGCACACAGGGCTAACAAGAGAATTAAGTGGTCTGGTAATGTGATCATTAACAACTCGGAAAAATTTCAACACCATTATAAATTTGGACTTATCAAATGCCTCTCTATCAAATCTCTGGAATGGTAAAACATCATATTATGATGCTATGTTTAAGGAAAATGAATCATGGGTTGAGTGTTCAATAGTTTAGCAATTCCCCATTTTTTTTAAAACAATGTCATTAATGTAATTATTTTTTATTTAAAGACTCATACAGGAGTAACTTTTTGTTATTCTATTTTTGTAAAACAAACTTATCTTCAAATATCTTCCTCTATCTTGTATGATAGGAGGTAACAAATCCAAGACATGTTTAAATAGTTGTTGTTGCCTGGTGTTAAAGGCATGTTTTCCTAGACCATATAATGGACATATAATTTTGGAAGTGATATGAGAAAAGTAGTTTCTTATTGGCTTTAGACCTTTGTAAATTGTGCAATGTTTGTTTCATTGTATTCTCCTATAATTTTTGTGTTATGAAATGTGACTTGTCTTGATTTAGCTTTAGTATTTTCTTCACATGATATTTTATATCGTTGATTATCTCAATGTTGTCCATTATCTTTTGGTCTAATTTGTACATGTGATTGATCAACTATTTAGGTTTTTTTGAGTTTACTTCTGATGTTAAATGGTTGATAACATTACTTCTCAGGATTGAGATTTCTTTCGTTCTTAGTTATTGGATATATTGAGGTCACAAGATATATAATTATTTATCTTTCTGCTATTATAATTTCACTCCAAAATATGGAACATTTCCTTGAATTTCTTTAGGAAGTATTATGATTGTTTCTGTCATAGGTTTCCACTTAGCACAGGACAAGCAGGAGATCATACAAATGCAAAGACATGAACTTAGTTTATTTTTTTTTATCATCTAGAGGTTAGCAAATGTATTGTTTTTTTTTTTTAGTTGTTTATATATGAATGAACAATGATTGCATTATTTAGACATTAATGAGATTTGTCTATTTTCGTTATATCTCAACAATCATATTCATTTGTTTCTTAATAGTTTAATATTTAGAGCATTAGAATGAGCTTTATTCATACTTAATCTTATTTAGAAACATCATTTCAAACAATTACTTTCGCAATATTTTATTTAAACCTTGTAAATTGTATATAATCATTGTACATTAACACTCTCACCTGAACATTTGTAATGAGTGTATCGATTGTTAGAATCTTATATTTAGTTATTTTATTTCTTTTAGTTGTTTTTTAGGATCCTAGTTGGCTAACGGAGCCATAAAACCTGTCAGGTTAGATCATACCAAATAGCTTGAGTTAAATAGACAACATCGGCCTGGATCTATCCTTCCCATTGATGATGTGTCATAAACGCTCGTCAACAGTGACTTAACTAGAATAAACCTAAATTCTAGATCTATTCTTGGCCTTAGGATTAGGAACCTCAACCTACATGAAAGAACTACTCCTAGGAAGGTGTGCTCACTAGAGGAGGGTGTAAGTATGCATGCAAAGAACCCTATCTAACCTTGGATACTTTCCACATGAAAAGCACCCTATCTAATATTGGATAATTTAGACATGTAAAGCACCCTAACTAATTATGCATGCAACTACTAACTTATGAAAACTCATAAATATAATTGAACTACTAAATATATAAAACATCTAAATTGGAACTAAACAAAGGAATTGCACATCCATGCACCCTCCATCTTTCTCACATCCAAAAGTGTTCCCATGCCCTCATTCATAATTGTACAAAATTGTTGAAGGATTGTGTAGTGCTAATGTTGTTGTATGAAATCTTTGTTATTATTATAGTTGTTGTACTAAATATCTTCTTCAATAACTACAACCATACCTTCTATGTGTGCACCCAGATCTTATGTGCTTATTGTTTCCGTTAATGGGGCTCCATTGGACATTCTTTGAGGTACTAACATTCCAACACTTATCTGCATCTGTGTTCCACAAATTTCCCCACATATGAAATCCCTTCTTCTCCAACTTTTTTCTTACAAAAGAAGAAATTAAATCAAATTGTCCACTTTTCATCAAGAAACTCAAAATTGATCCTGAAACTAAAATCCATCCTTCTTGATAATATAGCCACAATTAAACTCTTTGGATATCCACTACAATGCTTGTAATACTCTCTTGATAACACAAGAATTTCAAATCTTAAAAGCCTCAATCACACCCTCTGTGGTAGACACCATATGTGTTGTGTTTGCAATTTACATGTAGGATTTTGGATGTGATTCCAAACAAGTATTTTCCAAGGTGCAGTGATGATAATGTGATCAAAAACTCATTTTTCTATGAAGAGAGTCCTTTGATCATGTGCATTTGATAGGTAAGGTATTTCATCCTTTTTGAGCAAGTAGAGAGGTCCTAGAAAACCAATGAAATTATTATTTTCTTGCTTCGGTTTCCCCAAACAAAATGTCAAAGAAGTATTTCCATTTTCAAAATAGTTACCAACTTGTTACCCATGTTTTGAAAAGTGGTGCTACTAGTAACACCTTTATCGGGGGTGTTAAGATAAGCGCCTTTTTCAACCATGGCCTTAACACCATAATAATATTGTCAACAAAAACCTTAAAATCAACACTTGAATCGAAAAGTGGTGCTAATAGTAGCACTATTTTTTATTTTCGAGGTTAAAATTACTTCTTCTTTAAAACCTCTGGGCTTGATAATTGCTACCATTGCAACAAAACTTTAAAATTGACCTTTGTAACCAAAAGTGGTGCTCTGAATAGTTTCCCCATTTTTTCTAGGGACAAAATTGAAAGATTTTTTAAACCATGGCCTTGACAACCTATACCCTTGGAACTAAAATATTAAGACCAACTGCAAAATTGAAAAGAGGCGCTACTAGTAGTACTCTTTTTTTTTCGGGCTTAAAATAATAAAAATTTTGAAACCATAGCCCAAAAACATGACACTGATTCAAACAAAATTGTAAAAAATAAAGAGAGGGAAAAAACCCAAACAAAAAAGAACATGATTTTCTTTTTAAATTAAAATGAAAAAAATAATAAATAAATAAACCATAATTTTATTTTTTTTTTAAGATTTATTTTTTTGTATAAGATACTTCTTATATATACAGGAAACTATTTACATCAACAACTAGAAACACACAAAAAATATAGAAGGTTATATACAATTAACTTCTTATCCTCTTTTGAAGGGATACTAAAGTAGTGATAAGATTTGAATAAGTGACCGGATATATCAATTTGGCATCTCTAATCAGTAATGCCCATTTTTCTAGGAGTTTCATATGTACATCATCTCTCCATAATTAAAAAAAAAAACTGACTAATAACTAACCTCATTATCAAAAACAAATTTTCTTCAGACTTTCTGAATTATTTACAAAGAGGAAACTTTCAAACAGTTCCAAATACCAGCCAAGGAATATCAGATCAATAATATGGAATTACCAAAAAATATTTCCCACCAATGAAAATGCACGTGAAGGGTGTTTTCCAACTAAGATTGAAATTGAGCCCAGCAATATCTCACAAAGGATCGTTGAAATATGTGTTATGCCTTGGTGCTAGTTAGGAAGATTAAGAGTTGGATACACCTATCTTTTGGTGTCCTGGAATATGTTTTATGATTATATAGTATCCTTCCCTCCTATCCCAAATTGGTTGTGAGGGTTGGTTTTTCATAAGATATAAGCCCCAATATACCATGATCCTTATGCCAATCAAAGTTTCCATAAAGGTAGCATCCCATGTAACTAACATAATAACATTCATAATACTTTGCTTTATGTTATGCTAATTAAATAATTTTAACCTAATGAAAAGCATTTCATTTGTATGCATGCAGGTATTTTAGCTGACACCGGACCATCATCCACCAAAAAAAAATTTTGGCGACAAAACACTTCACCAATTCGGTCAACCCAACCATTGGTTATTGGCCACAGACGATTTTCATTGACGACTAGAAACTTCTCCAATCATGTCGACCAGACCATCAATGATTTCCATTAGCGACCAAATACTTCACCACTTTGACCGAACCAACCATCAATCATCAAACATCAATGATTTCCTTTGGCCAACTCCAACACTTGGAAAATTTTGATCAAAATTCTGAATAATTTGGGTCGTTGATCTACCATTTAGAATGATCTTGGTTGTTTATCCATCAAACATCGCCTAACTCTGTTGAAGAACCTTGATCGTTGATCTGATTCATTTCCAAAACTCCTTAAAATTAATCTTGGTCATTGATCAGCCCTAACCTTCCAATGATCGAAAATGAATCTAGATCCTAGATTTTATCTATTTTTGGAAAAGCTGAAATGAACCTTAGTTGTCAATTTGATCTATTTTCAAAATGGCCAAAAACGAATCCTGGTGATGTAGGAGCATCGTTAGAGAGCATGCAGAGCAGGACCACTCAGTGCCTGGGAATATGTTCGGAATCTCAAAGCTAGCAGTTACGATGAATATTTTGAAGCATGCCTAACCTCAATGCTGGGAGATATTTTGAAGCATGCATGAACTCAACGCCGAAAAATATTTTGAAGCATGCTTGAACAATAGCGAGAGAAGTGGGAGTTTCCACTCCTCCTCTGGAAAGTGAATGAACTAAGATAGTCATTAGGTTAGGTTTTGGAGTAGACAAGTAGTTGAGGGGAACCCTAAGAACCCTCTGAGATAAATAGAGGTTTTGTATGCCCAAATGAGGATGCTAAAATTTAGCATGAGATTTCTAATTTTTTCATTTGTTGTTTTCATTTTAGTTGTATACATTTTACTTTTGAATGAAGATAATAGAGGAAAATTGACCCAATGCATGGTGTGTACATTGTTTGCAATTCCCTATTATTTTGTTTTCATGAATGAACAAATTTTGTTATGAGTAGATGGAACTTTGAATGTTAGGATAAGTTTCAATTGTTTCTCTTATGTTTAACTAGTGCAAGGTGTGCACCCAGAATGCAAGGAGTGCGTTCACGAGATCTGTTTTGGTTCTGAAGATCAGAAGAGATAGCATGAAACTTTCCCTTTGCAAGGAGTGCAAGGTGACTTCTGCAAGGTGTGCACAGTTGTCCAAAAGAACTCAAAACTTGCGTAAGAGTCGGTTGCAAGGTGTGCATCGAGAAAAAGGAGAACGTCAGGAGGGCGAGCAAAAGGAGAATGCTAGGAGTGTGCAGGAAGTCGATACCTTTAGGGAGGCCAAGCTCAGGGGAGATAGCACTTTTCTGAAGTGTAATTGAGGTTCGAGAGATAGACTCGCAGGAGGTTCAAAGGTAGAGACCTTTGAAGACTTACAAAATCTTCTAAGTCAAAAGAAATTAGAAGCTCAGGAGGAGGAGCGACAGTGGTCATTGGATCATAGTGCAAGGAATCAAAAACTATTATATTTAAGACAAGGTGTATGAGCTTTAACGCTTCGCACACACAGGAGGGAGAACCCATCAAGGTTTGATATTTGAAATTTCCTAACTCCAGAGTTATGGATTTCCGAAGTGAAATCCCAATCGTTCAATCATCCGAAGCCGACTTAAGCCATCAAATCGTTTGACGTGAACCACAGGCATCGGATCGATCAAGTGAATCTAAGCCATCAGATATCGTGAGCTCAGGAGGAAGCAAGTTTGAAAGTTGAGATTCCCAAAGCCCGAAGAGCTGGAGAGCCGAAGTGAATTTGGACCGTTAGATCTATAGGGGTATGTGTCGATGGGTCGTGAGATCTAGAGGAAGGTAAAGGTGAAATTTTGAAATGTCGTAAGCCCAAAGAGCCAAAGAGATGAGAGTCGTCGATCTGTAAGTGGACACTTGTCAGCAGATCGCAAGCTCTGAGAAGATTTCAGTGGGGTTTAAGTTTGAGAACTGATATTTTCGAATCCCAAAGACCCAAAGACCCGAAGAAAATATGGGCCATCAGATCTAGAGGAGACATGGCAAAGATCTGAGAAGTCTGTGTAAAGTCTTGAACTAAATTTGAGCCATCATATCTGGATGAGATGTGGCATAGATCTAAGCACTCCGAGTAAAGTCCCAAAGTGATTCATAGTCGTTAAATCTAAGAGAGACGTGACATAAATCCATGCACTCCGATTAATTACCTGATGTAATCCTCGATCATCAAATCAGGAGGACATGCGTCAGTGGATCAGGACCTTCAGATAAAATCCATCTGGAAAAAGGCAAAGTTGAGATTTGATATCTCATAAGTCTGAATACTTGAAGGAGATCTCGACCATTAATCAAGAGGATCGCCACAGGACCATTGATGTGAGTTGAAAGGCCAAACACCCAAAGTGATGATAGGGTCTTCGATTGAGGAAGGAAGGTGTCTGCGGATCGTTAGCTCCGGAATATTGGAGTACGGAAGGAAGTGAGGTTTGATATTTCAAAACCCTGAATTCCAAAATTGCGAAGAGATTTGGATCATTGATCACAAGAAATAGATCTCAGTCGTGCATTCAAGAGCACTGTCAATATCGTGAGAACAACGGTCATCTTCTATTTTGGGGATAGAAAGGGCTCGACCTTTACGAGGTTGAGGGCGGGCCAAGATTGAGACCATGGTTTTAGAGAAAAGACACGTGGAGGCTCAGGGTGAATATCGGGGAAAAAAGTGGTTTGACCCCAACCCACTCTTGACTGTGCCTGAAATCACACGTAGGTGTTAGATCATCTCCCAAGGTCACATCTGAGGAGGCGCCAAGAGAAAAGACGCTAACTCCAACTCTGAGATATCGCAGAACACGAAAGGGAAGGTTGTGGGTATCATGAAGCCTAGGCAAGGAGCCAAGAGGACCTGTGTCTAATACAGAATGAGGCCATCAAGGCTTCAGAGAGTCGTTCAACTCTAGAATCGAAGATCCTAACCGGGAGGTCACGCATCCCTTAGGAGAGAAGGGGGTCTACACCAAGTGGTATCAGAGCTGAATTTTTTCTTGCAAACAGCAGGCAAAGGAGAAGAGACAAAAGAACTTGAAGTTGTACTCTGTGTGTGACAGATAGTCAATACAATGCCACCGAGGAGGCAAGTAGAGCCACCTTTATCCAATTGGGTTGTAGAAAGGGAGATGCGAGAACTTCATGCAAGATTAGAGGTAATGGAGGTAGCGCAGAGAAGATCACCTAATGTTGGATACATCAGCGATGCAGAGAATGAAGAAGTAGAATTCGAAGAATCAGCAAGAGAGGATGTTGTCAAAGAACGCTTGCTGAGAGCAGTTGTTAGATTGGGAGGAAAATCCAAGATAGAGGTCCCGATGTATCAAGGAAATTTGGATGCTGAAGAGTTGTTGGATTGGATAATATCCATGGATAAACATTTCAACTATGAAGATTTCGATGAAGAGAAAAAGGTGAAATAGGTTGTCACCAGGATAAAAGGACATGCAGCACTGTGGTGGGATGAACTGCAAGCTGAGAGAAGAAGAAAAGGAAAATAGAAGATAAATAATTGGGAAAAAATGGTATCCAAGCTTAAGGCTAAGTTCTTACCCAAATATTATCAAATTAATCTGTTCAGGAAGTTGCATAACCTGAGACAGAAGGGTATGAAAGTTAAGGAGTACATAAAGGATTTATATAGGTTGAACATTAGAACTAGACAAAGGGAGAAAGATGAAGAAATAATTTCCATATATATAAATGGCATGAGATATGAAATCTAGGATGAGCTTAGCATGATATCAGCAAGGATAGTAGAGGATTCTTATCAGTTTTCATTGAAGGCAGAGGAGAAGTTGGCCAGAAAACAAAGCCAGCGAGGAAGAGGTAAAATCCAAGCCCCAAACAAAGGCAAGGGAGTTACCCATGACAAGGCACATAAGTCTAAGGATGAGACTGAGAAACCACTCAGTCACTCGGAAAGAGGAGGAAATTCCCAAGGAAGACAGGGTGGTGGAAGAAGTTCTTCTTGAGGAAGAGGGAGAAATAGGAAAAAAAAGGGCACATGTCTTGGGAATGCCCTGAGAAAAAAATAGAAATAGGAGGTGAAGCTCACATTTCATAAGCATAGAGAGGGAATGTTGAAGCGAAAGGAGCAGAGGATGGAAGATCCCTGATGTTGAGAAAGGTTCTCTTAAAACCAGAGGTAGAAGTTGAAAAGCTAGTGTAGAGGAATAGTTTCTTCAGGACAACTTGCAAGACAAAAGACAGAGTATTCAAGGTGATAATTGACAGTGGGAGCACTGATAACTTAGTATCCACAGAGATGGTGGGGAAATTGGAGATAGAGACAACTGCACATATGAAGCCATACAAAGTCTCATGGTTGCAGAAATGACACCAGGTAATGGTTACTAAACAATGCTTGGTTGAATTTAAGAGATGAAATTCTATGTGATGTAATTCCCATGGATGTATGTCATATTTTGTTGGGAATACCATGGCAGTTTGACAGGAATGTCATTCATGATGGGAGGAAGAATACATACACCTTGGAGAAGAATGGTAGAACACACATGTTGCTACCAATAGAGGAAAAGAAAGTGAAATAGGAAGCCAGCACAAGCATACTTCTCATGAGCGGGGAGGAACTCCTAAAAGAAGTCAATAAAGAATAGGAGATGCAGATCATTGTGGTGAGAAAACCCAGAGTTATCCTTACAAGTACTTCGATGGATGATTTTCCTGAAGAAGTTCATGCATTATTGGATAATTTTGCTGACATAGTGGTGGATGAGTTGCCTAACTCATTGCCACCCATTAGAAGTATCATCCACCATATTGACTTGATACCAGGAGAAAGTCTGCCAAACAAAGAAGCATACGGATTGACACCTCGAGAGAATGAGGAAGTGAAGAACCAAGTCCAGGAATTGTTAGACAAGGGTTTGGTTAGAGAGAGCTTGAGTCCATGTGCAGTACCAACTGTATTGAGTCCAAAGAAGGATAGAAGATGGAGAATGTGTACAAACTCAAGAGCCATTAACAATATCACCATCAGATATATATTTCCTTTACCAAGAATGGATGATTTAATGGATTGTTTAAGTGGATAATTTTTTTTTTTCTAAAATAGATTTGAAAAGTGGGTATCACCAGATTAGAATGAGAGAAGGTAATGAGTGGAAAACAGCCTTTAAGACAAATTAAGGGTTTTATTAGTGGCTTGTTATTCCATTTGTCTTAACAAATGCCCCAAGTACTTTTATAAGGTTGATGAATGAAATACTGAAAGATTTCATCGGAAATTTTGTGGTTGTATATCTGGATGATATACTGATCTTTAGTAGGACTAAAGAGGATCATTTGAGACACCTGACATTGGTGATGAGGAGACTACAGTAGGATAAGCTACTAATAAATATGAAGAAGTCCTCTTTTATGAAGATAGAACTCATTTACTTGGGTTTTGTGATCTCTTCAAATGAACTGAAGATGGATCCAGAGAAGGTGAAAGCAATTAAAGAATGGTCGTCACCAAAGAGTATGTTTGAGGTAAGGAGCTTCCATGAATTAGCAAGTTTCTATATGAAGTTCATTAGAGACTTTAGTGGAATTTGTGCACCAATGATGGATACAGTGAAGAAGAAGCACAAGTATTTTAAATGGATAGAGGAGGTTGAGAGGAGCTTCAATATACTGAAGGAGGAAATAACAGAATGACCAATTCTGGTCTTGCCAAATTTTGAAAAAACATTTCAAGTGAGATATGATGCAAGTGGAGTTGCAATTGGAGTAGTTTTAAGCCAGGATAATAAAATTCTTTCCTATTTCAGTGAGAAGTTGAATGAGACTAAGAGAAAATACTCCACATATGACAAGGAGTTTTATGCCATAATTCAAGCGTTGAAAAAATGGAGACATTGCCTTGTCCAATAGGAATTTGTTTTGTATAGCGATAACCAGGCTTTACAATTCATAACCAGATAGGAAAAATTGAATCAGAGGCATGCAAAATGGGTTGAGTTTATGAAAAATTTTACTTTTGTCATAAAACATATTGTTGGGAATGTTAAGAAAGTTGTTGATGCATTAAGTAGGAGATGTTTGATTCTACAGGAATTTCAGGTGAATACCTTGGGGTTTGAACACTTTAAGGATATGTATTGTGATGATGCAGATTTCAAGGAAGCATACGAAGCATGCGCAAATTTTGTGCTAAGAGACAGAAGCCAATGGACATAATATATGATTCAAGAGGGACTTTTGTTCAAGGGAAATCAGTTGTGCATATCAAAATGCTCAATGAGGGGTAACCTTTTGAAGGAAAAGCATAGTGGAGGATTGGCTAGACATTTCGGCCATGATAAGACATTTGCACAGTTGAGAAATTCATACTATTGGCCAGGTATGAGAATATAAGTGATAAAGTTTTTTAACAGAAGTAGAATATGCCAACATGCAAAAGGAAAAAGACAGAACACTAGATTGTATCAACCATTGAAAATACCGGGGAGGCCTTGGGATGCAATAAGAATGGATTTTGTGTTGGGACTGCCAAGAATGCAAAGAAGGTTTGATTTCATATTTGTGGTGTTGGATAGATTTTCAAATATGGCACACTTTATCCCATGCTAGAAGACGAGTGATGCAACACATGTTGCAAATATGTTTTTCAAGGAAGTTGTGAGACTTCACGGCCTACCCAGAAGCATTTTCTGGGATAGAGACACAAACTTTGTTGGTCATTTTTGGAGAACATTGTGGAAGAAGTTGGGGATAGATTTTTCCTTCAACTCATCTTATCACCCTCAGACAGATGGATTGACTAAGGTGGTAAACAAAAGTTTGTGAAACTTATTGAGGAGTCTGGTCACTGAACATCATAATCAGTGGGATCAGATTCTGCCACAAGCAGAATTTGCATACAATGACTCACCCAACAGGAGCACTAGAAAGAGCCCATTCCAAATATTGTATGGAATGAAACCTAGGGGAGTATATGAGTTGAGAGACTTGGAAGAGAGTAATATTAGGAGCACTGGAGCAAAATATTTTTCTACAGAAATGCAGAAGCTCCATACCCAAATCAAAGAACAGTTGCAGAGTTCTAACCAAGAGTACAAGTGCAGAGTTGATCAACATCACAAAGAACTTCAATTTGAATTTGGAGATCGGGTTCTTGAAAATCTCAGGAAAGAAAGTCTCCCTAGGGAAACATATAACAAGTTAAAAATGAAGAATATAGGACCATGTAAGATATTGAGGAAGTTTGATGCAAATGCCTATGAGATTGAGCTACCAGATGATGTGGGCATATTGCCCATATTCAACGTTTCAGACATGTATCCTTACAGGAAAGATGACACAGAGGGATCAGAAGATCAAGAGAAGATTCAATGGGAGAAACAAATGCCTATAGCAGAAAAATCACAGATGGAGAAGATCGTTGATCAGAGGATTGGAAAAAAGACCAGGAGGAAGACCTATTTTGAATATCTAGTCAAGTGGAAGGGACACACAATAGAATATGTCAGTTGGGAAAATGAAGTTGATATCTAGAAGCATGGAAAGTCGGTGCAGGAGCTCATGCACAGGAGTCCATGAATTTTTGTCAAGGGGAGTATGATTCAGGAGCATCATTATCAAGCATGTGGAGTAGGACCACTCATCGCCTAGGAATCTTTTCAGAATCTCAATGCTAGCAGTTACAGTGAATATTTTGAAGCACGCATGAACTCAGTGACGGGAGATATTTTTCACGCCTAAACTCAGTTCCAAAAAATTTATGAAGCATGCTTGAACGATAGCGAGCGAAGTGGGAGTTTCCACTCCTTCTCTAGAAAGTGACTGAACTAAGATAGTCGTTAGGTTAGGTTTTGGAGTAGACAAGTAGTCGGGGGGGACCCTAAGGACCCTTTGAGATAAATAGAGGTTTTGTACGCCCAAATGAGGTTGTTGAAAGTTAGTAGGAGATTCATAAGTTTTTCAGTTGTTGTTTTGATTTTAGTTGTAGCCATTTTACTTTTGAACAAAGATAACAGAGGAAAATTGAGCCAATGCATGGTGTGGAAATTGTTTGCAATTCTCTTTTATTGTGTTTTCATGAATGAATGAATTTCGTTATGAGTAGATGGAACTGTGAATGTTAGGATAAGTTTCAATTGTTTCTCTTCTATTGAACCAGTGCAAGGTGTGCACACAGAACACGAGTGCGTTGACGAGATATGTTTCGATTCTAAAGCTAAGAAGAGATAGCACAAAACTTTCCCTTTGCAAGGAGTGTAAGGTGATTGTTGCAAGGTGTCCACAGTCATCCACAAGAACTCAAAACTTGCGTAAGATTTGGTTGCAAGGTGTACATCGAGAAAAAGGAGAACGTCAGGAGGGCGAGAAGAATTTCTTTTCAATAAATATTTTGGATATGAGTTATCAAAAATCCCTGAATGCAAGGAGTGTATGGGAAGTCAAGACCTTCACAGAGGCCAAGATTAGGGGAGATATCACTTTTCTTAATCGTAGTTGAGGTCCGAGAGATGGACGTGCATGAGGTTTAAAGGTAGAGACCTTTGAAGACCTATAAAATATTCTAAGTCGAAATAAATTAGAAGCTCGGGAGGAGGAGCAATGGTGGTCGTTGGATCACAGCACAAGGAATCAATATCTATCATATTCAATACAACGTTCACAATATTTAACACTTCACACACACAGGAGGGAGAACCCATCAAGGTTTGAGATTTAAAAGTTCTGAATTCCGGAGTTCTGGATTTCCGAAGCGAAATCCCAATTGTTCGATCATCTGAAGCCGACCTGAGTCGTCAGATCATTTGAAGTGAACCACAGGCATTGGATTGATCAAGTCAATATGAGTCATCATATATCGTGAGCTCAGGAGGAAGCAAGTTTGAAACTTGAGATTCCCAAAGTGCGAAGATCCGGAGAGCCGAAGCGAATTTGGACCATTAGATCCAAAGAGGTACATATCGGCGGGTCGTGAGATATAGAGGAAATCAAAGGTGAAGTGTTGAAACACCCAAATCTCGAAGAGTTGAAGAGTCAAGAGTCGTCGATCTGTAAGTGGACACTTGTCAGCAGATCGCGAGCTCTAGGAATATTGCAGTGGGGTTTCAGTTTGAGAACTGATATTGTTGAATCTCGAAGACCCGAAGACCCGAAGAAAATATGAGCCATCAGATCTAGAGGAGACATGGTGAAGATCTAAGAACTCTGGGTAAAGTCCCAAAGTAAATATGAGCCATCATATCTGGAGGAGACGTGGCATATATCTAAGCACTCTAGGTAAAGTCTGGAATTGATTCGTAGTAGTTGGATATAAGAGAGATGTGGAATAAATCCATGCACTCTGCATAAAGACCCAAAGTAATCCTCAATCATCAGATCAGGAGGACATGCGTCAGTGGATCACGTCCTTCAGATAAAATCCATTTGGAAAAAGGAGGAGTTGAAATTTGAGATCTCAAAAGTCTGAAGACCCAAAGTAGATCTCGACCGTTGATCGAGAGGAGGGCCATAGGACCGTTGATCCGAGTTGAAAGGCCAAACACTTGAAGTGAAGATAGGGTCATCGATTGAGGAAGACAGGTGTCCACAGATCGTTAGCTTCGGAATATTGAAGTATGGAAGGAAGCGAGGTTTGAGATTTCAAAACCCTGAAGTCTGGAATCGCGAAGAGATATGGACCATTGATCCCAATAAATAGATCTCGATCGTTCGTTCAAGAGAACCATCAATATCATGAGATCGATGGTCATCTCTCATTTGGGGGACAGAAAGGGCTCAACCTTTACGAGGTTGAGGGCAAGTTGAGATTGAGACCATGGTTTTGGAGAAAATACACATGGAGGCTCAGGGTGAATATCGAGGCAAAAATCAGTTTGACCCCAACCCACTCTTGAGTGCACCCAAAATCATGTGTAGGCGTGAGGTCATCGTCCAAGGTCACATATAAGGAGGGGTCAAGAGAAATGGCACTAATGCAAACTCTGAGATATCGTAGAATGTGAAACATAATTTTATGGGTATTGTGAAGCCTGCGCAGGGAGCCAAGAGGACCTGTGTCTAATACAGAATGAGACCATCAAGGCTTTAAAGAGTCGTTCGACTCCATAATCGAGGATCCTAACCAGGAGGTTGCACAGCCCTTAGGAGAGAAGGGGGTCTGCACCACCTAATCATTGATCTACCAGACCTTAGAAACCTTTGAAATCCTTATAAATGTTTAAAGTTATCAAAATGAATCTAGGTCATTGATCTCGAGATCAAAGGTGATATCGATCGTCGATTCATTAAACTCTCCCATCTCTGTCGAACTCCATTAAAACATGAATTTTGAACTTCTAGGTTGAATCTAAATTTGTAATCTGACCGATCGACACCATAAAAACCTGTCAGACGGCTATGAAGAAATTAAATCTTCAATTTTCTCACAAATTTGGGGGTTTTTCTTTGGTTATCACTGTTTTTCCCCAAATTCATCACAAATTTAAATATGTGACAATGAATTTTCCCAAATTCGCACTAGTTCTTGGTCCATATGGATCCAATTTTGAAATTAAGCTCTAATACCACTCTGTAACATACCCAACCCCCCCCCCCCAAGTGGGTCATGCTACTACTAAAATGAGTCAATAAAACTTTCTGATACAAAATTTGTATGAGGAAATAACACACACCATGACATTCAAACTCATGTTGTTGTCCATACTAATTAAAAATAGAATTGCAATTGCTTAACTATGCATAGAAAAACTAAATAACATACAACAATATTCAACCACATAAACAAGGATTTAAATGCACCATTTTTCTCACAACAAGCAATAATAACCAAGATAACAGCAGATAAGAAAATTTATCGTATGAAATATGCAACCCACTGTAGAGGACAAACATTCCTCCTAGCCGTATACCTATTGTTCCAGTTCTCAATAGCAAGTTAGCCCCAAGTTGGGGCTATGAATCCACAAGAGGCAATGGTACCTAAGGTTGGCTAATTCCCCCCTCTCAATAGTCAAACTCATAGATAATTCCATTCCACCATCTCTCTTCCCCTCAACCTGCAAAACCCAAGGGATAGAATTCCCCTTCCCTGCTCACAATCCCTCAAGCCTTTCCACTCCCCTCAATGGATTCCAAAACTGGTTGGACAGGAAATCTACTTGTTGGGACCTCAAGAATTATACAGTTGCAAACACAATTTCTCCCAATAGCAAAACGTGGGCTTCCCTTGACAAATTTTGAACAACACGTTACTCTAAGGCACACAACCCTCTTTCTCCATGAAATTTCAGTTCCAAATAGTTGCTAAACTTTCCCACAATAACTACCTTCAAGCTTCAACACTTAGAACTTTTTTATTTTCCAGAAAACTATTAGGGACCTAACCTACCTAACCCCTCAAGTGGGTAGAATAATTTATTTCCATGTAATAAAGGTCAATATTAATAAGGCCTAACAATAAGGAGGAATAATTCAAATGTAAGAAGACCTAATAGAAGCTTCCGCTTCTAGAAGGATCTTCCTATAGATTGTTCTTTTGGATAGATAGATTTAGTATAAATAAGAATAGAGGGTATGAGAGGTTTTGTATTGGATATTATTTGAATAGAGCTATGCTCTGCTAGAGGTTTCCCCCTCGAAGAGGCAAGTGAGCATTGCTCTTAGTAATCAAAGTGCTCTTTCTGGTGTTATTTTGGTATTATTCTAGTATTATTGTGGTATTGTTCTGGTTATATCATTTCTTCTCTACCATTTATAGCTAATTATTTATGTTCTTCATACTATTTAATATTTGGAATACTACAAGTTGTATCAGAGAACCTTCGCAGAAAATTGTGGGTTAATTTGTTTTTAGGGTAGAGACGTATTCCGATGTCTTAAATCTACAGAGATCTATTGTTATACACATAAACCCGTGGTCGGGGATTCATACATGCAAGAAATACAAGTGGTACTTAAGCGCACATCTGTTGGCCACCCTTGTAATCCATGTTGGTACCCCTTCGAGTGGTAGCGCATCAGACAACACCTGTATACAGATCGACCTAGATCTAAATGTATCAGATCCTCCCCCCCCAAGATGAAATCCATAACCATAGATCTTAATGTAGATCTTGAATGTAGATTTAAAATATAACCTCAAAGACAACTCAATCAACATCATTTCCAATGAGTGAAGGAACCATGGTTTTATGCTAGTCGTTAGTCAATAAAATAGCCAATAGATGGAGTCAAACCTTGGAATTAAGGATTAACAAATTTGGAGATCTCTGAGAATATGGTCGATTTGAATTTTTGAGCAGGTCTCCATGAGTAATTTTGAGCCACGGATCACTGAACATAGGGTCAATCTATACATTTGCAATAATATCTACCTAAGTGTATGGTTTGAGTGAATTTTATCTTCAATTGAAGTGTATATTAGGGTTTAATATGTAGTAAATATAGGTATTCATTGACTTGTTGAGGCCATTCACTTGACAGTGGATTCATTCATTGGTGTTAATACACTGGCTTACTTAAAATATTATATGGATGCACTTTATTCGAACTTATAAATCCCTTCATTGGTGTTATGGTAGCACCCAACAAAATTCATATACATTTGTTAGGTGGACGTCATTGGCATAGTGTTGATCAAAATACCCAACAATATAGAGTTATAAAATATGTAGGAAATGGCCATATCTATGATTACAACTTGTCAAATTTTCCACATTCCTTCCTTACAATGATAGCCTACCTAGGACTAGCAACAATACCCCAAAGCACCTTCCAGTTAACATGAAAAGTTTGGCAATGCCTTGTGAATAAATTTTAGTTAAGTAGTAGATGTTTGTCTATGAGTTGCAATAGATGCTCGTGGCTGCATTGTGCTACCTGTTGTTGGTGTGGTCTTTTTCCATATTCACCCTGATATAATTTTCAAAAATTACAAGTATGCTTACTACATTCTACTCTTATTATCTTGAAAGAAAAGATACAATAAACCAACATTTTATTATTGATTAAAACAATAAATTAAATGTTAAATGTGACTTGTAATTGGTTTATTAAAATAGATATATATATATATATATATATATATATATATATATGGATTCACTCACATAGAATTTAAAATTGTACATATAGTATTAGAGCCCTGATTCCAAAATTGTAAACCATTGTATTGTTATTTAAGTGAAAGAAAAATTGTATTCCTTAGCAGATCAAAAGAATAACAAATAAAACATTGAATAAGTTTACGGTGGTTGTGGCTTCCATAGTTTGGTGGTTGAGAATACCTTCGATCATACGAAACCTTGACAAAGAAATTTTAGAATAATCATGGTTTAACACTTTATGAAAGTAAAATCCCGAAACACACACACACATGGACAGATTTTGATTTTGCATGCTCTGGAAATGGAGACCGCATAATATAACCAAGATACCAATTGTTTCCAATAGAATCCAAGCTGAATATGTAAGGTCGAGGGAATTATGGATGACAAGTGACGATCCGCCAACTTTCCCCAAATCGATGCAAAGAAATTTTGTATACTTACTATGTTGAAAGTACAATGGAAGTGGATGTCTAACTGTTCTACATTTTGACCTTTTCGTTGGAATCTGACGACATAAAAATGGATGAAATCACACATTTTTGTTGTTTAAATTGCATTTATGAATGCATAAGTGGATTCAGCGTGTTGAAAAACCCTTGGGGCACTCGGATTATACAGACTCAACCACTCAAATCTGGAGATCCAACACTTTATCATCAAATTTTGGCCAAAATTAAACAGAAACAATCCATGGTAAAGGGCCAAAAAGTAGAATGTTTATACTACGACTTAAGGACATTGTCTAACTGTTGTATGTTTTGGCCTTTTTTGCTAGAATCCGATGACATGAATTTGGAAAAAATCACAATTTTTTGTTGTTTAAATTGCAAATTTCTAAATGCATAAATGGATTCAACATGTTGAAAAACCCCTAGGGCACTTCGAATATACAGATTCAACCACTCAAATATGCAGATCCAACACTTTCTCATCAGATTTGGGTTAAAATTAAACAGAAACAATCAACATAAAAGGGCTAAAATGTAGAATGTTTACTACGGCTTAAGGGAGTTGTCTAACTGTTCTAGGTTTTGGCATTTTTCGTCGAAATCCAACAACATAAATCTGGACAAAATCAAAATTTTCTATTGTTTAAATTGCATTTCTGAATGCATAAATGGATTCAATGTGTTAAAAAAACCCTAGTGAACTCGTATTATACAGACTCAGCCAATCAATTATGCAGATCCAACACTTTATCGTTGTATTTTGGTCAAAATTAAATAGAAAAAATGCCCGGAAAAGGGCAAAAAAGTGGAATGTTTAGACTACGACTTAAGGGCATTTTCTAACTATTCTACATTTTGGCCTTTTTTGCCAGAATCCGACGACATGAATCTGGACAAAATCACAATTTTTTGTTGTAATTTTAAATTGCGTATGTGAATGCATAAATGGATTTAGTGTGTTGAAAAACCCATGGGGCACTCAAATATGTAGATCCAACACTTTCTCGCCGTATTTTGGTCAAAATTAAACAGAAAAAATCCCTTGAAAATGGCCAAAACTTTAGCAGAACAATGAAATTTCATAGCTTCATTAAAACATGCTTATAATATATCATGGTGTCACAAATATTAGTATAGTGTGTACAATACTGGGGAAAGTTAATTACAAATTTACAACACACTCACACAACTATCCAACTCCCTGCCTCACCTCTTATTACTGCAGATATGTTTACAATCTGAGGTGAATATTAATTAAATAAATTATAAATGGATTCAATCCTATAACAACGAGCTTCTAGTGTAATGATTACTCTCAAACTCAAATCCTTGTTTGTGAGGACTGAAATGAAATATCATGTAAATGTACTATATCTTAACTAATTTTGGAAGTTGGGCAGTCCAAAGAGTTATAAATTTTGCATTTTATTCATGTTTTGGGTGCTTAGAAATATTTTAAAATTACTCTCAAACGCAAATCCTTGTTTGTGAGAACTGAAATCAAATATCATGTAAATGTACTATATCTTAACTAATTTTGGAAGTTGGGCAGTCCAACGAGTTAGAAATTTTGCATCTTATTCATGTTTTTGGTGCTTAGAAATCTTTTGAAATTTCAGATCAGTTTTAATCATGGGGAAGAAACAAATAGAATTTATATGTAAGTTTTGTGCTCCACGATAGATCCAATACTATCACTATTATGGGCGTTGTTCACAACTACATTTTTTCTTCTTTTTGTTATTTAAATTATTTGTGAGTTTCTATTTGAATTGGTTGCAATTTTTGTATTTGTTTACCTTTCATAATGTCTAATGGTGCTTATCTCTTCTTCTTTTGGCAATACCCATGCTCAAAACCTTGGAATTTTTCTAAAACCTTATTCCTCAAAACCCTAGAATTTGTCTAAAACCTTAGGCCTCAATTGCAGGTAGATGTAATTTTTTTGGCACAAGCTAAGAAAACTTCATGTATTCAGAAGTGGAGGGGAGTATCAAGAATCTCTCGATCGAGTGAGTGAAGGAGTATAGGATTGGGGTTGTGTTGGGACCATTTGGACCATTGATAATTGCGGATGGATCCATGGTGGAAATGCCTAATGCATATGCATTATGTGATAACTCTCACTAATACATGCATGATGGAAAATATTAGTTGTGTGAGTTGTAATAGAAAAACAATTGTGGATATACATTATTGGCATGTGTGAAAAGAGAAGTATTAGGGTGCTCTTAGTTAAGATGTGCTAGAGAATCTATAGATTTTCTATGTACATGTCAATTATAAAGGGACAAAATCTATGCAAACCAAGATGTAGAGATCATGGAGGAGTAATTGGATATATTGGTGTGCACACAACTAAGAGTGGTAATTCTATATTAGATCCATTGTGTTGACTATTCCGAATTTTCTTGCAAGGAGTGTAGATTTGCTAGGATTGACCATGATCTATTTCTCTATAAGTTGTAGATCAACTGTAGAATGGTGGAACCTATAAATTCTATTAATTTGCAAGAATAAGATTTAGATTCTACTCGTGGCTTGGTACCTTGTGCATTGTTGATATAATCTCCTTACCTTGCAAATCATAGTTGATTTGTATACGCAACTAATATAGTATATTGTTGATGGTATGGTGGTAAATGATAGGTAATAAATGTTGTTCATAGTTATAACGATGGGTAAGATAAGTGGAATTGGTGAAAATGCAAACATTATTTTAATGAGTAAACTTATGGAAGAAACTATTTAAGGAAGGGACACTTCCTCTGACAAGATTGGATGAACTTTGAAAGTTAAAGAGTCAGAAGATATTGCACTGCATAGTAGAGAGTGTTGACATGACGAAGTGCAGTGGCTCCATGTCATGTTTTTAATTATCTCATAATGGTTTTTGATATCTTTTGGATGTGGAACTTCTAGGAAATCACTGGACTCTTCCTAAATATAAAATAAATGGGTTTTTAATTCATTTCCAAGCATTGAGTTTGTCCAGAGTTTCCAATAAAGTGTCACATTAAGGAATGAAAGTTTTAATGAAACAATCATGATCCCAGGAAAAGGAAGAAAATTGATTTGATTGTGTGTTCCCCTAGGTTGTCTCACTCTGGCATCTTGAAGAGGGGAAGAAAGGAGCATTCTTACAATAAATTTTGTATAAAACCCTTAAGGGCTATGGCATTTCTTTTTCTTATATATATCTTTGATGATTATTGTGTTGGGAATATTTATTCTCTTTGATCAACTTCTCACTAATTGGGTAAATACCTAATAGCTATGATGATACATGGTGGCAAACCCTTGGTTATCACATTTTGAAGGTCATTCAAAGTGTTTGTCCGTTATTAATTTGGATCACCTCTCATGGTTTTAACTTAAGTGTGGTTGGAATAAGGAGTGGATCATTCTTTACAAAACATGATATCATACTTAGACCAGTATTTATGATGCATTGTCTGTTGTCCTTTATTATCTTTTACAATAGAATTATATGTGCCTTTTCCTTGGTTTATTATTGCAAATACATTATAATCTCGGTGTATGAACTCTCAACAATAGATTCTTAATCCTTGATATTTCATTTGTATTAGAATGGTATTTATTGTAAATGATGGATGTTTTGTTTAGATCTATTGGTTATTATTTCATATGTTTTGCTCACTCATTAACATTTCATGGCACATGGTTCATTGAACAAGACTTATTTTTATCTTCTCTAAGGATTAATAATAGATAATATATCTACTAACTTTCCATTTAATGCAATATTTTGTAGTCTCGAGGAAACCATGAGAGTGGGGTAAGAATTGAAATGACTAAACTTGATGTATGGCCAAGAGCCAAAGTGATGTAATTTGTAAATGATTTCAGTTGAATATATGAATTAAAATGTATCACCAGTTGTACATGGATACATACATAGATTTGGGGGCTAAGTTTCCACAAGAGAGGTAAGGGGTCCAAGGGGGTGGAGTGTTTACTCATGTTTATTAAAGCCAAAATATTTCTTTCTAAATTATCCTTACCATGAACCTTCCATTAGATGTTGAGCGTTCAATAGCCCAATCATTGAATTCATGTAAGATGGTGGGTATGAAAGTAAAATATCGTAGTTATTGAGAGCATGGGGGCTAAGTATAATCAACTTGGGGAAGGGTGCAAGTTAAGAAAGAAAGATAAACAGGGAAAATTTGTATGAGGAGGAGACCAAATGGGGATATTCATGTTTTTTGCATGGGGAGCTATTTTTATATGAAGTTTTTGTAGTGTTCCAGATATAAATAGTATGTGGAACATACATAATTAGCTAGAAATGGTAGAGAAACAATGATATAACCAGAACAATACCACAATAATACCACAATAATACCAGAATAACACCAGAAAGAGCTCTATTACAATAATATCCAAGATAAATTTCTCATACCCTCTATTATTTATACTAAATCTATATATCCAAAAGAACAATCTAGAGGAAGATCCTTCTAGAAGCAAAAGCTTCTATTAGGTCTTCTTACATTTGACTTATTCTTCCTTATTGTTAGGCATTATTAATATTGACCTTTATTACATGGAAATATATTATTCTACCCACTTGAGGGGTTAGTTATGTTAGGTCCCTTACATGCTCTCCCCCTTGAAATCAACCTTGTCCTCAATGCTTGAGATGAGGAAATTGTTGCAGAATGTCAATGGGCTCCCCGGTGGCATCTGTGAGAGTTGTATCTTTCCACTAGATTAACACTTCCTTGATAGTATGTTGACAAAGACGATGCTCTCGCTAGTCCAAAACTGCTTGTGTCTGCAACCAGATGGATCCTTCTTCATCCAACTCAAGAAGGTTGATTTGAGTTTGGCACTTAGTTCCAATCACCTTTTTTAAGCAGGAGACATGAAAAAAAGGATGGAGTTTAGAATGACTCAAAAACGCTAACTGATAGGCTAACTTTCCAATGTTCTTGAGAAATTTATAAGGACCATAAAATTTGGGCGCCAGTTTCTAACAATGTTCATCCTTGAGTGAAGTTTCCTTATAAGGTTGCAGTTGAAGAAATACCTGGTATCCTTCAACAATTTGACATTCTGAGTGGCCTTGATCAGCGTGTTCCTTCATGCAATTATGAGCCATGACCAAATTCTCTTTGAGGGTATGGAGAATAGGCTCGTGAACTGTAAGTGTTTTTTCAACCGCCTGGACCTTCGATCCACCTCGCATATATGAGAGAACGGAAGGTGGATTTTGGCCATAGACTACTTCAAAAGGAGTCATGCAAATAGTTGTATGGTAAGAAGTGTTGTACTATCATTCAGATAGTGGTAACCATTGAGCCTATTGATTTTTCCTTTCAGAGGCAAAACACCTCAAATAATTCTCCAAACACTTGTTGATGACTTCAGTTTGACCATCAGTCTAGGGATGATAGGCAGTGTTGAGATGCAACTGGGTGTCCTGTACTCTGAATAGTTCTTGCCAAAATTTGCTACTGAAAGTGGGGTCTCGATCAGAAACAATAGAATGAAGCATGCCATGAAACTTGAAGATATGATCCATGAAAAGTTGAGCCATAGTGGATGCAGTAAATGGGTGTTGAAGAGAACAGAAATGAGCATACTTGGAAAGACGATCCATGACCACCATGATGACTGACTTATTTCATGATTTAGGTAATCCCACAATAAAATACATAAAGATGTCCCTCCAAATAACGGGTGGAATCGGAAGTATTTGGAGTGTGCCAGGAGGTTTCATGGTTTCCCCTTTGTTGTGTTGACAAACATCACATTTTGCTACAAAAGTGTGAACGTCCTTTTTCATACCATCCCAGGAAAAAGAACGTTTGGCCCAGTCATATGTTTTGGTAAACCCTGAATGCCCATCTATGGGAGTAGCATGAAGCTCAGAAAGCACCATGGATTTAAGTTGTGATTGTTTACTTAAATACAAATGACCTTTGTAGCAAATCTCATCATTGTACCAAGAGTACCTTGGGAAAACTAGAGTGTTGGCTTGCAATTGTTGGATCAAATGCGAGATTTTACGATCATGTAGCCATTCTTGGTGCACAACTTGGAGCCAATCTGGTAAAATGAAGGAGAGGAAGAAAAGGGACCCTTCATCTTCATATTTCTAAGAAAGAGCGTCAACAACCATAATTTCTTTTCATTTCTTGTAAATGATCTCATAATCATAACCAAAAATCTTAGTTACCCATTTTTGTTTCTCTGGGTAGGAAGGTCATTGCTCCAAAAAATTCTTTAGGCTTTGATAATCTGTCTTAATTTGGAAGTGTTTCCCCAAGAGATAAGGGCGCCAGAGATCTACTGCATGCATAATAGCCAACATTTCCTTTTCATAGATTGATTGGCCCAAATGGCGTTCTGACAATTGTTTGATGGGCCCAAATGGAATTCTGACAATTGTTTGATGGTAAAGGCCAAGGGTCTACCTTCTTGCATAAGGATTGTTCGAATTCCTCTACCTGAGGCATCACATTCCATGACAAAGGTATTTGTGAAATTAGGAAGGGCCAAGACCAAAGTAGTACACATAGTCACCTTCAAAGCTTGAAAAGCCTGATCTGCTACTAGAGTCCAAGTGAAAGAATTCTTTTTAAAGAGAGTAGTGAGAGGGGTTGCAATCTTCCCATAATTTGGAACAAACTTGAAACAATAACATGTTAAACCCAAAAAACCACGCAAGCCTTTGATAGTATTGGGGCGAGGCCAATCCTGCATTGTTGCAATATTTTTACGATCCACCCAGACACTAGCCTTGCTAACAATATGACCCAAGTACTCTACTTCTGAGGTGCCAAAGGCACATTTAGAGTATTTGAGGAAAATTTGGTGCTTAGAGAGTAGATGGAGAATTTGATCCACATGGGAAAGATGGGATTGCCAATTTTTTTTATAAATGAGAATATCATCAAAGAAAACTAAGACAAAATGATGAAGAAAAGGACATAAGACATGATTCATGAGGATTTGGAAGGTGGAGGGGGCATTACACAGGCCAAAGGGCATGACCTAAAACTCATAGTGAACCTCATGAGTGAGAAAGGAAGTCTTGGGTATGTCAGCTTCTTTCATACGTATCTGGTGGTAGCCAGAATGTAGATAAATTTTAGTGAAGTACTAAGCACCATTTATCTCATCCAAAAGATCATCAATTATAGTAATGGGAAACTTGTCCTTGATGGTGAGTTTATTGAGGGCACGAAATTCATAACACATGTGCCAAGTACCTTATTTCTTAAGTACCATGACCACAGGGGAAGAATAAGGGCTCATACTGGGGCGGATAACACCTGCTTGGAGCCATTCCTGCACTATTTTCTCAATTTCATTCTTTTGGGAAAATGGATGATGATAAGGGCGAACATTGGGAGGAAGACTTCTAGGAACAAGGGGAATGGAATGATCATGAACACCATGAGAAGGAGGAAGTCCCTCAAGGGTGGAAAAAACATCTTAATGTGTGGAAAGGATAGCTTGGAGGTCAGGATGCACAGAGGGTGTCTCAACGGATTGAATAGAATGGAGTTGAGCAATGATACTGGAGTGGCCTTTCTTGAGGAGATTTTCCATGCGATGGGAACTAATGATCTCTAGAGAACCAACTATGAGACCTTGGAATTGATACCTTTGTCCCTCATATTGGAATTTCATGTTTAATTCCTTAAAATCAATAAGAATGGGACCCAATGTGTGTAACCATTCAACAACTAGTACAATGTCACAACCGCCCATTTCAATGGAAAACATATGATATTTCAGGTGGTAATGTCCAATTTGAAAATGAACATTTTCAAAACTCCCACCAGATTTCATGGACCCACCATTTCCTATCATAATTTGAAAATTATTGACAGTACGAATATAGCAATTTCTTTCATGGGCAATGCCACGATCAATAAAATTATGGGTGCTACCACTGTCAACAAGGATGATGACCTTCCTATGCTTAATATAACTAATGATCTTGAGGGTTTTTTGGGTAGAGAATCTAGTGAGGGCATGCAAGGAAATAATTGGGTCAACTTCATATGGATCAGCAGGCTCCTGGGTAGCATCAGGAAGGGAGGGATCGTCAACAGGGGAAACTATCACATCATCTTCAGGAACATCTTCGAAAATGGCCATAAAAAGTTTTTGTTCCTTACACTTGTGCCCCAAAAAAAAAATCATCATAATTATAGCAAAGACCCTTTAGTTGGCATTTATCCATTTCATCCCTAGTTAGTTTCTGGACCTTGAGGGGAGTAATAGAGGGGTTAGGATTAGTGGTTCAAGGGCGAGGAACAAAAGAGGGTTTTTTTTTTACTGGGAAAAAACTACTTGTTGGGCCAATTTAGCACATGTAGTAGCTTCCAACCAAGTCTTAGGGCGGGACATGAGAACCTGGGATCAGATTTCATCCTTGAGGCCACTGATAAAGCATACACGAAAGAATGCATCTGACATGCCCTCTATTCAAAAGGTCAAATGCTCAAAAGTAGTGATAAAGTCTTCCACTATGCCTGACTATTTCAACTTGGTCAAACGACTAAGATAGTGAGTATCAGTATCAAAGCGGGAATAGAGCTCTGCAAAAAACTAGGTCCAGGAAATATACCCCTAACATGAATTTTTACTCCAATGCCACCATTGCCAGCATTCAGGATCTAGATAGAAGACAACATAGCAAAGTTTGGCTAACTCGTCAATAATACCATGCAGACAAAAATAATGCTCAATTTGAGTGACCCAACCCGTCGGATCTGAGCCATCAAATTTTTTGACCTCTATGTGGGGAAGACGAGGTTCACAATGAAATAAATTGGGTTGAAAATGAACATACTGAGAGGAATCAACAACATCAGGTTGGTATAATAAGGAAGGATCCCCAGGGAATTTCAACAATTGATTGATAAGAGACTAGAGGGCGGCAAATTGGGTTGTGAATTTGGCTTCCATGGTATCAAATTTGTACTCTACTTTTTCAACGTTGGAATTGGTAGATCCAATCTCAGATGTCATCTATTTTATGGGGGCATGGGATTGATTGATGGACGCTTAGAGTTCTTGGTTGCGAGTGGTGGCCATTTGGAAAGGGGAAATGTGGGTAAGGAAAAATGAGTGTGGGGGACCAAAAAAAGGAATTATAAGTGATAGGTACCATGAAGATCAGTGCGAGAAGGGAAATATAATGGAATAGGTGGAAAAATAGAGAAATTGGGAAGGGGTTGGGTCCATTGAAACAAAAAGGATTAAAAATGAAGGGTATGGCTGCAATCAAGGAGAAAATGGGAATCCAATGGAATATTTGCCAAATAAGTGTGCCGGCGAGACCACTATAATATTTTTTTTTTTGGTTTCTTTTTTTACTCTTGTGGAGTTATACTCTGACCTGAAGAATACTGTAGTGACGAAATGCCGAAATGCTTAACAAGAAGAAAGGTGTAGTAATTTTGCAACCTGAATGCAGAGACACAATTGCGTCACAATAGATCTTGTTTGTTTTGTTTTTGTTTCCATCCCAATTAGGGTTAGGGTATTCAAGGGTTCTACAAAAAAGGGTTTTCCATGTGTTATATCTCTCTGATATACGTGCAGGGTCCAACAGTAGTACTCGACCCAATATCTCAGGGCACAAACTAAGGAGGATAGAATGTGCCCTTATCCGTACTACCTGACTACCCAAGTACTAGAGAGTATCTTCTCAAGTGTTGTTCTCGGTGGCACTATAGTATTCAGGCGACCGATCAATATATCTGTGGAGGGATTCGGGAGATCTAGGTCAATATGTATACAAGTGTTGTCTATTGCGCTACCACTCAAAGGGGTACCAACAGGGATTACAAGGGTGGTCAAAATATGTGCGCTTAAGTACCACTTGTATTTCCTGCATGTATGAATCCCTGACCGTGGGTTTATGTGTGTAACAAAAGATCTTTGTAGCTTTAAGACGTCAGAATACATCTCTACCCTGAAGAAAAATTAACCCACAATTTTTTGCCGAGGAAGGTACTCTAATACAACTTGTAGTATTCTGGATATTAAATAGTATGTAGAACATAAATAATTAGCTATAAATGGTAGAGAAGCAATGATATAACTAGAACAATACTAGAATATTACCATAATAACACTAGAAAGATCTCTCTCTCTCTCTCTCTCTCTCTCTCTCTCTCTCTCACACACACACAC
>ML797802.1:95845-116322 GCA_009831015.1 Picea engelmannii | reverse complement strand
TATATATATATATATATATATATATATATATATATATATATATATATATATATATTGTCACAACAGATAAGAAAAATTATCTTATGAAATATGCAACCCGCTGCAGAGGACAGATGTTCCTCCCAACCGTATAGATGTTGTTCCAGTTCTCAACAACAAGTCGGCCCCAAGTTGGGGCTATGAATCCACAAGAGATAGTGGTACCTAAGGTTGGCTAATGCCCCCCTCTCAATAGTCAAATGCATAGCTAATTCCATTCCGCCAACTCTCTTCCCCTCAACCTGCAAAACCCAAGGGATGGAATCCCCCTTCCCTTCTCACAATCCCTCAAGCCTTTCAACTCCCCTCAAGGGCTTTCAACACTGGTTGGGCAAGAAATATACTTGTTGGGACCTCAATAATTCTACAGTTGCAAACATGATTTCTCCCAGCAACAAAACACGTGCTTCCCTTGACAAATTTCGAAGAACACGTTACTCCCAAGCACACAACCTCTTTCTCCATGAAATTTCAGCTCCAAATAGTTGTTAAACTTTCCCATAATAACTACCTTCAAGCTTCAATACTCGAAACTTCTTTGTTGTCCAGAAAACTTCATATAGACACAACTTTCCATGCAAAAAACATGAATCTTCCCATTTGGTCTCCTCCTCATACGAATTTTCCCTCTTTCTCTTGCCTGCTTGACTTGCACCCTTCCCCAAGTTGATTGTACTTAGCCCCCATGCTCTCAATAACTACGAGATGTGACTTTCATACCCACCCTCTTACATGAATTCAATGATTGGGCTCTTGAACGCTCAACATCTAATGAAAGGTTCATGGTAAGGATAATTTAGACCCCTTCCCTCTCTTGTGGAAAATTAGCCCCCAAATCTTTGTATGTGTCCATGTACAGTTGGCGATTATTTTAATTCATATATTCAATTGACATCATTTACAAATTACATCGCTTCGGCTCTTGGTCATACATCACATTTACAATATAAATTGCTAGTTTGGGATTTGAAAACAAGGATGTTGCATGTATCGTTTATTTGTTGCAATGTAGTCCTTTCTTGAATGTCTATGTAATCTAGAAGATTGAAACACATAGTATCATTTTTAGTGGAAAACTTTAGGGATATGGGACATGGATTACATCATAAAATGCTCCCTTTAACATCGATATATCAATGTATAACCAAGATAAACGTTGATTCCATAGCTTAAAGTCGTTTTCCTTAAATTACCCTAGTGTTTCTATCTCATCATCCTTGTGAAATTATTGTTTGGTTGACATGGAGTTGGGATTGATGGAGGCATCTTTACATACACCACTAATCAACCTTTTGTATGTCAATTTATCAACATTTCAAGGAAAATGGAAAAATCAAAACTCGTTGACATATCAACATGGCATATGTGGAAATGTTATTTCCTATCTATATAATTTTTTGAAATTTTCATAAAAGGTTGGCAACTTTTGACGCTGAAATAATTGGTGCACTGTCATTAAAATGTTGTCTTCTTATCCCAAATGTAGTGGTGACTAATATAAGCCTAGTGTTGAGCCAAACTACTATTTACATATGCATGTGACCCACCTTATATTAGCCATAACATACCCCCGCTATGATCATAACATTCTTTGTTTAACTCTCACTGTGCATTGCATCTACCTCACATGGATAGATGTTATATCACTCCTATGTTTCATTGTTATATTTGTGAATTTGCTTATGCTAATCACATTGTGTGCATGTAGTGTAATTCTTATATGCTTGTAGGTTCCTACAATATTGGTTCATTTGAGCTTTGCACAAGTTTGAGCATGTCACTATCCTTTAAGGGCCATAATTCATCTTCGAGTTGGATCAATCCTCTAGATATGTGTAGCTTACATTCACATGCATTAAGCTAAGAAAAACACTCCTGACCTTAGAGACTCCTTGAAATATTACTTTGCATGGTGGTTATTGCTTCATTTGCAATTTTTATGAAGTGAATTGGTGGACCTTCTAGTCGAGATAGATGTACAAATCCAATCAGCATTGTAAGATTGTTGTTGGATCTATGTCGTGATAGAAATTTCAGCATGGAGAACTTTAAGGACCAATCTACTATAATACCATCAATGAACAAATGAGGGAGATGTGAAACCAAACTATTTATGTGCTTCAAGTAGCTCATATCTATAGAATGGTTTACTTGCCTCGACTTATAGAAGATGCTAAAAAGCTCCAACAACCACTAAGGTGACTCAATAAGGCTTCAATGATCAATGCTTTTGCTCTTAGCTTACATCCATTGTTGTTGTGTTTGAACTTTTGTTCCATACTTTCACCTTCTCCTCATTGAACTATTCCACCACTTTCTCTTCCCAAAAAAAGAACTCACCAACCCCTTTCTAGTTGCACCCCAATATTTAAAACATAAAAATCAAAATAAAAACATTATCTTGAGAATTACTTTACATATGCCACCTTTCCCATCATATAGTAGAAATGGCTGTAATTACTTGAAATAATTGGGATAAGACCCTTTTGGTAGCAATTCTCATTGCCAACATGTGTGAAGGAGAGCCTGCACTGCTACCCTCTTTCCACAATGATTTGCTTTTGTATCTTTGACATGTTACCATTATAAACTCATCCACAACCCACACCAAAAAAACAACACTATTTGGGATCTTTGGTAAACTCGTTACATATAGTGCTAGAATCCAAAGAGATTATATTCTAATAAAGTTGGACAAGACCCAAATTATAGGCTTTGATAAGGTACTCTAAACTCAATTAAAGTCAATGAGAAATTAATGGATATGGAATTAGAGGTAATTAACAAAGAGTTTATGAGATATATAAGGAATGGTCGAACTTAACTTGAAAAAGTGATTAAGTAATAATATTCTTTTTCCAAAGCCTATATAAAAAATTAGAGAACTTTGTCCTTGTTCCTATATAACGATAAATCAACTTGTTAATGAAACTTTCAAGTTCTTACAGCCAAGAAACATTAACATGATGACAAATTGTGAAAGCATATGTAACATCCCCAATTCAATTCCCATGTTATAAATGTTATATAGGCTGGTGAGATGAATAATATGGTTGAACACCAATCTAGCCCAGAGGAACCAAAGTTTGATTTATATTATATTATTGTAAATCAAAGTCCACTTACCTTAAAGTATGACAAAGGAAAAATCCATATGGGAATGTGTGTCGAGGAGTTAGGTTGAGTTCCTTGGGAGACAAGTGGCAAGTTCAGAAAATGCATACTAGTTCCCTATGTTTCGGGAATGTGAGCATCATTCTACATGTACATTGCTTGGACTCTGTTCACTCTCGAGTTATGCAAAGAATTCACCATTAACCTGTACCAAATTACATTGTTATGCGTGTGATGGAAGGATGGGGATGTCTGTCACATATATCTGATACGAAATTGCTTGTAGGAATGAGGATGAAATTTGTTGTGATTGAGATTTCATAGACAGCTGGAGTTTTTGGAGCCTCAACATTGATATTTCTGGACTAACTGCACTGGAGCCCTGAAGGGGTGAGAGGACTAACTGCACTGGAGCCCTGAAAGGGGGTGAGAATTGTTTGAGGGATTGCAGGGCAGAAAAGGGGATTCCATCCCTAGGATGTAGTAGGCTGGGAAAGGGGGTGAGAATTGTTTGAGGGATTGCAGGGCAGAAAAGGGGATTCCATCCCTAGGATGTAGTAGGCTGGGGAAGAGATCTAGGTGGTGGAAAAGATTGTAAGAGTATGTATGTTATCATTTGTTGGGTATTAGGCTATGTGAGGAAGTTTAGCCAGCCACATGAGTCATTAATTGTCCTTGTGGACTCATAGTCCCAGCTTGGGGTGTACCACTGAGCGAATTGGAACCGCAGAGCCTACGATTGGGAGAAACCTCTTTTGTATGCAGTCAATGTGTGATATTTCTACATAAGTGTTATGGTTTCTGTGTTATCATTTAAGTTGTTTATGTGTATTTTGCTAATTAAAATGCTGAGAATGCTAATAAACATAATGTTGTTTTAACTTTGTATGTTTATATAAATGTGCATAAGAATAATTATGGTAATGTGAGACAGATTGAATAAAATTTTAAAAAAACAACATGCTACAAAATCAAAATGGTAGTAACGTGGCTGAGCATGGAGCTGGATACATTACAGTCTACATGTTGAAAAAACATCAACATTTTAAAATGGAAAGAAAAAGCATGTTACTATGAGTCACTTTGGAGGACCCGTGAACATAGTTGAAAAACTTTATTGGAGGATCAACCTCTAATATGGAAAGAAAATTCAAGTTAGTATGAGTCACTATGGAGGACTTGTGGATATAGATGTGAGACGGAATTGACAATTAGATTAGTACTCTCCAAAGGTTCGACTCTCCTAAAAGTGGGCAGCTAACGATTGAATTATAATTAAACTTCAAACACAAATAACAAACCTAAGCTCACATGGGCTTCCTATTGAATTTTCAACTTAAATTTAGAAAGGAAAATTTCATAATCAAAATCATTAAGGACTGGAGGACAACAAAATGGTTCACCCCTCAATTAAGGCAACTTTTTTGGCCTTGATTCTAACAGGAACTTTCCAACTAGTACACAAGTTGTCTTTGCAATATTAGTTACAAGATATGGCAAAACTTTTACTTAAAAGGCTAGGTCCTTTTATAAACAGCTTCATTTCAAGAATCCAAATTCTACTAGGGTGTAAGATTATAGATGTAGTGTCTAACAAAATCTATTTATTTAGTTATAGTAAAGATCCAACCATGTTCCCCGTTGACCATATGCTCTATTGTTATTTGTTGGATGATAAAATAGTACAGGAGGTTTTTGGTTTTGTTAGCATAAGACACACACTGTTTTAAAGTTTATGAACTAGAATAATCATTGTTGGGAAGACACTACCAAAGGCCATGACTGCTTATTTAAGAGAGATAGTCATCCTAAATCATTCAATTATCGAAGCTCAAATTTGGACCATGCCTTGCAGTTTTATTTCAAATAACAGATATGCAAAATGAGGTCCATAATTCCAATTTGCCCATATCTCGGATCTGACTTTCTTTTACAAAATGACTGCCAATATCTGCATTGGTGAAAAATATTACATATAGAATGCCGAGTCAAAAATCCGAGTTTATGATGAGCGGGGGAGTCACCTAGTCGAGGAACTAGGAAATAACAATTTCACTTGCAGACACCAATTCACAGTAAGATTCACTGTATGTTGGAAAGTTTGAACAAATTAAGTTGCTGGAATCTCACTGGAAAGAATGAAAGAATATAAACAAGGAACAAACCGAAATTTGCCAATGCTGAACCCCATCTAAATTTTAGTAGTTCAGACAAATGCTGAACTGTAGTTAGCTAAATTCAAATCATGTGCTTCTTGTGGCTTATGGAAACTGAAAACTTCCTCCACCAATGCCTGTGCTTCCTTGTGGAGGATTTATTGCCACCCATAGAAGTGAAATTGTAATTGCAAGGAGGCCGGACCACACAAACACAATGGTAGGTGTTCTTCCCCTTCTTCCCATGAGCCCCTTGGCGAATGGATAGAGATGAGCCAATACCCAGAAGCTGAAGAAAACTCCACCAAGAAGTTTGCTCCACTCTGGAATCTGACTGTAAACCGTTCGTGAAAATCCAACTGCTATTCCTATGAGGTTAACCATCATGATGGTGATTGGGGGGATCATAAGTGAGCTCCACTTTACTAAATAAAGATCGGCAAATTCATCGTCAACATCATCTCCTCCAGACTTAGATGTCAGGGTGAAGGATATTTCTATTCCTGCAACAACCTTGAGCAGTCCTTGTATGACAGCAGCTATGTGAGCACTGGTGCCTCCTATCAGCCAGAACTGCTCATTTCTCCACCATTCTTCCAGTTCAATACCAGACCACTTGACCTCCAGAACGGCTAGGAGAGCAAGTGTTATGGTAATTATAAGAAGGTATACCAGGAAAGATATCGAGAGGGACTGCACAATGAATTGTCCAGAGAAAAGGGAAAGTGCTGGAAGGAAGCAGTACACTATGAGGAACACAGATGTGAATGGATAGATCCCCACATTCAGATAAGCTACTCGCTGTAGAAGTTTCATTCTCGAGGATGCAAACAATGCGTTGTTACGAGAGAAAAAGATTTCCACAGAACCAGTTGCCCATCTCAGGACCTGGTGTAATCTGTCTGTCAAGTTGATTGGAGCTGTCCCTCTGAAAGCATCCCTCGTGGTCACACAATATACAGACTTCCATCCCCTGTTGTGCATCCGGTATCCGGTGACCACATCCTCTGTGACAGAACCATAAATCCAGCCTACTCTCTGTCCCCACTCTGTCTTGTCCTCATACCAACATGATATCACACTTATAGCCTCTGCAACAATGGAAGCGTCCAGAGGTTCACGAGGAAGGGTTAAGGCACCAGGCGGGCGGCCATTCTTCACCCCTGGGTGATCTGCCAGAGGACGACCCTGAAACTCTGCAATTGGGATGGAGTCAGCCAGAAGATTGGAGTTGCCAAAGGACTTGGGAAGAAGGGCTAGATCCATCCCTTCATCCTCGTCCTCCCCCATCCGCAGACCAATTGCATCTCCATTCCTGGGCTTGACCCTTGTAGCTCTGCCACAGCAACCCCTATTCTCCTTTGCTCTGGGAGGATCAAACCCATACAGAGCAATCCGTCGGAACACACATCCTGTTCCAACATATACAGGGCCCTGCAAACCATCAAGAGCCCTCATATTGACATCAAAAAAGACTGTATTGTGATTGGCATAGCGATCACTGGGATCAATTCCCTCAAACCTTTGAGGAAACTGAACATAACAGAGACCATCTCCTCCACGGTCCATCATAAAGCACATTCCCTCCCTCAATGCTTGTGAATTGTAAATGTAGTGGTCACAGTCGAGATTTAGAATAAATGGGCCGTTGGACATGATTGCAGAAGCCCGAACAAGCGCGTTCATTGCACCTGCCTTCTTGTTGTGATCATACCCTGGCCGTTTCTCACGTGATACATACACTAGCATAGGCAAACGGGTATCCACATCACTAAAGTCAACAACTTTATCATCCACAGTGCCGATAAGCGGTTCATCGCTAGGAGGTTTAAGCATAACCTGCAAATTGCATAGGAGCAGCATTAGCGTCTGGCTAGGCTGTGACCTTAAATTAGATTATTATTTTTATCATATCTCTGAATTGTTTGTCAGTCTGATCCAACTAAAAAAAATATCTGAATCCGACATTTAATGGTCTGAAATATCTAATTTACTGATACAGCATTGTTGAAGATAACAAAACATCATACCTGAATGATTCCAGCATGGTCTCCCCGTGAATGTTCCTTGCTGGCAACTGTCCATGTCCCTGGCCAGTGAGTACCATCAGCCATCCATGTAGCTTTAGGAACTTTTATAGCTTCTCTAAGGTCAGCTTCATTTTGCCTTTCAAGCTTCATAGCTTTTATTTCTTCTCGAGCATGATAAGCATCTGACCTGCGCCTAATAGAATCAGGAAGCCCATTGATTCGCACCTTGAACTCATCATACTCCCTCTTAATCCTTCTGCGATCCTTGACGAAGTCATGACGCAGTTTGTTCTTGGTGGGATCTCCCTTGACGTTGAAGTAACTCTCAGGATTTCGGGGTTCAATGTTATGCTTGCGACAGAAAGGAACCCAAAGGTCTGCAAAGCTTGCTGCTTCTGCCATGGCTTCAAATGTGAGAAGAGCACCTCCATCATCTGATACATAGCATGCAAGCTTCTCCACTGGATAATCAGCAGCAAGGATGGATAGGATAGTATTAGCGGTGACCAGCGGTGGCTCCTTCTCTGGATCAGCGGTAGAAACAAAAACATCAATCCCTGGCAAATCAGTTTTTCCTGTTGGATTATTAGGGCCTGGCTGCTCAAATTTCTCCTTGAGAACATTGAGATCGGTAGCACGATTAATTGGGCATAATTTTGGTAACTGATCCAGCAACCATGAGAAGGCAAACCAGAGCTCACATACAATTGACATTCCCCATAGCCATACTGCATCAGTGTTGGGATTCTGGATTCGCCACTTGAGGAAGAATACCAAAGCAATCAGTCGTATAACAATAAGTAACCTGCATTTTCGTACTGATCAGAATTTTACCAGGCTGACAAAAAAATATTCTCAATAGAAAAGGAAAAGACAAGACAGGAATAAGTGTTCGATTCATCAAGTGGATTACAGCCACAATAAATTTATCCAACCCACACAAAATAAAAGCCTGCTTATCACCACATCTGAGAAAAGAAATGTTTATAAACATATTCAAATGAGATTGTAAAAGTGGTACCTGTAAGGGCTGAGAATTCCAGGAGCGATTTTGATCTTGCGAGTAAGAGGCTTCCAGGGCTTCTCATTCAGATCAGAGAGATTCCCGGCCATTCTGTTCCTATCTTCAGAAAAGGACTCCTCCTTAGGCCAAAAAGCATTGCCATAGCCATAAGTTCCATTTGTCTCAAAAAGCCAACGATTGTGATCAAAATCCGCAGTTTGGCTCCTCAAGAGGATGGACTTGGCCTTGCTTGGTTTCATCAATGACATCCTCCTCTCCAACTTGGGCTCTCCATTAGGAGCAGGAAGAGACAAAGGACTGTTAGAATCTACACGTGGATCATCTGAATCACCACATCTGTAAGGCTCCTTGCATCCAGGACAATTCCTCCCACTGTTCATTGCATCAACATAGCAATCTCCACATATTTTGAAGCTACATTCACAAGGAAGAATATCCTCTCCTCTCTCATTTTGCATAAGCTTCCCATCACAGCCATTCATTGCGCAGGCAGAGCCCTTGACACCCGCCATCTGGGGATGACTAGCCTCTGAATCAGTCACCTTGTCCATGAGATGAGCTCTGGTCACAGTGTTGAATCCCCCAGTGAAGAGAGAACTGGAAACATATTGCTGCTCAATCTTACTAGCAAGAGATGCATCCACCTCATCTTCATTCATTGGTTGATGGTCGGGTGTGGGAGGCATGTGAACTGTATAATCGGCATACTCACCGCTGATCTCACCAGAGAGATCAATATCCTCTGTAGAATAGCGAACATATCGCCCACTTGATGTTCTTCTAGCAAAGGTCACCGATGGTGGAACAGGCGGTTTGCCTTGCGTGTCGCTCGCAATCCTACCCAATCGATTATTGCCTCTAGAAGCCATGCCTGATCAAGATTCCCCACCCCTTTTCTTCCCAAACTCTGAAAGTCTTAGCTGTATATAAATTCTCCAAATTTTCCACTTCTAGCCAACCTTATGCAGAATAGATTTTTATGCCCATTTTCTTTGCAGCAGTATTAATATTCCGCAATGCCCCCAAGCAGCATAGCTGTACTCCTAATTCACAATAGACTACTGTTATCAGCCCATCTCAATCAGTGAAAACAATAGAAGATTACAAGCAGAGACATTCTCCAATTTCCCTTCCCTGTCTCAATAGTCCCAAGAGACCTAATGAAACCCACAAGTTTCTCTGAAACTCTGTACGAATTGCTATCCCCTTACCAGACTAGCTCGCGCACTTAAAGCAGAACTTTGGCAATGCAGAAATTCTCTACCAGAACCAATCTAGAATGCTCTGTTTCAAGAGTCCTACGAAACCTGATAAAACCCACAGAGCATGACAAAATAGCCAGACGGTTCTCTCCTTCCCAGCCTCGCCTAATATAACTATAGCCCCTTTCAAAAATTAGATGGTAATGTCCTGATCTTGAGCTAGAAGGTCAGCCCGACCTGGGCAGGTAGATTGAATGTAACAAACTATAAACAATGCAAATACTGTGCCTCAGATTACATGAAAATTGAAACTAAACTGCACAAGAATCTAAGAAGCTTAAAACAAAGACCAGTTTTGCCCGCAAACCTAATTTTCCTGCAGCGAACCCAGCTCGAAAACACTGCACATAGAGACAACCCACAAGCTGCAGGATATTTATCTACACTGCCGAAATGACTTATGAAGAAAAATGCACACAACCCAAATACTTTAATGGCAGCATTCGCTCTACAGAGTCGTCATTTGACCGACTCAATGCTCTCTTACTCAGTCCCGGCTCAGTAAGCCGAAAATTCCAATAGTAGAAGATACAGACTAATTCCAAAGAAGCAGCTACTTAAGGTCGTCCATGACACAATATTCTCAGCACCTTCCACCGTTCTGACCAAGCCCATGAAACCTGCCCGAGAATTTGAGAGCCCTAACGCGCTCACGCACTCTATTCAATCCAATATGAAACGCGCCGACTACACGGGAATTAATCCAAATAGATAATAGGGACCAGGTCATGGCCAGCAGGCCTCACGTCGTGGGGCCAGGGCTGACAGGGATCGATCGCGGGCCGGCTGGAAAAACGTGCAGAAAACAACTGCAAAATTCGCTAAAAACACGAAATACAATTTTTTTTTAGGAAAACTCGCAATTTCATGGAATTTTCTTTTCTTCAGGATGCACGAAGAGTTCAAACCGTGTTGGGAAGGAGTGTAAAAGTCCCTCACCGATTTTTCTATGCCTCTCACACCTCATCAGAGTTTGAATAAGCAAAATGATTTTTTCCACAAATTTGATCAGATTTTTGTAAAAAATTTAGATACGATTAAATTTGATAACAGTTTGGTAGAAATGTTTGGTACGATTGGATTTTAACATAGAATTTTGTCTGAGAATGTTTTTAGGGTTTAGTTCATTTTAAATCAAAATTATTAAAAAATCGATAATATAAAAAAACCTTTTATCTTCATTTGGAGCCGTGTCGGTTTATGTACTTATCATGCTTTTTCATTGGTCGTGTGTTCGAAACACAAAAAACTTACTGCAGTGAAACAGCTCCATAATTCCGTGACAGTAGGCAAAGAAATAAAAACACGTCTCTTTCATACTGAATTCTCGGGAAAGATAATCAAGGGTTTTTAAGGCTCAAACGGTCACTCCCTTTCAAAATTGTGAACTGTTCCTTTCTCTTTCAACAGTCACATTGATTGAATAGTCCAATAATGGAATTGATTGAAGAGTTTAATAATGGATGAAATTACAATCTTATATTGTTTAAATTGTATTTTTAAATGTATAAATGGATTTAGCTTGTACAAAAATTTAAGAGGTTTTTGGATTATACAGAATTAACCATTCAAATTTACAAATTCAACAATTGTTTTAGAAAATTTCAAATAAAATTAAACAAAAAATATCCTCGAAAAAAAAAATCAAAACATAAAACATAGAACAATTAAACTACCACATTATACAATTAAAAAACCGCCATAAATTCCACATGTACGTTTTTGTTTCGTCATACATGCATAGAATGATTTTGATTTACAAAGAATGCAGCGTGGGTTCGAATTAAAAATAAATCAAAATGCAAAAGTTCTCAGGGATTGGTGGAAATTATGGATTTTTTTTTTATTGTTTCACGTAGATCATGATTTTGTTGACGGTGCATTGTGTAGGGTTTTGGTCGTATTCCAATTATCTAAAACTTAAAAAGATTGAAATATATGAGACTGATTCAGCCAAAACTTCATAAAAAAAACCAAAATACATTCAATGAATTTATTACATCAAGGTTTTGGTAATTCTACAAGTTAAGAAGAGTGATTAAATTATGAAACTTGGTTGGTTGATAATTTAAAAAATAATGTTGTTTTTTTTTAATTTTATATTGTCTTTCTCAATTTTATCAATTTTTTTTTATATCGTAATTTTATAATTTAGTTGTGAATTTTGATCTTAATTTTAATTATAATTATTTTGTTTTTTAAATTCATATTGTTAGAAAAATAATTTTGATCAATAAAATTAATATTAATAAAAAAAATTATAGCATTTCAACTTCTTTTTATTAATAATTTCATTGTTATTCTAAATTTTACTCTACACTTTGTAAATTAATATTATCAATAGTATTGATTTGATAGTCTTCCTTCATGTTCCAAATCAAGATTGATAAAAAAATTATCACATATCTACTTTTTTTTATTAATGATTTTATTGTTATTAGAAGTCTTACTCTAACTTTGCAATAATACATGATTTAATATTATCAATAGTATTGATTTGATCATCTTCTATAATGTTCTAATACTTAAATCAAATTTCAAAAGTTTTAACTCAACTTTTTTTTAAACTTTATAGAAATACATTAAACATCTAAAAAAAATTATGTATTTAATTTTAAAATCATAAGTTATAAAAATTTATAGATTTATTCAATTTTATTTTAATTTTTATAACAAAGATGCAATTTCAAACATCATTACAATATAAATATTTAAAATACTAAAAAAAATTACAATAATTCAAATATTATGAAAAAATTATAAACATTTATTTTTTTTCTACACATTTATTAATATTATAAATTATGAAAAAATAATAAAAAAACAATTACTTTGTTTCCATGTTTTATTTTTATGATATATAAATATTTTTTATCCTAAATTATAAAATTTCTCATTCTAGACTATAAAATTTTATTTCCATGTAATAATTTTTAAGTTTTTTTTATTTAATCTTTTTTTATATAATATATATTTTTTAAAATTATGAATTTAAATAAACTTAACCCATTATTATTATAAATTATTTGTAACATTTTCCTTCAAAAATCTATATTGATATAAGATTTACAATTTTATTTTAAAAAAATAAAAATCTATATTAATATAAGATTGACAATCTTATTTTAAACAAAGATTATTAAATTTATTATGAATTTTCAATTTGTTCAATTTTCACCTTTTTATTATTTAATTTAATTTGTAACATTTTTTTTCAAAATTTATATGGATATAACATTTGCAACTTTTTAAAATATAAAGATTTATCCTCATTATGGAGTTTTTAGTTTTTCATTATATAATTAATTTTGTTGATAATTGTGTTTTTATTTTTTCATTATATAATTGATTTTGTTGATTGAAATCTACATTATTGATTTGTTGATTAAAATCTTCAATCATTTTTATGTTCCTTTGGCTCTAACTCTTTCATTTATCTAATTTTGACTTTTTCATTCACTAATTTTGATATTAAATAGGTTTAAGTAGATTTTAATAAAAAATTACTAAATTTATTATGACTTTTTCAATTAAACAATTTTTATTTTTTTATTTCCTAATCTAATTTGTAACAATTTTCTTCAAAATTTATATGAATAACATTTAAAATATAAATATTAGTATTCATTTTCTTGTAATTATATTTTTTTATTTTTTATTATATAATTGATTTTGATGATTGAAATTGACATGATGGATTTTTGTTAATTAAAATGTTTGATCATTCTCATTTTTATTATTCCCCTTTTTTATTTGACTCTTTCATTTATCTAATCTTGACTCTTTCATTTATGATATTGATATTAAGTAGATTTTGCCTAATAACTATTAAATTTGATATACATTTTTCATTTACTTAATTTTTACTCTTTTATTTGTTAATCTAATCTTGATATTTAATGGTTTTCTCTACCCATCTTGATTTTTATATATGCTGATTTTGAATTTTTTTTTATTGAAATTGATTTATTTTGAAATTAATTTAAGATAAATGATTAGGCAATTTTAGCTATTTTATTAATCTTGATATTTAGTGGTTTCCTTTACCAATCTTGATCTTAGGTGATCTGGGAAAAAAGAGTTGTTGTATTTGGTATATTTTGAAATTAATTCAAAATAAAATATTTTTTTTAAGGTGGTAAATTGAAATATATTTATATATTTTTTATCAAAGGGATTTGACAATGTACTTTACTTTTACTTTGAATTTGACGTGTGAAGCAAAATATTTTTTAAATAAATTGATTTATCTTTCACTAAAAGATCATGGTTGATGGTTGACTTCGACTTCCTCCCAATGGTTTTGTTCTCACGTCGCACGAATGTCTGTCATGGAAAATCGTGAATTATTTAAAGGATATATGCGTTTAATGTTGTTGTAACATGGTAGGCAACTTAACAGCAGGTAGCCAGTAGAGCAAACGCGTTGACGTTGTGCAATGCAACTACTATTGTATAACTATATTCCACTTTATATATTCATTTCAATGGCCTTCTAGATGACCCCTAAATCTTTACCCATAATTTGAGGTGTTTCATATGGTTATCCATAATTTGGACATATTTCAATTCCCCTTAGATGTAGGATAAAAGTTCTATTTAAAAAAAAAAAAAAAAAAAAAAATTGTATAGATGGAATGGTGAAAGTAATTGTGGAGATTGTGTATTTTAATTTTTTTTTACTAGAGTTTAGTCATTATCCATTTACATCGATTTTTTGGTTTTATAGGTTTTTTTTAGTAAGAATTTATATATTATTTTGTATAAACATAAATTATAGTATCAATTGTCATACCAAGGTTTTGTTTGTATTGAATTGCAAATTCAGTTGGTCTATTAATAATAGGATTAACAAAATTAAACTATATGGACGGAATCACCCAATAGTGATCCGGAAAGATTTTTTAAACGACAATGGTTGAGTTATTTTGCATGAGTTAAAATACCATTTAGGAAACTGAAGAAAGAGGAAGATTTAATGAAGAAACATAGCAGCCATATAAACATGTACAGATCTGGAAATAAGCATGAAGAATAGCAGCCCATAAACACCAAAGTGATAACGGAGTCTGACAATCTTGCCTACGTCTCTGGGCCTTTGTCTCTGTGGTTGAGGCTTTCTTATTTATGTTTGAAGATTCAAATGTATATCATAAAAGTGCCAATGGATTACAAAAATGAGTTGGTCGTGTTCTACCAGATCTCAAGAATCCATCAAAACTGATGGCACCGAAAACGGATGAACGAAGCTCCCAGAAATGGCCCGCAAAGGTGCGCTCCTCAATAGCTTCCCTGCATAAAAATGGCTTTGCCTCAATGATTCAACAACATTTATCTTCTCTGAAATCTCTCCCATGGCTTCAAGAACCTCTGGTTTATATAGGCCTGAAGTTGGTAACCACCTCCCAACTTCTCCCCAAGATCTGGCCTCAAAAAGGGCCCAAGATCCTCCAAAAATGGATTAAATCTCCCAAAACTGGCTAATAATCCATAAAAATCATTCAATATAGTTTTAAACCCACTATAGGCATAAATTAAAAGGTGCATCCCCTTTTTCTATGCTCCTGGTCACCTGGGCACCTCCATGTGGCCTAGCGCTAAATGCTTGGCATGCTGGCCCCTCTGGTTGAAGGTCCTGGTCTCATGGCATGGCCATATGGCCCAACGCTTATGCACCCACATGCTCTAACAACAGTTTAGTCGTTGGAGCCACACCCCTGGTCGTGCGCCTTGCTTAGCGGGCTAGCCCGGCCAACTGGACGCCAACCCTTATCATCTGAACCAAGCGATAGACCATCAGTTATATGGCACCATCGTATAGGAGTTTGAATCGAGGGCTGGGCTATATTGAAATGCGCACCAAACAATTAACTGTAGGTCACACTGTAGGGTTCTATGGTGGTTCATGTCAAGGGATGGGGCTTAGCCCCAGCCCTATCCTCCGCCGAAAGGACATAAAATGCAACATAAATATATATGAAAACATAGTGGTAAGAACCACCATATAAGCGGGCTGGTAGCTCGGCCTATGTGAAGACTCTGGCGCCCATGGAGGTCATGGTTCGAACCCGGTGGACTCCAAAACAAATTTTGCCAAAAACATTAACCAATGAATGGGTGCCACGTTGCAGCCCATGATTGAGCCACATGGCACCGTACCATACGCCAACTAACTGCCATGTTCCAGTGCATGATTTGACCATCTTCCAGCCACGTGTCTGCCACGTCAGCATCCACTGTACCTGCCATGTAAGCCACTGCCACATGTCACCCTTGCAGTGGTGCCACGTGTCACTCCCTCACTCGTCCACCTATACTTGCCCAGTCAGCAACATGTCCAGATCAGCATGCCAACGCATCCTATCACATCAATTGTATGGTCGTACGACCTATATAGTCAGTTGCCACGTGGCACTATACGGACTGTACATTCATCAAATTTTGTTTGTTCGGTAAAATGAGCAGACCGTGATATCTTTCGCATACGATGTTCGTTTGAGCCCATTCAAGTTGCATTGGGTTTGTGTCAACAGGGCCTACGCACACGTCCATTTTAAAGATATTCTAAGCACTTTGAATTTTAGGCCTTTCTTAGCCCCATCTTGGCTCCAAGATCCATTCTGGATCACACCTCCCCACTAAAGACGTTTTGGTCCTCCAAAAGGTTACAAAATGGACCTTATTGATTATATACTCATAAGGACAAAAACAAAACACTATGTTGTACAAAAATGATGTTATAACAGGTCATCATTTCAACATGTCTGATTACATTAATGGAAGCAAAATACAATGAAGATGTGACATCCACTTCTGGAAAAACCAAGTGGTTGTTTTCTTTCCTTCATGGTGTTCCTCTTGCTTCGCTGGTAATTCCTCTTCCTTGGTGAGTACATGCCCAATCCTTTTGTCCTTCTTTCGACGAAGCTTCAGATTAAGCTTCCAACATTTAGCCTTTTGATGTCCACCCCTGTTGCAATAAGTGCAATGGGTTTTTGGCATCCAGACTTGTTTTCCCTTCTGTTTCTTCCATTGTGGAGTTGAGTCTTTATGTCGTGTCTCCTTCTTGGTTGACATATATTTCCTGTACAAATATTGTCTCTTCCAACACTTGGCCACACAATGCTTGGGTGAATGACAAAAAGTACAAGGATACATATTCCACAAGTTTCATATTACATGATTATGTTTTTTATAATCAAAAAGAGAATTAGAACAACCATAACCATTATACTTGTCTTGCTTATCTTCACTTTGCTTTGGAGATGAATTGCATTCACTATCACTATCAAGGAGTGATACACCATCACCTTTCGTGAATCGTTCCCGCAATGACTTAAGTTGGTCATTTGAAGCATCACTTGCTTCCGATGTTTTGGAGCCCATCTTGGAGAATGCTCTAATCTCCTCTTCGCCATATCCAAATCCTAAATATCGAGGTCTTTCCACAACCTCTATGGGATTAATGATACCTTGGCCCTTATTTCCAAGGCTCTTTCCTTCATAACCCATCTTGGTTAGCAATTTCAAACCTATACCTTTTGTATGTTTTTCAAATGCACCAAAAGAACCATCTTGATGGGAACTATGCGAAATTGATGAATGAATTCCACTGTTTACCTCAGAGATTATTTTTGAATTGGGTGTAGAAGGCACTTCCTTCAACTCTTCTTCACTTTTGTCGTTCTTTGAAGATTTCCCTTGAACCGACCTCTTTCGTTCCAAGTAGTCTTCATACAACACTTTCACCATCTTGACCATGGCTACAAGAGTTTTTTGCATATCCTTCTCATCATGAGAAAGTCCCTCTGTAGATGCCATTTTCCCTACTAAGATGAGCTTTTCCTTGGTAAACATGCAAACTCAAATACCAACTGTCAACTAGCTCTGATACCACTTGATCCGAAAAGATCTTTTAAACGACAATGGTTGAGTTATTTTGCATGAGTTAAAATACCATTTAGGAAACTGAAGAAAGAGGAAGATTTAATGAAGAAACATAGCAGCCATATAAACATGTACAGATCTGGAAATAAGCATGAAGAACAACAAACCATAAACACCAAAGTGATAATCAAGTTCGACAATCTCGCCTACATCTCCGAGCCTTTATCTCTGTGGTTGAGGCTTTCTTATTTCTGTTCGAAGCTTCAAATGTACATTGTAAAAGTTTCAATGGATTACAAAAATGAGTTGGTCTTGTTCTACCAAATCTCAAAAACCCATCAAAACTAACAGCACTGAAAACGAATGAACGAAGCTCCCATAAATGGCCTGCAAAGGTGTGATCCTCAATAGCTTCCCTGCATATAAATGGCTTTGCCTCAATAATTCAACATCATTTCTCTGCTTTGAACTCTCTCCCATGGCTTCAATATCCTCTGGTTTATATAGGCCTGAAGTTGGTAACCACCTCCCAACTTCTCCCCAATATATGACCTCAAAAAGGGCCCAAGATCCTCCAAAAATGGATTAAATCTCCCAAAACTAGCTAATAATCCATAAAAAATCATACAATATAGTTTTAAACCCACTATAGGCATAAATTAAAAGGCGCAGTCCCTTTTTCCACGCTCTTGGTCACCTGGGCGCCTCCATGTGGCCTAGCTCTAAATGCTTGACACGTTGGCCCCTCTAGTTCAGGGTCCTGGACCTGTGGCATGGCCATATGGCCCAATGCTTATGCACCCATGCACTCTAACAATAGTTTAGCCATTGAACCCGCACCCATGGTCATGCGCCTTGGTCGGTGGGTTAGCCCGACCGACCGAGCACCAACCCTTATCATCTGAACCAAGTGATAGACCATCGATTATATGGCACCATCATATAGGAGTTTGAATCAAGGGTTGGGATATATTGAAACGCGCACCAAAAAATTAACCGCAGGTCACACGGTAGGGTTCTATGGTGGTTCATGCCGGGGGCTGGGGCTTAGCCCCATCCCTATCCTTCGCCGACGGGACATAAAATGCAATATAAATATATATGAAAAATATAGTGGTAAGAACCACCGTATAGGTGGGCGGATACCCCGGCCTATGTGAAGACTCTGGCGCCCATGGAGGTCACGGTTTGAACTCGGTGGACTCCAAAACAATTTTTTCCAAAAACATTAACCAATGAATGGGTGCCACATGGAAGCCCATGACTAGGACACATGGCACTGTACCATAGGCCAACTAACTGCCACATGTCAATGCATGATTCGACCATCTACCAGCCACGTGTCTTCCACGTCATCATCCACTGTACCTGCCACGTAAGCCAGTGCTACATGTCACCCTTGCAGTGGTGCCACGTGTCACCCACTCACTCATCCACCTGTACTTTCCCAGTTAGCAACCTGTCCATGTCAGCATGCCAATGCACACTTCCACATTAGTTGTACGAGCATACGACCTGTACAGTCAGCTACCACGTGGCACTATACGGACTGTACGGTGATCACATTTTGCATGTTTGGTGAAATGAACAAACCACGATATATTTCACATACGACATATGTTTGAGCCCGTTCAAGTTGCGTTGGGTTCGTATCGACGAGGCCTACGCACACATACGTTTTGAAGAGATTCTGAGCACTTTTATTTTTAGGCCTTTTTGAGCCCCATCTTGGCTCCGGGATCCATTCTGGATCAAGTAGGGAAACCTATTCAATTGAGCCTATCATGAAAACTAAAAGAACAAAAAAGACTAACTCTAGGAAATCAAACTGGAAATACTGTGCAAGGTACCATAAACAACCCAAGAGTAATCTTCAAGAATCAATATTAATTAACAAAACCAAGCATGCGAGTTGACACATGTGCTCATGCAGTCGCTCATGCAGGCTGGTGGTTTCTCTTTGCCACGTCGCTTGTTGTCACCACCTGGATACCTGGAACAAGGATCGTCATTGAATTTTCCAGAGCATGGGTTGTCAGATCTGGAGAGTGCAGAGAGTTGAGCAAGGATGTGAACAGAGATTCAATTCTTTCCCCTCGCCTGTTCATGTTCTCCAACCGAAAGCGTAGGTCGTCAACATCCTTTCTGACGGTAAAAACCAGGTCATGCAATATTTCCTGTAACAACCCTAGATGAATACATGCTTAGGGATTATTAAGTAAAATTTATTAGATAATTAATTGTCCTAATATGGTTTTAATTAAACAATGATTAGTATTAATAATATTAATTGATTATTTATTTATTAATTAATTGTTTTTAACTTTTGATTGATTAATTAATTAATTAATTATTACATATCACACTCAATGATATTGGTAATAATTTAAGGGGGGCTTAATAATTTTAAATTGTTTAATTCAAATGCTTTACGTATGCGGGAGAGGATAAGGCATTAAACAAAGGGATAAGATATTAATGAAGGGGGGATAAGGCATTAAAGAATGGGATAAGAAATTAATAAGGGGGAGATAAGGAAATTAATGAGGGGGAGGAGAGTTGGTGAAGGAGGGATAAGGAAGGGAAGGAGTTTGAGGGGAGGCATTCTACGGGAGTTGGGGATGGATTTTGGGAGCTCGGAGTATTGCAGAGAGAAGTGAAAATTCATGAGTGGTATTGATACAGTGTACTGGAGTTGCTGGGGGTTTTGGGCACGGAGGGCCAGGATATCCGTTGATATCCTGGGGCTAGGGACCTACCTAGTTGGCAGGGAGGATGGTTTTGGGTAGTGTTTTGCAGAAGCGGGAAGGAAGCAAGCGACGGGCAAACAGAGGTTAATAGCATCAGGTTCAGGTATTTACCAAGAATTATGCATTGTTTTTGTATTAATCTTTTATAAAACTTTATTATAATTGAAAATTTTGATTGCGAATGTGCTAAATGAAGTAACTCTTAAATTTTACTG
>ML797802.1:50474-85134 GCA_009831015.1 Picea engelmannii | reverse complement strand
CATTAAAGAATGGGATAAGAAATTAATAAGGGGGAGATAAGGAAATTAATGAGGGGGAGGAGAGTCGGTGAAGGAGGGATAAGGAAGGGAAGGAGTTTGAGGGGAGGCATTCTACGGGAGTTGGGGATGGATTTTGGGAGCTCAGAGTATTGCAGAGAGAAGTGAAAATTCATGAGTGGTATTGATACAGTGCACTGGAGTTGCTGGGGGTTTTGGGCACGGAGGGCCAAGATATCCGTTGATATCTTGGGGCTAGGGAGCTACCTAGTTGGCAGGGAGGACGGTTTTGGGTAGTGTTTTGCAGAAGCGGGAAGGAAGCAAGCGACGGGCAAACGGAGGTTAATAGCATCAGGTTCAGGTATTTACCAAGAATTATGCATTGTTTTTGTATTAATCTTTTATAAAAAATTATTATAATTGAAAATTTTGATTGCGAATGTGCTAAATGAAGTAACTCTTAAATTTTACTGCTCTGTTCTAAATTAAATGTTATTTATTTAATTCGGCTATTACCTTTCCCAAGAGGCTCTTCCAGAGAAGCAGAGGGTTCTGACAAAGGGGCAAGGACGAAGGGTTCCACGATGAGGGGAGAAGGTGGTGGCAAGGGGACGAAACACTTAGGTGGTTGTGCCGGAGGGACCATGGCTAGTTGTGAAGAAGAAGACAAATCTTGGATTGGGCCATGTGCGAAGCCCAAAGAATTACCGTGGAGGTAAAACCATTCCACATGACAAGCCCAAGGCGAAGGCAGTGGAGGAAGGCTACTCTAACCCAAGGAGGAATGGGCATAGGAGGATGACGAAGAGCTAGGTGACTGAGGACTGGTAGGAGGGGGTCGATTGGCCATACGCCTGTGGTTCTGATACCAGACTTGGCCTCATTTTGGTTTCCCTCGAAGGCGAGGCATAACCAGTAGGAATGGAGAGGAAGGTAGTGTAGTAGAGGCTTGTGAGGCAAAGAAAACCAACGAGGGAGCAGAGAGCCACCAGATGGGTCGAAGCTGAAATCCATAGGGTTGTTCAGCAAGAAGTGAGGAAGCATTATGGTCCAGCCGAGGAACAACAACAAGATAAAGTAGCCGAAGTGGAGGGTCTCACAAGCACAGAGGTGACGGGCAAAGTCGTTCATCCATCGCTTGGAATAAAACGTAGAGAATGGCATGCTGGAGCATTGAGTCCCAAGATCTAAGAAATGAATGTTTCATCCAATCATCAGGGGGGTATAAATGCAGAGGGGCATGTCAGGTGCAAGTCATGTGATTGGCGCAAGCTTGGAAGGCGCCACCCTCTCCGTTGAGAACGTGAATCCTGTTGACACTCCATTCGGGGGTTTAGTTTTTATAGGTTGGATTACATGGATTTTTAGGTTTCATAAGTTGGATTTGGTTTTCCATATTTGAGTGATACCTTGTTGGATAATATCCATTTTGTTGGCTAATTATCAAATTTCCTCCATTATTATGCTTTATGGTGAGAAAGGTATAGAAATATTGACTAGGGTTAAAAAACAAGGTTAATGTCTCACTTAAGTTTCTCCATTGGAACTCTTTATATAATTATTATGTCATTTACTTTTGTCTCTTAATTAAAATATTGAGTTATGAGAAGTAAACTAGGTTTGTCAAATTGAGGTATTGTTAAAGCCCAACTAAGTTTTGATTCTTCAAAGTGGTTGATGTGCTTCCTCAATGGAGCGGTTGTTAAGTGGTTGAGTCGTCATAGTCATTAAAATGGGTTAGGTGGTAACACATCTATAAAACAATGTCTTACTTCTTAATAGGTGGTAGATACTCGACGTTTCAATATATTAAACACACATCTTTTATACTTAATAAAAATTGTATTGTAACAATTTGGAAGAGAAACTTATATATATATATATATATATATATATATATATATATATATTGCAGGAAGAGGTAACATGCATTGAATTTAATTTGTTAATATTTATTTGTAAAAATAGTTGATAGAAATGGATAGAGATATTTGAATAGAGTACACAAATGGAGTGCAACTCCAATAATGTAAAACAATATAGAGGTAGATTATACAAATTAAATAACTGATGTAATTATCAAAGGAAAGGAAATAATACAAGGTTTGGAAAGGAAACAATACACGGTTTATTGATGTCTTTCTCTTTTGTGATCTAGTTAATTACTTGGATGAAAGTAAAGAAAGTTAGAAATGAAAGTATGCAACCTATTATCCCTTATTAACACAATGCAAATATATCCCTTATTAACACAATGTAAATACAGAGTTAACAAGCATTAGATTGTTTTACCCAATTTACTTAATGATAAAGTAATAAAAAAAGGGAACTTGCAGTCCTTCCCAGGTGGGAAAAAGCCTTTAACAAGGTTTGGATTTATACTACCTTAATATTATCTACTACTCTAGAGCAAGCTACTTGGGATTAGAGGAAAAGGAAACAAACAATGAACAACAAAAAGTGGTTAGAAACCTATTTTGTCTACTTGTGAAGTTGTGTATCTTCTTATGTAATACCCCTGTTCCCCCCCAACTTGTAAATATAACTATAACCTGCTAAAATACTATGGGCAAGTTGAATCTGTGTGGATGTTGGAATTGATCAACCTTTTTGTTATAAAAAGGTAATGTATATATTTTTGTTACAAAATAAAATGGAAATTGTTGCATAACTGTTGAATGGGTTTGCCAAGGTAGATCATGATGTATGAGAGAGATGGTGAGGAGAACCACCAATGCTTGAGATGACCCCTACTTGACCAATAGTAATCCAGATTTAGGAGCAGAACGAACTGATTAACAGACTGAATACAATAAACACAGAGATAGGAAGAATAACACAGTGAACAATATCTTATATTAAATAATGAAATAGGTTGAAACTGTAAAACAACAGAACTGAAACTTGGTCAAATGGTGGTAGTTATCTCTAAGAAGAGATGTGACTACTACGCACATCTGTCTGAGAAGAATGGATTACAATGAGGCTCGACCCTTTACATATTACTCATGAATGAAAAAACCCTAGACATCCAAAAACCTAACCCTAGAAGGTGAAACGTCAAAAGTCATGTCGACGCTATGGGTAAGTTGGTGGAATTTGGTACCTCAACTTCCTAGGGTCGTAACTTTTGCATACGACCTCCATTTTAGGTGCATGATAACCCGTTGGAAAGGTATTTCAGAGAGATACACATTTCGCCAACAAACTTTGACTTTGTCTACAGTTTGATTGTGGCGAGCCAAAAAAACAACGTTTAGGGCCCCAAAACGGCCCCAGAAGTATAGAAAGATGTGATGACATGAAAAACATACAAAATAAGCCAGTTGGATTAGGAGAGAGGCCACCTGTATCAAACCGGAGGATGTGTGGGGCTTCAGACAACCCCAAAAGTGTAGAACCCACAATTACAAAGCAGTACAGAAGAACGTGTTGAAAAAAAACAGATACGAGGAGCCAGTTGGAATAGGTGGGTGGCCACCAATATCCACCTGGATCAATCCTCCCCCCTTAGGAAGAAATGTTATCCATTGCGTTGAGTTCCCACATCAGGTGAGGAAACTTCTATTGGATTTGGCCCTGGGTGAGCCACTTGCCTTGGTGTAGGAGTTTCCCTTCCTTGACAACCCGATAAAGATGGATCCGTTGTTGGCGAGTGCCCTTGACCTGTGTGTCCACTATCTGATCAGTGGATGCTCATTCCATGCAGTCAGGGTTGAGCTCTGTTGGTTTCAGTTGTTTTGCGATCTTAGAGGTGTCCAATAATGGTGGAAAATATGGTCGAAGGAGGTCCACATTGAAGATTGGATGCACACCAAGGAATGGTGGAGTGTTGAGCTCAAAATCATTGCTACCCATAGCCTTGGTGATAGTGTAAGGCCCATAACGAAGTGGGAGAAGCTTCTGATGGGGCTCGATGAGATGCTCCTTCTGCAGATGTAACCAAACTTTGTCTCCAACCTAAAACTAGTGTGGAAACCTGTGTTGATCATGGCGTTGCTTGTACTTAACATTGGATTTCTACAAAATATCCTGGACCTGTTGGCAGATGTGTTGAATCCGCTCAATGAATCTGGTGGCTTTGTCTCTCGCAGACTGATTAGGGGAAGATTCTGTCTGTGTGGTGGCAAGAGGAAGTGCAACATCAATGGGTCCCAAGGGTTGGAATCCCATACCCACCTGAAATGGGCTATGGTCAGTGGAACTATGGAGAGCCTTGTTGTAACTGTGTTGGACATATGGGAGACTCTCGTCCCATGTACATGGATGCTTAGAATTGTACATACGCAGGATGTGTACAATCATCCGATTGACGACCTATGTTTGGCCATCAGTTTGGGGGTGGAAAGTAGTGGATTTTGTGAGCTTGGTGTCCAATAGAGACCAGAGACTCGACCAAAAGGTGTTGAGGAACCTGTTGTCTCGATCAGAGATGATGGTATGTGGTATCCCAAAGTGGACCCACACTCGTTCGAAGAAGAGATTGGTAGTATTTTGCGCTGTGACATTCTTCTTACAGGTTGTGAGGATGGCCATCTTCGAAAACCGATCAACGACCACAAATACGTAGTCATTACCTTGCTTGGTGGACGACAAGCCAGACATGTAATCCATTGAGATGGATTCCCAAGGCTTATCAGGCATAAGAAGAGGGGTGTATAAGACTTGCTTCTTGATGGCTATTTTGGCAATGGCACAGGAAGTGAAAAATATGATATACTTGCTGACGTCCTGTCAAAGTTTTGGCCAATAAAACTGTTTCTGAAGAACGACCACAGTTTTCTCCACACCAAAATGTCTTGCCACCCGACTATAGTGGGATTCCCAAATCATCTTTGCACGCTCTCTTGTAGGAACAAAAAGATGGACCAGGTGGCATAAGAGTCCGTCCTGAATGTGAAAATCAGTGATAGTTGCACCTATACCCAAGAGATGGTAGGTGGTGGCGAAGTCTGGATCTTGCTGATAAAGTTGGGGCCACTCAGATGCTTCATGTCCATATGAATGGAGCATAGTGGTGAGTGAAGCCACAAGAGGCTAACTGAGGTAGTCAACAACACAATTGGAGATACCTGTCTTATACTTGATGTTGAGATGGAACTACTGCAGGTAGGTGGACCACTTCTGATGGTGGTCGTTATGCAATTTCCCTTGTGTCTGTATGAACTACAAAGGCTTGTGATCAGTGTGTATGATCATCTCTTTCCCCAGAATGTAATGTTTCCATTGACGACATGATTGTATAATGTAATACATTTCCTTGTCATAGGTGGGGTATTTACGGACCGTATCAGAGAGTGTCTCACTATGGTATGCCACCAGATACCTGTGTTGAGTGAATACTACACCCACAAGATAGTCAGATGCATCAGTCTCAATCTCGAATGGTTTTTGCAGATCGAGAAAGGCGAGTACTGGAGCTGAGCACAAGCGATACTTCAGATCATTGAATGCTCATTGTTGCTCCTTCCCCCACACGAACTTGGCCCTACCACCACCCTTGGTAACCTGGTTGAGGTCCCATGCAATATGGGAGAATCCCAACACGAACCGTTGGTAGAAGTTGGCTAGTCCCAAAAATATCTGGAGCTTGGTCAGTGTGGTCGGGGATGGCCAGTCACGGATGACTTGGATCTTAGCTGGATCAACATGTACCCCATGCTCATCAACAATGTAGCCCAAGTATTAGACCTTGTTCATGCCAAAATATCATTTTTCCAAGTTGGCATAAAGCTTGTGTTTCTGTAGAGTGCTCAAAACCTGTTGAATATGCCGCATGTTCTCCTCCCACGTTCTGTTGAAGATGAGGATGTCATCCAAATATACTACCACAAAGGATTTGTTGAAGGGTCTCAATACATCATCTATCAATCTCATGAAAGTGGCCGATGCATTTGTTAAGCCAAATGGAATGAACAACCATTCGTAGAGACCTTCTTTAGGCTTGAAGGTTGTCTTCCATACATCAGTTGGTTCAATGGGAACCTGGTGGTAGCCAGAATTTAGGTCAATCTTGCTGAAGAACTTGGCCCCCTTGAGTTGGTCAAGAAGGTCATCAATCCCGAGAATGAGGTAGCGGTTCCTGACTGTGATTTTGTTTAAGGCTCTGTAATCAATGCAGAGTCGCCACGTCTCGTCCTTCTTCTACACTAGTACAATCGGGCTTCCGCAAGGGGAGGAGTTGGGTATGATGTGCCCCTTTTGAAGAATCTCTCGTATATGACGCTTGATTTCGTCATTCTCCATCAACGAGCATCGATAGACTAGTCCATTAGGTAGAGGTGTTTCGGGGGTCAGATCAATTGGATGCTTGACTTGGCAGTGTGTCATTACCCCTGTAGGTGAGGAGAAAATGTCTTTGTATTCTTCCACGATCCCGTCCACTTGTTGCTGCTGCAAAGAGAGGTGTTGTGTAGAGGACATGGATGTGGTGGCGACCTTCTGCTTATTGTGAGCATGGATCACAAAAAATACAAACTTCCAGGTCTATGAAATGACCTTAGTGCATTGCTTAGCAGAGATTAAAGAAATAGTAGTATGCGATGCTACCTTGGGGATCCTGTACAATTGTATACCCAAAGTAATAATAACACTGCGGGGTCTAAACTCATACACAACATGAAGCTTCCAAAAATATGTTTTCCTAAAATAACATCACAAAATTCAAGGGGAGCAATATCACATGGTACCTCATCTTTGAAAGGCTTGATGCCATAGGGCAGACGACACTGTTGGTTGACACAAATATCTCTTTCTTGGCGAAGCCAACTGATGGTGTAGGGTTGTGGGTGCGGTGTTGTTGGTAGGTACAACTGCTTGATGACCTCTACTGAAATCAGGTTCTTCTGACTACCACTGTCGACAATGTAATGAATCAGAGCCCCCTTGACCCACATATGTGAGTGAAAGAGGTGTTCCCCTTCCTTTGATTCTTCTGGTTCGCTTGGTTGTAATTTGGTGGTGGTGACAGTGGAACTGGGTTCAACATCGATAATATGCTTCCCTCCTTCAGGATTTGACTTGGAATAAGAATCGACCTCTGACTGGGAAGCTTTCATCTCGACCACAAGGGACTGCTTGGAGCGGTATTCATCGGTGTTGTGCTAAGGACTTTTATGGTACTCACACCATTTTCCCGTGTCCTTCTTCATCTTCTCATTTCCCTTATTGTGATGCAGCTTGGAATGGATTTTATTAGGGCGACCATCTCGACACGGTCCCTTGTTGTGTGTGTAGGGGCTACCTTTTCCCTGCTTCGGCTATGTGGGGTTTGCAGATCCAAAATCTCGTCATTTCTGCTTAAATTTTTGTTCAATCTTGACAATGTATCTATAAGTCGTGCCTAATGAGACGATGTCCAGGAACTCCATTTCTGTTTGAATGTATCTATGCAAACAACCATAATATTTGAGCACCAGATGATGCTTAGAGTCTTTGATACCCAATTTGGTGCATAGGGTATGAAAAATATTTGTGAAGTCTGGTACTGTCTGGTCCCTTTCTTGACGTAGGGTGGTCCATATGGTGTACTGGTCCTCATAATTTCCAACAAGGTACTATTGTTCTTTAATGGCATCCCAAAAGGAAACCCATGTAGGGGCCACCACAAATATTGCAGATTCCTCCATGGCCCTTTTCTCAGAGTAAGTATCCCACCAATATTTAACATTGGGAACGACCTTAAGGAGTGCAAAAGTGATATTTTCCATATCGAAAAAAATGTGGACCGAAAAATATCTTTCGATCAGATCCAACCATTTATCTACAACATCCGCATCTATCAATTCTTCAAATAATGGAATTTAAAAATTTACATGTACCTTGAAGGGGGTTTCATGGCTGCTCGATGAAGATGCTTCTCCTGTGGGCAAACGTCGAAGGATCTGTGCGAAGTTTTCCATCATTTCGTTCCTTTTTCGTGCGAGGGATTCCTCGAGAAATATTATAATATGATCTCTTTCTCCATCATCTTTCTTTTCATCTCCCATGGGTGGTTGTCGGGCTCGACGCGACCGATCTAGTAATGGATCGATTGGTTCGAGTCCCAACTTCTTGTACCCGAACCTTGTCGGGGACATGCACGAAGAAAAACAAATGAAGAGAAGACCGCTCTGATACCCCTAATCTGGATTTAGGAGCGGAACGAACTGATTAACATACTGAATATAATAAACACAGAGATATGAAGAATAATTCAAATATCCAGTGAACAATATCTTCTATTAAATAATGAAATAGGTTGAAACTGTAAAACTACATAATTGAAACTTGCTCGAATGGTGGTAGCTATCTCTGAGAAGAGATGTGGCTGCTAGGTGCATCCATCTGAGTAGAATGGATTACAATGAGGCTCCAGAGGCCCTTTACATATTACTTAGGAATGCCAAAACCCTAGACATCCAAAAACCTAACCCTAGAAGGTGAAACACCAAAAGTCACGTGGGCCCTACGGGTAAGTTGGTGTAATTTGGTACCTCAACTTCCTAGGGGTGTAAATTTTGAATAGGACCTCCTTTTTAGGCGTGTGATAGCCTGTTGGAAAGGTCTTTCAGAGAAATACACATTTCGTCATCAAACTTTGACTCTATCTATAGTTTAACCATGGTGAGCCAAAAAAACCAACGTTTAGGGCCCCAAAATGACCCCGGAAGTACAACAAGATGTGTTGACATGGAAAACATACAAAATAAGCCAGTTGGATTAGGAGAGAGGCCACTTGTATCCACCTGGAGGATGTGGGGCTTCAGAAAACCCCAAAAGTGTAGAACACACAATTACAAAGAAATATAGAAGAACGTGTTGAACAAAAATGGACATGATGAGCCAATTGGAATAGGTGGGTGGCCACCAATATCCACCTGGATCAAATACTCTACTGGATTTAAATTATTCAGACCCAAAACAACCCTCTAACCCAGAAAAGTAAATTACCATTCAAGTTGGTAGTTGGGAAGTCCTCCTCAAGAGTCAATGAGGAGATGGGCAGAGTACCCATATGGAAAAACTTCCTGACCTGACCACGAAATGGGGATTTGGACCCGCAGAATCTTGCTAAGGAAGGAAAGAAAAGAGAGGAAATTCATGGGTAGAGGAGGGGAGGGAAGAAGATGATTTTGGTGACCATTTTCTGAGGAGGAAGAGCATGTGAAACTCTATGGTTCTGAAGAGAACTGAGAAACAAATTTGTTTTGGGTACAAGAATTTGTTGGGAAACGTTTTCAGTCCAAGTTGATAAACGAGGTTGCAGAGAAGATGAGTGACTGAGGAAGCACTCGTTGTAGGCCCCCTTTCTTGGTGGAGAGAACACCAATCTGCCAAGTTCATGTGGGACGAGGTGAGTGATCATCGTCCCTGGCTGTTGTTGAACAAAAGGAAGAGTCTCTCTTTGAGCATCATGATCTAGCTAGGGGGTGACCAACGGTAAATCTATCCAGGAGTTGTTGTGCCTACGGTTGGGAGGAAAAGGGCACCCCTTTCAACAGTTGCATCACTATATGGTTTTTAGATAAGTATATTTGGTTAAATCTCTGTAGTGTTTAGATCAGATAAAAAATTATAATATGTTTGAGAACCGTGTAAGTTTAATTTCTAACAAAAGTGACTTGAGAAATCTAAGTAAAATAAGAGAATGTCTTAGTTGAAGCCCATTTGATTTAATTCCTTATCTCTTGACTAGTTGTGTGTTAAAATAATATTTCTAGGAGTGGATGTTGTGGTTGACTGTGCTGTACAATTTAATGCATGCTTGGGAAATGATGATTGAATAGTTAAAAATCTCTATAACACATCTGGAAGAAGAGAGGGTGATTTTTCTGCATAATAGTGCTCTATTTTAGTATGTCCTCAAATCTTATGCCAGAAAAGTTAGAGGATATCATATCTGTGTGGACTTTAGGAAATAATCCCAAATATGAGAAAACATTAAAAGTCCTTATAAATTATTATTGAGGAAAAAAAATTAGAATATAAACATAAAATTTTCCTAATTGAATTAAAATACAAAAGTTCTCAAAATTCTATTTGGGGCATAAATAAACATTTATGTTAAACTTGTGTTAAATCTCCTAAATTTGGGAAGAATCCCCTTAAATTTGTAAATCTTGGTAGAAATACAGAATTTTACTGTGGAGGTAAATCTTTGTCTTAGGACCAATTTCCTTAAATTTAGTAAGAGTAGTAAAGCACAATAATAAGGAAACACAATTTACTCATTTACCCACAAGAAAAGAGATATTATAATTATATTATGGAGAAGTTTCTTTGGAATATAAACTTTTATTAAATCCCTTTATAAATATTGAAAATTTAAATTTCTCCTTTTCTTATTTTCCTGTAAGAGAAAATAATTTCATTTAAATTCTTCAGGTAATATAACTGTGCACAAATATATAAACATATGTATATATATGGATATATACATATACATATACATATTATTATTATTTTATTATGAAAATGGAGGTTAAAGCTCCTGGAGCGTAAAAGACCCTAGACCAAAGAGAATATAATAATAATTATTATTTTAATGTCAAACACACCAAGGAATAAACGGTGACCCAATGCTTCAACCATCTTGTGGTCTTCGGAACTCCAGGAGTTCGGTGTTCTGAGGCTCTGGGATGTTTGGGTGATGGAATTCCACAAGCCAAAGTAGTTGAATGCCCGAACCCTTTCCTTCCCCGCGCAAGGTTGTAAAGGTAAGAAATTTACAATTAATCAAATTATTGTATTTAATGTGATCAATTAACATGATTCAATATAATATACCTTTAATACGGTATATATTATATTATAATCCAAAATATTTCATTGTATTTAAACCACAATGTAATTACAAGTGGGTCCCCTTCGGGACTCTGGAACTCCGGGTTAATTGAGAATGAAGAGTTGCCTGGAAGAGCCGAAGAAGATTGACGCAGATAACACTCTCTCTCTATTCAATTATTAAATATAATATTGGAGAATTTAAAACCTGGACGTAATTTTCGAGAAATATAATATATTATATTATATTATTTTAAGGTTTATTAAAATGGTTACATGTGAATGAGGCCGACTCTTTTTAAATATTAAATAATGCAGAAAGGTGTATAAGTGGGGCCACTTCGGGGCTTCGGGAGATTGGAGTATAAAGAATGTGGTGGAGAGTCAAAGGGGTTGACTCAGAGTTCTCTCTCTCTCATCTCAAATATTAAATATAATATTGAAGACCTTATAAACCGGAGCACAATTTCAAAAAAGGTGTAATATATATATATATATATATATATATATATATATATATATATATATATAATGAGTGATTATAAAGTACAAACCCTCTTTACCTTTTTAATTTAATATTTAATGTAAAATCACGTGAAGTGTGGACCCTTCGGGAGTTCGGGACTTCGGAGCTCCGTGACTCCGAGATGTTTGGGGTAATACAATGAATAAGTAACGAAGGGCCGAACCTACCCTTTCCCACTCCAATGGTTGCACAAATATCGATATAAACATTTAAAGTGATTAATTGTATTATAAATTAATATAAATAATTATATTTGCAACACTTTACAATATGAGTGGGACCCTCTCTAGAACTTCGACATTTGGGAGATTTGGGTTCGTAAAAGCATGATGAGGAATTTCTTCGAAGTCTGGAGGCTTCATATTAATAGATATTAGTAATCTCGACTGCTCCTTTTCTATGTTTAATCATATTATAATATAATTAAATAGAATTATATTATAATATAATTGATAAAAGACTAAATTTGTAATATTAAATATCAAATTGAATATAATTAATCATTTTCCCCAGTAAATATATATATATATATATATATATATATATATGTGTGTGTGTGTGTGTGTGTGTGTGTGTGTGTGTGTGTGTGTGTGTGTGTGTGTGTTAAATTACGTGAAAATTCAGTAAGGAGTTGCATGTCAGGGAGGGATTGAATTATATACCTTAATTAAGGTTAATCAACTTAAGTATATTATGGAGAAATTAACCTCATTGTGTTATGATATAATTACTCATAATTATCATATGCGTAAATAATTGTATTAGTGTTAAACTACTTCTAAGGAGGAGAATGAGAAAGAAAAACCTCAGTAATTACTGGACCAGGAGTATTAGGCCAAGAAAAAAATAATTACCAGATAATTAGTTTGTGGAGAATAATTATCTTTAATGAGGCTTAATTAATTAATTACCAAAGAATGGTATTCTACGAAATATTAATTAATTATTTTAATTGGATTATAGGATAGGGACAAATGTCATCCTCTAGTCGAGCAATCTAAAGCACCCTACGATGACATGGAGAATTGATGTTGACTAAGAACATTGGTGTGATGGCGCATGTTAATATTCAATGGGTTGACGCGTTGAGTGAGGTCCAGTAGGATTGGTGAACCTTAGGTGTTGAATGAATCCTAACCATAGTTTGGGAGATATGGTATGCATCGAGACTATCCATCGAGAGAAAGGGAATATTCCTCGATACCATATTCGTCGGAGGTAAGCAAAAACTTTATACCCCATTCCTTAAAAAGTTACTTAAGGATCGAGTGTGTGACAAAGTGGTATCAGAGAAAACAACAACACTTGGCCTGCTTGGGCTCATGAATGAGTCGCATAAAATTTTATTAGAGATATTTTAAGGGGTAACACCCTATCTTACCCCATTCATAAGGAGCTTATTTAAACCACTACTAAAGAGATGAACAAAACTTTTCTGTTGTTGTTATATGCTCAAAAAAAAATATATGAACTGTGTGTTGCTAGTGTTCCAAATAATGAAGTTGATTTCATGTTACAAATTGCATGTGTTGTTCATAAACTAGTAGATAATTAACTAACAAAAAATGTTTTATCATCACTCAAATAGTTAGTGGACAACAAAGAAAACTATAGTGCAAAGAATGGTGACACACCATGAGTTGGGGGGGAAATCCCACAATAGAGAAGAATAATCTGATGAGAGGAGGGCAGTGGAAACCCCTTCGGATTTGGCTGAAACTATAAGAAGCCTCATGGCATAATTACAGAGTTGTAAGGATGACAATTAAAGGTTGAGAAAAGAATAGGAAAACAAACTGAAATTAATACAGTCCTACTGCAAAGCCTATTGGATATGCAAAGGTAGCAGTTGCATGGGCCATCAATTAGTAATGTGGATAGACATCATACTAAGAAAACCCAAAGTCCACCTGAGATACAAAAGCATGGTCTCAAAAGTAGCCATACAAGGAGGAACACCTCAAAGAAGGCCCAACATGGAGCCAAGAGACATTCAATCGAATAATCCTCTAGTGAGGAAACTGACAACTCCAAGGAATTGTGTAGTAGTGAGACTATTTCACATTCCAGAGGAGAAGAAAGAAGAGAAAACATTCCAGGAGACTTTAATGCTAGGACTGCAACTAAACAAGATACTCTTTTAAGTACTGATTCCAACCATAATCCTTTATGGCTATATGAGGACCTTGTTTTATCTAATAGCTACAAAAGAAGCTCTGAAGACCCAATTGAGAATTTGTTTGGTACTGAGTTGGTCAAGCTCTGCAACTCTCAAGACCTAATAATTTGCAATGGAGTAATGAAGTGGCCAAACTCCAACCAGATGAATTGTATTCATGGGCTAGGTAGTAGTGTTGTAGATTACGTGATATTTGATATCCGCATTTCCAACCAAATAACAACTTTTGACATTTTAAATGACCATGAGCCCGACTCTGATCAAAAACCTTTAACCCTAACTCTAAACTTTTCCATGCATAGGAGTGCCATTGAAGAGAATTCTGATATTCAAAGGAATTTACGCTTTGAAAAAAGTAAAGTTGACATTTTCTTAAAGGATTTAAATAACAAATTAAATCTCCTAACTTATAAGGACAACATTGAAGAGCTCTATCATAATTTTACAACTACCCTTTCCACTTCTATTAAAAACTTCTCTTTTGAGGCATCCTATAAAAATAATAATAGAATGACCAACCCTTGGTATGATAAAGAATGTAAAATTGCTATGAAATCCATTAGGGATGCTTCTAATGAGTCCTTAAAACTCGATAAGATCAATATGTACAAAGCCCTAATTAAAAGGAAAAAAAGGCACTATATCAATCAAAGGCAAGATAAACTTTCACAACTATATAAGATGGATCCTAAGAAGTTCTGGAGCCAAATTCTAAATCACAATACTAAAGAAAATAATGGGATTCCCTTAAGGGACTAGAATTCTTACCTTAAAATTCTTTACAAGTTCTCTAATGCCATGGACACCATTCCTATTGTCCCTACAAAGGAATAAGTTTTTTCTTTAGATGACATAGAGTTCGGGGTTAAGAGGCTTGCAAATGGGAAAGCTAAGGACATTGAAGGCTACCAAGCTGAAATTTTAAAAATCGAGGGCCAATCCTTATCCCTCACATACACAAGCTCTTCAATTTAGTAGTCGAGCAGGGTTTCCCTAAACCATGTACAGAAAGCCTCATTGTTCCTATTTTTAAAAATGGGGATATAAACATTCCCTCTAATTATAGGACCATTATGATTAGCTCGATTTTAGCCAAGCTTTATAGAATTATTTTGGAAAAGAAGATTATCCTTTGGCTAGAAAGTCATGGTAAAAGAGCTAAAGGTCATGCTGGGTTTAGGAGATATCGTTCAACTGTGGACCATATTGTTACCTTTAGGATCATTGCAGAGGAGTTCCACAATACCAAAACCAATCTTTTTTGTTGTTTTGTTGACTTTAGACAATCTTTTGACATGGTTCATAGGAAAAACCTTTGGAATAGGTTCGAAGAGATAAACGTGCCTCTCGAGTTGAGGGCTGTTGAAATAAGGATGTATGAGAACGTTATTGCTAAGTTTAAAGACATTGAGGGCTAGTCAAAAGAGATTAACTACAATATCAGAGTCAAACAAGGTTGTCCCTTATCCCCTACCCTTTTTGGCATATACATTGACAAGTTAGAAGATTGTTTGGAAAAAATAGGTTGTGTTAGCCCTACTGTCACTGGTATAGTCATCAATCTTCTTCTTTATGCCGATGATATCATTCTTATGGCAAGGAGTCCCCATGATCTTGAAAACCAACTAAGAATCCTCAAGGATTTTTGCTCCAATATGGGTATGATTGTTAATACTGATAAGACTAAGGTCATGATCATTAAATCCAATAATATCCCTTATGATACCTTTGTATATGACAACACCAACTTGGAGGAAGTGACTTCATACAAATATCTTGGAATTGATATTCACCACAAGCTCAATTGCAATTATAGCATTGAGAAAAGGGTTATTGGGGGATAAAAAGACTATTATGGGCTTGAAAACAATTGTAAATCAACTGATCTTTGGAGTTGGGATAAGAAGAAACTCCTCTTTGAGACTCTTGTTACACCTGTTATTCTTTATGGATGTGAAGTATGGGGCTGTAATATCTCTCGTGAATCCTAGAGAAAGATAGAGCAAATAAAAAATAATTTTATAACCTATAATCTCAAAATTAAAGGAAATATGCCATATCCCATCCTCCTCTTAGAAACAAGCCTCTCCCCCATTGAGAGCATGGCTATGACTAGATACCTAATGTATAAGAGCAAGTTAAACAACATGGAAGACAAGAGGCTTCCTAAAATTGCTTCAAAATCGATTCATAACCACCATCGACTCAAGCGAGGATGGCATAAAGATGCCCGACCTTGGCTAAACTATTGGGGAATCATGGAAGACACCAATTTGCAGAATAAAGATACTATTAAAAAAAAGGTCAAATAAAAACTTAAGGAGAAAATATGGTATGATAAAGATTTAGAGGAAAGAAGAAAATTAAGGTATTATAAGGATGTAATCAACCCTAATCTAGAAGGTCAAAATTATCTATCTGTTTTGCCAAGTGTAAAGAAAAAAATAAGCATTGCTTAGATAAGAACAAATTTTTACGAGCTCCATATTGAAACTGGGCATTGGTCAATTCCTAAAATGCCATGGGATGAAAGAGTATGTCACCTTTGTGACACTAAGAAGGTTGAAGATGAAAATCACTTTCTCTTAGATTGTCCAGACTATACCCATATTAGATCTCATTTTCAAAATATTTGTCACACTACCAACCTTCCTAACCTCTTAACTCAACAAAAGTATGGTGATCTTGGAAAGCTTCTCTTAATGCTTTTCTAGCACAAAAACAAAATTCTAAAGAATCAAAGTAATCACTTACCCTCTTAAGATCAGATAAACCAATTGGGTCTTAGTGAACCTTAATCATCATCATCATCATCATTATTATTTATTCAATTTCTTATACTATTAATTTAATTCCTCTATAATACTCTATAATACTCTATTGACCAAATCCCTTTTATACAATATTTTATTATTTTCTATTTCATTCCGTTTATCCAATTACTTACTTTATTAACTCCCCAATATTAGTTTATTAACTCCCCTATATATATTATTCTATTTCTTATACTATTAATTTATTAATTTAATTCTTCTATATTTTATTATTTTCTATTTCATTTCGTTTATCCAATTACTTACTTTATTAACTAGAACTCCCCTATATATATTAGTTTATTAACTCCCCTATATATTATTCTATTTCTTATACTATTAATTTATTAATTTAATTCCTCTATATTACTCTATTAACCAAATCCATTTGATACAATATTTTATTATTTTCTATTTAATTCCGTTTATCCAATTACTTACTTTATTAACTCACCTATATATTAGTTTATTAACTCACCTATATATTATTCTATTTCTTATACTATTAATTTATTAATTTAATTCCTCGATATTTTATTATTTTCTATTTCATTTCGTTTATCCAATTACTTACTTTATTAACTCCAACTCCCCTATATATTAGTTTATTAACTCCCCTATATATTATTCTATTTCTTATACTATTAATTTAATTCCTCTATATTACTCTATTGACCAAATCCTTTTGATACAATATTTTATTATTTTATATTTCATTTCGTTTATCCAATTACTTACTTTATTAACTCCCCTATATATTAGTTTCTTAACTCCCCTATATATTATTTTATTGACTCAATCCCTTTAATAAAATATTTTATTATTTATTATTCCATTTTTTCAATTAATTATTTTATTAATTTGATTATGTCTCATACTTTATTTTATTTTAATCATTCCACTCAATTTAATTTAATAAATTTGTTCGTAGATAATTTCTTCTCGCTTATATATATTTTTTTTAAATTACTCTTTTTTAGTTTTCATAATTTTTATTACCCTTTAATGATGGATGTAGTGTTTATTCAAAATATTAAAATGTTTTTAAACTCCAACACAATCTATTTTCATAGAAATTTTACAACCAACTTATGATTTTTAAATAATTATACATTCTAATTTTTTTTATTAATATCAATAATAGAAACTAACATTAAAGAATGTTTTTTTTATTAATATCAATAATAGAAACTAACATTAAAGAATGTATGTTTGGTACATTTGTACAAAGAAACAACTCACTTTTTAAAATTATGGTTAATTGGTAATTTTATGATAAGTTGGTTCGGTGAAAATGATTCCAAAACTTATAACCATACAATAATATATCTCTTTTGTATGCATTTATTTTTTTATAAAAAATAATTTAATCATTTAAAAATATACATATTTAACAATTTATATATTTAATTCGTACTTAAATTGTGATATAAATAAATATATATAACACCATAATTTTTATTAAAAAAAATTCATAAAAAATTTAAAAATACAATAAAATAAACAAAATTAAATTTAAATTTGAAAATGTTTAAAAAAAATTAAACATTTCAAACTTTCTGCATAACATATACAACATAGAACATGTCTTCACCCTTGCTTTTATTTTACAACTAAACTTTATACATTTAAACCTTCATCCTATAACTCAAACATTTAAGACTTTAACCACTTGTAAATCTATGAAAACAAATGATTTTATAACACTTTAAAAACAAATAATTTTATACTTTAGAAAATTAAAAATCTCTATATGTCAAAAATTTAAAAATAACACAACATTCATAACATTTCATATAAAATAGAAAACAAAATTTTATTTACAAATGATTTTATACTTTAGAAAATTAAAAATCTCTATATGTCAAAAATTTAAAAATAACACAACATTCATAACATTTCATATAAAATAAAAAACAATTTTTTTAAATAAAATGGATGACAATTATATATGTATATGTATGGGGTATCATATTCTTTATTGAATATCCAATAAATTATGAAATCATTACATTCTTCATGTAAACACAATCCCTACTAACACTTTAACTAATAACTAAATGTTCATGTGTAACATTCACCTATAAATATTAACCAAACATTAATGAATATATATTTTTTTCTTTCTTAATGGTTTTGTAATAATAATGGATAATTAGTATGGATAATTAAAAAAAAAAAAAAATTCTTTCTCAATCAATTAACTAAAGAATAATTTATTTTGCCCGAGAAAAACACATTTATAATACATTGCGAAAGTCATGCACTATTAAAAAAAAATTAATTAACATTTAAATTTATGTTTAAATTATATTAACAAATAAAGCTTTTATGTAAAGACAACAACTTTTGGAATACGCTGAAAGTCGAGAATGGACATGTTGTCAAACTTTGGGAATTTTGTAAAAGATAAAAATTATTCACACTTTTTGGATTTATGCAAATAGTAATAAATATATTTTAAATTATTTTTATGTAAAACTGGTTTTTGGGCGCTTTTTCTTAAAATATCATATAAAAATAATTTATAAATTTTATAAAAATGAGGATGGATATTATTGAAATATTAGGTTGCAATATTTCAATATAGATAGCCATTATTTTTGGGTGATAGTTATAATAATAATAGTGCCGATGGCATATCAAATATTATTAGAGTTAGTGGTGTTCATTATAGCGATGGCTCTCCTCTACCTTATTCATAGGTGGTGAAATATCCATGGCATATGGAACATAAGTGAAGAATTTTACTTTGTGATTCTAAGAAGGTAGTAGATTAGATAGTGTTTTTTTTTTAAATAATGTGAAGTGACTTAAACATACACAGAAAGACATGGTAGGGTTATGACATGTATTTGTTATAAATAGGTAATATGTCATTTGATAAGGTGTGTTAAATACACTACATAGATGGTCATGCATTTGAAAAGGATTTTGACAAGTTATCTCATTATATGTATCAGTGGAAGAGCATGCAACAAGAGAGATTGGAAGAACATATAACAAGATCAACTAGCATGTCGATCCAACCATGCACATTATGAGTAAGCCTCAAAGCAATGCTCTAAGTCCAGTGTTTATGTTAAGAATATGAATATTTCATGCACTCTGGCCATATCAAATATAGTTCTCGTTGGCATCATTTTTTAACCACCAACCAAAAGGGGATTTGAGGTATAGAATCTAATTGGCCAAACTTCAAGTTGAGGTTGTGCTTTTCTTGGCAACCGAAGAGAAATATCATAGACAACATGATCCTCATGAAGACACCTTCCTCCTAGGAGTTTAGAGTTCAATAACCTACTAGGACTATGCCAAGGAGCCAAATTCATTAGAGGAGACATTGATATTGTAGGTGGTGCCAAAGCCATGGGTTGCATAGAGGCTTGAAATAGTCCCAATGAATTTATAATTGAAAGAATTTTGAATTAAAGATCAGAGACATTTGGATTGATTCCAAATTTCCAGATGAGGGAGTTGAATGTTATAGCATAGATGTGGGTGAGGCATTGGTGAGTTTTTTTTTCACTTGCTATCAACATTTCAAAACTTCTTTTACAAATATTTTGAATCGTGAATGACTCTTGTAGTGATTTATAGATGATTTAGGAAAATATTTTGAGTTCTCAAGCAAGATTATACAACTATGCATGCAACATTTTTCTTATACTATAGTTTATTATTCATTAGGTTTAATGATACATGCATGAAGGTAGAATTAGTACTCACATATTCCTTTTTGTATTCACATTCCATGCATATTTGGAAGAAGTGTGGATAGAATGATATAGATATTTTCCAAGGAAGAAGCATGCAACATTTTTCAAGTTGAATATATCTCTCATTTCCTCCTATTTGCTGAGAGACATTGATTTGGATTATATTGAGACTGACGTGAAAGAAAATATATAACAAGGAAACACACAAAGATATTGCAAGAAAAATAGTAATACAATTAAACTGAGATTCTATTAATGAATTGAATACAAAATATTGTAAAATGCAAAGCACACAAACTAGCTAGAATGGTGGTAGCTTATCCTTGAAGAGAGAGATGCGTCGACTATGCTCATTCACAAGAAGATGATTACAAAGAGGTTGAAAAATACCTTTAACATAAAACATCAATGAGAAGACTCTAAACATCCAAAACCCTAACCCTAGAATATGAAACACCAAAAGGTTTGTGGGCCTCAATGTGGTTAGTTGATACATCAACTTCTTGGGGGCATAAATTTTGCATATGATCTCCATTTGGGATGCTTGGTAGCCCATCAAAAAGATCTATCCAAGAAGTGCATATTAAAAATGACCCAATACATATCTTCAATTATATGTTGGACGTTGTCGCGCCAAAAAAACTTAGTTTAGGGCCTCAAAACAACCTTAGAAGTTTGGGACCCGAAAAACTGCCAAGATGTGTAACCATTATGAATTAGTGGAACATGTGTGTGGCCACCAATATCCACCTGGATCATACGTAAATATAATGTTGTGAATAAAATAGATAGATTGAAAATGCAGTAAAGAGCATATACTTGAATGCAATTTTGACCATTTTAAAATTTTGAGGACATTTATAGAGTTACTCGGAAAGTCCACAATGGAATTTCCAAGTAACTCTATAAACCACTCCCACCTCAGAAACCTAAAATCAATTTGAGGATATTATCATTGATGGGAGTTAATTGTTTTAGGAAAGGCATTTTACAATCTAGCATGAAGTATATTGTAATATCGGTAACGTTGTAGGGTAGGTGAGATTAATGTTGGGGTAGAAAAATGTAGCTACAATCACTCACAATGGTAGATATTTATATGTTCCATTGAGGGAACTTACTTGTCAACAATGAGCCAAGGCCACTTGACCTTTTCCCTTTTTTTACCATTTTTTTAAAATCATATTTTAGATCTAACAATTATCGTATATGCCACAACTATTTAGTCGCATCATATGTCTCATCAAATCGAAAAATAGAGTCATACAAATTAAAATTTTCAAAAAATGATTTTCAAATTTCAAAATATTTTATTTAATGTAACTTTTAACTCAACATTATGAAAACTTTATGAAATATTCATCCCAAAATGAAAAGTCAAACCATCTTGACTTTCTATTGAAAACTATATTCCCTGCATGTTAGTGACTAATAACATAGTTGCACCATTGAACAAAAATTAAAATATCACATTCAATGTGATTAAAAACACTAATATGTCTTATAGTTTATTTATTATTTTGGGTGGTTTTATGGAGTAAGTTAATATGTGGACAAACTCAATCATTTTTTCATCGAAATTCTTCCCAAATCTAAAAGAATTTTGCATGAAGTTATAGTCCCACCTAATTGATGGGAACGTTGACCATGGAACTTAATCATGAAGGGTTTTTTCCCATTTTAAGAAGGCCTAGATCATCAGAGTTTCCAAAAAATGAGTGGATCAAGGTGAAAATTTTCCTTGCAAAAAAAAAAACATAGACTCACCATAGACTCACCAGAAAGATTAAGTTTGTCCACTTATTTACTCACTTTATTTTTTATTTGATGGTTTTTATAATTACATTTGGTCACATGGTTGATAGTTAGAGTTATGGGAATGGTCTCAACACATGGGTTGATGGTACACTTGACACCTAGTTTTCTAAATGCAAACCTCAAACTTGGTATGTCACGTGGACATGATGTGAACAATTTGATTCTTATGGTTGTTGTTATTTTGTTTCATGAACCTTTGTTCTGTCAAGACAGATGTAGATTAATTTTAAACCTGGATTTATCAAGAATATACAAAGATCAAATCCCTATTACGCAAAAGTTTTTTATTATGCAAAAGATTGAGATACAAAGATTTTTTAATTTTGCAAAAAATACAAATTTTTATCTATATTGGTTTATATATAGAATATTAAAATTTTATTTATTTATATTCATGGGAGAACTTGTAGAATCTATGAGACCAAAAATTACAAAAACTTACATTTGCAATTTTGATTCCCTTTATCTTAATGATTTGCCAACTTGCAATATACACATTTTTGGGTGGTGTTGTAAAACATCCTTAATATAACTAAATATTTGTTTTAAACTCAACAAGTTATGTAAGATACTTAGATCTTCATGCTGAATCGATTGCTTCTCTTTTACTTCTTCATACATAAGACAATGCATCATTACATGAACCTCATCCTTAATTTCTCCTTGTTTTTAAAGTAAGCATATGTACATCCTTTTTTATGTTTTTCCATCTTCTAGTTTCCACTACTATGTGATGATGACCTAGCCTTAATTGACAAAGTAATGTTTTTTTTATGCATTGAGATTTTCTCTTGGAGGTATTGTTGTTTTTTGTAAGTAAGCATCGAGTTGATGTCACCAATAGAATCTGATTTTCTTGCTAGTTTCTTGTCACAACTTCTCTATTACCCTCTTTTGTACCAAGTCTCGAATAGTCGGTGGTTTTTTCGACAAATATTCATCTTCAATTTCCCACTTTTTAATCCATTTCATCTAGTAAGACTACCAACCCTTATCTGGAATCTTTTCTTACATCAACAATATGTTCTTATCCATATGCTTTATTATGATAACAAATACAATAAATTGCATAATGCTTCTCCTTATAAAGTTACATAAGTTCATTTCTCTTAATATTATAAGATAAGGGGTTTTTATTTTAACTCCCAACTCCTTTACTTATAACCTTTTTTAAACTCTTATTAATTTATTATTATTATTAAAATTTATTAAATAAACATTTTTTTCTATTTTTTTTAATTGAAGAAGACTCATGTTACAATGGAGACTCATCCTTATTGTAAAACATCCTTAATATAACTAAATATTTGTTTTAAACTCAACAAGCTATGTAAGCTATTTAGATCTTCATGCTTAATTGAGTACTTCACTTTTACTTCTTCATACATAGGACAATGGTATCATCATATAAACCTCATCCTAATTTCTCCTTGTTTTTAAAGTAAGCATATACGTACTTCCTTGTTTATATTTTCCAATCCTCTAGTTTCCACTGCCATGTCATAATAACCTAGTCTCAATTGACAAAATACATGTTTTTTTATGCATATATATTTTCTCTTGGAAGTATTGTTGTTTTTTGTAAGTAATCATCGAGTTGATGTCACCAATAGAATCACATTTTCTTACTATTTTCTTGTCACAACCTCTCTATTAACCTATTGTGTACCAGGTCTTGAATAGTTATTGGTTTATCTCGCAAATGTTCATCTTCAATTTCCTACTTTTTAATCCATTTCAACTAATTAGAGTACCAACCCTTATCTTGAGATTCAATCTTTGCTTGCATAAAAAACATGTTCTTATTCATATGCTTTATTACGATAAAAAACACAATAAATTGCATAATGCCTCCCCTTCTAAAGTAACATACACATTTCTCTTAATATTTTAAGATAAGGGGTTTGTATTTTAACTCCCAACTCCTCTACTTAGAACCTTTTCTAAACTCTTATTAATTTGTAGTTATTATTTCAATTTATTAAATAAACATTTTTTTTTCTATTTTTAATTTGAAGAAGATTCATGTTACAATGAGGGCTCATGTTACAATCTCCTTCATAACATGTTATATAATGTGCTTCTCAATGCAATCATTAATATGATGCATTGTAATAGAGCATATTATAACGACCAAAACAATCACAACTAAACTATAACACATAGCTCTCAACATCATAAAATATCATTAATATGTTACATTATACTCGGTTATATTATACTCATTAATATGCTACATTATACCCAGTTAATACATCCTGAGTAGGCCTAATGGTTAAGAACATGTGTTTCCTCCTAAGAGGTCACAAGTTCAAATCTAGAGGGGAGTAGGGTATGTATACTTCTGTAGACTTTACCAGTGGCTTGGCCATGACCTTAAAAATAGATTATTATTATTATTATTATTATTATATAATAATAATAACCAAAACAATCATAATGAGAGCATTACTTCCAACCTAATCAATATTATTCATATCACACTAAATCATATATTTTTTTGTTGTAAGTAAGAGTATTTTATTAATATATAAAGAGCCTCCAAACACAAAACCAAAGTTACAAAATGTTTAGAATTGCCATGCTGTAATAACTGAATTGCCCCAAGGGGAAACCAGTTCAGCCAGCCGGTGTTATGGTCTACATGTCTACCAAAATAGTAAAACTGTAAACAGAGCTGAGAGTAGTAAACTAAAAACATGAGTAGAGTCTCCATAAGGGTCATACATTTGGCTTATAATCCAGCCAGGTGGCATGGGTTGCCTCGTTCCATAGCTCTTCTTCGACAGGTGTTCCTCGCCATTCCATCTACGCGTTAGCATCCACATTATCCACTGCTGCTGCAACCTCCCCACCCACGCGCATGGATTGCCCCAAGTCGCCAACTTCCACTGGAAGCTCCTGTTCGCTCCTACCAAATGTTTCTGCTGGGACGTGCTCAGCTTGCGTTGCTGCTCCCTGGAAGGTGGAGAGGATATGGAGGAGTGCAGAGGCCTTCCCATCTAGTTGCTACAGTCGGAATTGTAAATCATCCACTCCCTGTCGGAGCTCGAAGACCAGCCCATAAAGAATGCCCATGTTGTCCTGCATCTTCTCGTCTGGGATGGAGTCAGAGATAGAATGTGGAAAATGTGGCGCCTCCAAGGGTGGGTGAATGTGAAAGGCTTCTGAAGCCAACACAGGTGCGCTAGTCGAGGGAAGTGGAGGTGCTTCAAGAGGTGCCCGAGAAGTGGAGGCCTTGTCTAGGATGGGCTTTGAGGGTAAGCCGAGTGAGCTTTGCGTAAGAACCAAACCTTCAAGCCAAGAAGAGGTGGCGAGTGGTTCAAGTTCAGGCTGCGAAGAGTGCGATGAGTGCGAGGAGTGAGAGGAAAGCGAAGATTGGGAGGGGGATAGGCTTCCGAGGCCAAAATGGAAACCAGGGTGAGGTATAGGCACTCGTGGCCGAGATGGAAACCAGGGCAGGCCCCTTCTTGGCCTGCCTCTTTGCCTAGGCATGCTGATAGCTCGGGGGAAATGGTTGGGCTGCGAGGGAAGCCTATGTGAACGGAGAGGGCTGGAGAAGAGCCAGTTGCAGGAGAGCGCCAAGGAGCTGGTAGGAAGGCTTTGAAGCACAGCAGGAGAGCACCAAGTAAGAGGTAAGATAGAATGAGCCATATCTGCGCAGTTGGAGGAGATGAAGGACGAGCCACATGTAGAGGTTGACGGTGCCTTGAATGAGATCGTCCATCGAGAGGACAACCAGAGATAGGAAATGCACTAGGCTTAATGGTGCCTCGAACGTCGTAGAAGGATTTAATTGCATGGGGGTGGTGGCTGTGCTTGGCACGGATCCGTCACATGGCTTTCGCCACGCTGGCCTGTGTGCGCCTCCTCATTTTTCCATGTGTCCCACACCATCACTTGATCCGGGGCCTTATCCACCATTGTGGATTTATGCTTACAGTGCTTGAGTATGGGATGTAACAGATTGAGGGACGCTTGGCACAGGAGTTCCAGTCCATCCCAATTCGTCCTCAAGTTTGTCAAATCATCCGCTATCTGATTGGCTTTCCTTCTGATGTGAGAGGGTATGAAGGCCTGATTGGGTTGTAGGAGATTCGTGATTATTTTTAGTCCATGAGAGAGTCTCCAACAGGGTGAGATTCGATCCGGGTCAGCTCCGTTTAGAATTCTCCTGAAGAGATTGATAATGACAAGGGAATCCCCTTCTACAATTAGCTTGGTGAAGTTGTGTTCATTTGCTAATTGATCACACTAAATCATATTGATTAAAGTTAGTATCCATATTTACATCAATGTTCACATGCTTTTAATATTTACATTAAATCATATTGATTAAGGTTAATATCCATATTTAAATCAATGTTCACATGCTTTTAATACTTACATTGAAAAGTGGTGATGTTAATCAACAAGTTCCTCACAAGTTGATGGAACCTCCTATTTTACAAACATATCATATCCCCTTTTTAGAGAGTGTAACAATACAACCAAAAATATGATTTTATGTGTAAAACAAGGTCGAGAGCAACAACAAAGCTATATATTCCTTGCCTTCTAGATTTGTAGATTGAATTTTAAAGAAGCTCTAGATAGAAAGGAAGAAAAAAAAAATAATGCAAGTTAAACAAGTACCATGAATAAATTTCTTTGTCCCACATTAATCTATCAAGATGTAGAAATCATTATCATGATAGCTTAATGTTCACATGCTTTTAATACTTACATTAAAAGGTGGTGATGTTAATTAACCAGTTCCTCTCAACCTAATAAGACCTTTACTTTATAAACATATTACATCCTTTTTAGAGAGTGTAACAATACAACCAAAAATATGATTTTATGTGTGAAACAAGGACAAAGTTAATGTTCACATGCTTTTAATATTTACATAAAAAAACATCCCCTTTTTAGAGAGTGTAACAATACAACCAAAAAATATGATTTTATGTGTGAAACAAGGATAAGAGCAACAAAACTATATATGTTCCTTGTCTATATGTTCTTTGTCTTTTAGGTTTGAAAATTGAATTTTAAAAAAAGTCTAAGAAAAAGTACAAATTGAACAAGTAATATGAATAAATTACTTTGTCCCACATTAATCTATCAAGACGCAGTATCTACCAATAATCATTAAGAACATCATTTTCAAAAATTTGGTTGTCTATTCATAATCATCAAGAACACTATTTTCAAAAATTTGGTTCACATAGCAATATTAACATAATAATTTTGATCAATAATAATATTCAAGAACACCATTTTCAAAAAGTTGGTTCACATAGCAATATTGATATAATAATTTTTTTCTTACATATATTGATAAGTTATGGACGACTTTGAAGGAAGATCAAAATCAAAATAGACGCAAACAACTGTGTAAACATTTACGAAATAGAATCCCACCGACAGAACTTGTGGGGCATACGCGCTTAAACAACTCATGCATGTTATCTGCCAAGCTGACATCTTCACGGCTCCGCTTCCCACGCATTCAACACAGCAAAGTAGTGCACTGGGTGTCCACCAAAACAATAATCAAAACACTGTAACGTGCTTTCTCTGGTAAAGTCTGGAATATCCATGGCCAAAAGTAGGTAGAAATTCAGGTACCAGAACAACGCAGGCACAGAGTTAACGTTAATACATTCAGATGGGATAGAGTACGAAGATAATCCGGTTTATTGTTATACTCAAGTTATGATAAAATCTGAATTTTGGAAAACCGTGTTGTTTGAGCGCCGGGTTTTTAGTTAAGCAACTTATTGAAATCAATATAACAAGCACTGGCAGTGACATGAATTATATTAAATGTATTCATCTCAGTTATGTTTCTCAACCGGGCAAATTGAACAAGAAAAATAAGAATGCTGAGCAATAAAATAAAACAAATACTGAAATGAAACACATAAAATATATAATATAATATAGATATAGATATACTTGGTTTACCCAGTGTGGTCTAAGTCTACCATAGAAATTGTCAAGTCCTTTCTTTATTATTATCCAACAAATGAAGCTATACAACCTACAACACACCTGTTATAACTTCTTGAAAATCTTTCTCTAAAAATCTCCTCACTCAAAATACAATATTCACGAAAAATACATAACCACAATACATTTCTCTCATAAAAAAAAAGAATTTCCTTTGAAAAAAGTTTCCTTAGAGTTTGTTTTTAGTTAAGCAACTTATATAACAAGTACGGGCAGTCACATGAATTATATTAAATGTAATTATCTCACGTATTTTTCTCAAGCGGGCAAGCAATTAATTTGTTTTCGAGCATAGATTAAGCCCTACCTACCCTACCAGTTGCTTCAGAATTGTTGTCTGAATGTATGTTTGAGTGATTTGTTTGAAGTGTAGGCAAGAAGCCACACTTCGATGTCTGGAGATAGATGCTTCGTCCGATTTAGCTGCCTGGTTGACATATACTGTAGGAGTCTCTACAGGAAATGTTGTCTAAGATTTTGAAATAGTTTACACAGTCTGTGCGATCGCATTACAGTGGAGAAATACATTAAAAGCTACGTTGAGGCCAGAGATGCAGCATCTTTAGCGGTTGCAAATACGTGTAGGTCTGCACTTCTAAAAGAGCTCAGTACGAACTTAAAATGTATTAAACCTAGAAGCTTCTATTGCCTTCCATTGTGCTTCATTTGTCATGCCCTGGCTAATGGACAGCAGTCAACGATGTGACTTGGAAAGCTAGTTTAAATAGACACAGTTCCTTGAATCGTGGGCTAAGAAACTGCACGGTGCCATTGTTACCCAAAATATTATATGAAATGACTTAGTGAATACACCATTTTGATCATGAGTGATGTGGGAGACCTGGATATATATATATATATATATATATATATATATATATATATTTGGATAAAAGCAAGGCGATTCAGTTAACCACATGTCATAGCTCATGCACTATCGATGGAAAAAGGTGATGGTATAATGGCAAGGATGACAACTAGAAACTGTGAAAAAAAAAGGGTTGTGAGAGCTCAGAGGAAGACATAATGCCGCCTTCAATTCATAATCTTATTCTTCATTATTAATCCATAATAAGTGTATCCACCATTATAGTTTATAGTTTTTTCATTTCAAGCTGGTTGATATACATGGTTTTATTAATCCATAATAAGAGTATCCACCATTATAGTTTATAGTTTTTTCATTTCAAGCTGGTTGATATACATGGTTTTATTAATCCATAATAAGGGTATCCACCATTATAGTTTATAGTTTTTTTCATTTCAAACTGGTTGATATACATGGTTTTTTAAAGTGCAAAATATTCTTCAACATAAAAATAATCTGCCAAATAATTATGGTAACTTTTATAAAAAAATTTAATAATAATGTTTACATAAGTATTATCTAAATATAAGTATAATATTGGTGAGAATCTTCATGAAAATAGCCATCATATTGATAAGCATGGAAATGAATAAAATTTATAACAATGTAAGTATTGAGTATGAAAAATTTGCAGCAAAATGCTCAAAACAATGAATAGTAAAATGTGTAATATAATTTAAAACAAACAAATATTGCAATAAAAAAAACAAAATGAAATAGCTTTTTAGGAAAGCAAGAATTGAACTGTAACATGAGAGAATTGTATGATTTGTTGTTGAAATTGAACCTTTTGCTAAGCAATTAGTGGATCACTTTCCTTTTTTTCTTCTCCCACTATATTTAATAGTGTTACCAGCGTCTACTATGTATTTAATAGTGTCACCAGTAGCATCTACTATGGAAAGAATAACAATAACAACAATAGATAGAGAGGTAAGATTTTTCTAAGCACAATTGTGACATGTTTGAAAGAAAATAGTATATTGCCAATTTCATTTTCATATTTTAACAAAGAAAAATATAACATTCAAAAAATATAAACACATAAATTTTTAGTTTTTACTTTGTTATTTATTTTAGGGTTTATATCTATGCAATAGTTTAAGTGGGGAAAAATAGGGAATGTACACATTTTTTCCATTGAAGCAAGCGCATATGGATACATTTCTTTGCAACAAATCTAACTACTTTGAGAACTTGGAGGAGTAGTGTTAATACTTGATATGGAAACATATTATGGATGTTGATGGAGGTGTGCATGCCTATCCCACTCACTTCATTTTGTAGAGGTGTAACAAAAATAAATGAAGCATTTGAGATTCTATCATAACCTTGAGTTAGCATTAAGTAAGTTTGTTTGCAAGTGGCAAGAGATGTATTAATTATCAGCTTTTGTGCAATGGTAAGGGATGTATTAATTATATGTCATTGTTATTATCAATTATCAAATAACAATTGATGGACATTAAGATGATTGAAGAACATCTCTCCTAAAAACTTAAAATAATGGATGTATTAATTATATGTCATTGTTATTATCAATTATCAAATAAAAATTGATGAACATTAAGATGATTGAAAAAAATCTCTCCTAAAAACTTAGGATAGATACATGTGAAAAAACATAACTTAAATAGTCATAAAAAATAATAAATACAACTATCAAAGTAACTTTGATTACTACATTCTCCATCAAAGTTACTTTAACTACTATATTCCCTACTTAGATAGAGAATATTACCATTTTTAAGCATATTAGATATAAATAGAACTTTCTTCTCATTAAATTATATAACATATGTTTTTGAATATGATATTGACAACATATATTATATTATTGTTCCACAATATAATTGTAAATGATAATACATTATTATGATGAATTTAAAATTGAATATTATTATAAATATAATATATTATTATGATAAATTTAAAATTAAATTTATTATAACTAGAAAAAAGTTCATTTTATTATAATTATAATTTTGAAACTCAATTTCTTTAATGTTCTTTAATGAGTGTACAACATTCAAAATAAAGGAATATTATAATTATGATTTTGAAACTCAATTTCTTTAATGTTCTTTAATGAGTATATACTCAAAATAAAGAAATTATGATAAACATATTTTAATGCTTATAAAAAGGAGAAATCTACTAGTACTTTATGTTTATGAAATATGATTGTACCAAATTGTTATAATAATATAGTTTTATTATTAAATAATAATTAAATTATTATTAATGTGATTAAAAACACTCACATGTCTCAAATATATTTATTATTTTGGATTTTTTTTATGGAGTAAGTATATAAGTAAATAAATTTTACTTTTTTTTCATTGAAATGTTTTCTCAAATCTATAAAAAAAATTCTTATTATTTGATAGTTTTTCTAATTATACTTGGTCACATGGTTATAGTTAGAGTTATAGGCATGACCTTTGAAACACATGTTTTGATACTATACTTGACACCTAGTTTGCTAGCTATAGACCATAAATGGTTAGTCACATGGACATGATGTGAAAAATTGATTATTATCGTTGTTATTATTTTCTTTCATGAATATTTTTTTTTTAAAGACCAATGTAGATTCATTTTAATTCCATACCAAAGTGATCAAATCCCTCTTACTCACAAATGTTTTTATTATGCAAAAAATTGAGATACAAAGTTTTTTTTATTGTCCAAAAATGAAAAGTTTACATTTATATTGATTTGATCCCGCCCAACACTTTATAAAATGAGGATTAAGATGTGTGCGTAGATAGATAAAATTACACTCTTAGCTTTTGGTGTTGTTGTAAAACATCCTTAATATAACTACATATTTGTTTTGTTGGCAAATTCAACAAGCTTTATAAACTACTCAAATATTCATGCTTAATTGAGTGCTTCTCTTTTAATTCTTCATACATAGGATATTGTATCATCACATGAAACTCATCCTTAATTTCACATTGTTTGCAAAGAAAGAATAGACATACTGCCTTGTTTATATTTTTCTATGTTCTTGTATCCACTGCTATGTGATGAGAACCTAGTCTGGATTGACAAAGTAAATGTTTTTTGTGAAAATATATTTTCTATTGGAAGCACTATCTTTTGTGTAAGTAATCATCAAGTTGATGTCATGTTGATAGAATCTCATTTTCTTGCCCATTTCTTGTCACAACTTCTATATTACCCTCTTTTATTCAAAGTCTTAAATGTCCAATAGTTAATCTGACAAATCTTTTTCTTCAATTTCCCACCTTTTAATCCATTTCAAACCATCATGATAATACAACAAAACAAATTTTTAATAATGAATGAAAATGGAAAATGACTATAAATTTCCAAGCAATTTAAACTAGCTAGAATAATGGTAGCTTATCTATGAAGAGAGATGTGTTGGTTCTCCTCATTCACAAGAAGAAATTACAAAAGGATAAAAATACCTTTTAACATAAATTATGATGCCATAAAATGTAAAACTCCTAGGAAATGACGTGGCAAAAGAAATGTGTGCCCCAAGGATTCTAGTTGATACATCAATTTCCCAGGTGCAAATTTTGCATATAAACTCCATTTATGGAATTTATAGGACCATTACAAAGGTTAATCCATTCTATATGTGTTTGGAAAGCCATGCGTTCAAGAATTTTGTAACCTTTGTCAATTTCCAAAAGAACAAGGAAATTCCCCCAAGAAACATTGAAAGTTAAAGCTTGAAAAACTATAGTAACACTGCCAAGATTTGGAACCATTCCAAGTTAGTGGAATAGGTGGGTGGCCACCGATATCCACTTGGACCACCCTTATCTTAATATGCAATCTTTTCTTGCATCAATAATTTATTCCTATCCATATTGTTTATGTTGATAAGAAATATAATAAATTGCATAATGCTTCTCCTTATAATGGTAACATAGCCATTTTTCTAATATAATAGGGCAAGGAGTTTGTATTTTAAAAAATATTTTTCTATTTTTTGGTCGACATAAGTGTTATAGAGGGGAAGTACATGTAATGGTGTCCTTCATATTGGGATGTAAAATTTGCTTCTCAACACAATTGGAACAATCATTAATATGTTGTATTGTATTAGAGCATATTATAACAACAACAAAAAAATCTCAATTGAATTATAGAATACACCTCTCAACACAATGAAACAACTATTAATATAATACATTGTACTTAGTCATGCTATAACAACCAAAACTATCACAATGAGAAAACTACTTCCAAACTAGTAAATATTATTTATATCGCATAAAAACATATTAACTAAGGTTAGTATATTTACATCAATGTTCACATGATTTTAATACTTACATTAAAAGATGTCAATGTTAATCAAGAAGTCCATGACAATGTGATGAGACTTAATACTTTACAAACATGATGTTGATGTTTTGGTAGCTATGGGAGGTATTAACCTCCACGTGTAACCTTTAACTTAGAATAGAATATTCCATAAGAAAATTAATGAACCATTAAAAAGATGTGTGGAAACTCGAGAAGACAAGTCGGCTCCACAAGAAAAATATAAATAGAAAATATAATTACCATAAAGTCAGGTCGGCCTAGCCAGAAAAGTCACTAGAGAGTTTAATATTAATAGAGGACATTTTAGCTCATTTGGATACCCAGTTAGTGCACAAGTCTTGTGGAGAGTTGCAATTGCAACTACAACTGCAACTGCAACTATAAGGGGGGATAAGGGCGTATGGTCATGTCTTAGTCTTGGTCTCTCTCTAGCGCTATCAAGTGATATTATTGGTGATTCTCTTGGTGATATTCTTGGTGATTCTCTTGGTGATTCTCTTGGTGATACTCTTGGTGATATTCTTGCTAAGTATGGCACAAGTTTGAGAGAGTAGTGTAGCTACAACTGCTGTAGTTGTGTATGGTACTTGTTCTGTGTATATGGAGACTCTCTCTCTTGTGTGCTACCCTTGGAGAAGGAGTGCACTACTTGTCTTGAGTTTTTGTTGTAGTTATAAATTAGGGTTTATCTATTGGTTCTGGAGTAGGCTTGATGAAATTATTCTAAGTAAATGTTAGGGTGCTCGGGGGTGGCTTTGTGCCTATGGTTGGGTGACAATGATGTGACATTGTCTATGTTTAAGCGAGCATACCAAAATTTCACCATGGTTTAAGAGTTGGTTTCCTTCATAACAGTCTGATTGTTGGAAGGAAGATCCTTAGTTTCCCCCATTGTCAAGCTCATTGAGCACTTACTGAATTCACTAAGAAGGTCACCTAAGTAAGGAACATATCTTCCACGAATCAGATCTACAAATTTCTAAAGTTGAGAAATTAGGGTTTCCTCATAAAACCCTAAGTCTTCATTGCCAGTTCCTTCATGCTAGTTGCTTCATGCCAGTTGCAGTACCAGTTGTAGAACCAATTACAGTGTTGGTTGCAGCACCAGTTGTAGTGCAAGTTGCAACACTAGTTGTAGTGCCAACACCAGTTGCAGTGAAAGTTTTTGTGAAGTTTTGGGACTAATTTTTGGTTTCCCTAGTGTGCCTTACACTAGAGCATCTCCATATACCTTTAGATTACAAGTTGGAGCACCTTTTAAGTTTTAAGGTTCACCAGTTCTTGCCACTGTTGTCGGATGGTGCCATTACCTGCCGATGCTGTCAGAGATATGTACTTATATATTTTAAACTGTATCACTATTTTAAGTGTGATTGAAGGAGAAGGGATCTCTTGTCCAAGGAACAATCATAGATCTGGAGGGATCTCAGATCCAACAAATTCATAGGAACAACACACTCCAGTTTTGATTGTTTTCATATGCCTTTAGTTGTTATGGCATTATTGTGATCTTATGAGTATCTAGTTGTATTTTTATCTATTGAAGTTGTGATTATCACACTAACCTTTGTTCAAAGTTAAAGTTAGAAACTAAGTTTAGTCAAAGTATTAGATTGATTAAGTTTGATATTTTAGAGTTTATTTGCATTATATTCTCTAACT
>ML797802.1:26805-45381 GCA_009831015.1 Picea engelmannii | reverse complement strand
ATATATATATATATATAAAGAGGAACATATATATAATAATACACAATTTCTATTAATGAGTGAAATGTACTGAACTGTAAAATTACAGAGTGAAAGACTCGCTAGAATGGTAGCAGCTTATCTCTAAGAAGAGATGTGATGGATATGCTCATTAGCAAGAGGATGGATGTTAAATTGAGGCTCCAAAGTCCTTTTTAACATAAAGAAAATAAAAAACCCTAACCCTGGAAGATGAAAATGAAACAATTTTGTGGACCTCGTTTTGGGTAGTTTGGTGTATCAACTTCCAAAGGGCTTAACTTTGGCATAGGATCTCTGTTTGGGGCACATGATAGCTCGTTGGAAAGGTATCGATGAGGATAATAATTTTGGGGCTCAATCAAATCCTTTAGCTATGATTGAAATGATCGATCATGAAAAAAAATGTCGTTTAGGCCCTCAAAATGACCCTGGAAATTTAGGAACCGAAAAACTACTAAAAATAATAAATTGCCAACAAACTGTTTTGAGCCAGCTGGAATAAGTGGGTGGCCACCGATATCCACCTGGATCAATCCTAACCAAGAATCCACACTTTAGTTTCTAATATCATTTCTAGAGATAAATAGTTTACTCAATTTATATGCTAGACTTAGTACCGATGAACACAAATATGAAGATCAAGGTATGCACATACTATAAGAGTCTCTACTATAAATGTTATCTAAGTTAGAAAAAATATTACACTCTTTATGTGCTATGATATAACATTATAATGGATAATCACATTAAAGGCTATTTGCACGCCACATTTGCATCCTTAGTGGTTGCACATACATGGGAGTTTTCACTTCTAAAAGAGTTTACTACCAACTTAAAATGTATTAAATATTACAATGATTATAAGATGTTTTCTTGTGCTTTTTTTTCTCTATTTTGGCTAATGGATGTTAATCAGTGTAATAAATCAGAAGGTTGGTTTAAATAAGCATTAATTGAATTGCAAATTTAAATGGTGGGTTAAGATACGACATGGTTCCATTGTTACCTAAAAGATTATATGAAATGACTTAGTGTGTTTCTATGATAAGTATGTATATGTATGTAAAGTGACACCATTTTTATACTGAGTGAGGATGGGGACCTAGGCTTTAGTAATATTATTATGGTCTTACCTCAACATCCCTACTTTAGGCTACCTTGGAGTTAGCCAATTGATGTATGCATCAATCGTCTTTGAATAAGGCCTATTAGAAAATAGAGGATAGTAATTTAATGTAAAGGGGTCTTCTTTACTAAATAAGGCCCACTAAGTAGTTGTAATCACTAATGATGAGACCACAAGTAGTTAGGGTATTTTTTTTAGAATCTATTTAAAGAGCTAAGAGACTATGGAATGCTTTAAGGAGTGTTATTGTATCTGGAGATTTTCTTAGTGAAAGGTTTCCCCACCTTAAGAGGAAAGTGAACATTGCTTTCTTTCTTTTGATTCTCATAATACAAGAATTACTACATTTCAAATATTTCATCTTAATCATCCCCTATATCTAGTTTTATATGTTTATAATCTCTATATACTTGGTTTATGTCTCAAGTTTAAGGGTTAAGGAAAACTACAAATATGAAATATACATAATATAATAAATTTAAATGTTGGCTAAAACTAAGGATATTTGGTTAACCACATTTAATATCTCATGTAGAATTAACAAAGAAAGGTGGTTTCTGATATTCTGGGTGCCCAACATAAGGCACATTATGCATTTATCTCAATATCAGATTTTTCAACTCCTGGGACTTTGGTACATAAATTCTGCCCTTGTACATGAGAATTTCATCCTTATCTAGTTTGTATTCTTCAATTTTTTGCTGCAAATTACCTTGTTGTAGTTTTGCCACTAATTCCTTGTATTGTAAATCTGATTTGGAAGTCTCTATAATTCTTTTTTTCAAATCTGATTGATACATGCTAATGGTTTAGCATGCTTTTCATGCACTCTTTTGCTGAGTGCATCAACCACTTTGTTCTCTTTCCCCTTGATATGCTTTATATCAAAGTCATATTCGCTTAGAAATTCTAACCACCTGTTTTCTCTAGAATTTAAAGTTGGCTGATCAAACAAATATTTCAGACCATTGTGGTTTTTCCTCATCTCAAACCTTTTCCCCATGAGGTAGTGTATCCATTTCCTCAAGGCATGTACTATGGCTACCAACTCCAAATCATGAGTGGCATAGTTTCATTCACGCTCCTTCAACTTCCTTGATTCATAACATATAACAAACCCATTTTGACTAAGGACTCCACCAAGTCCCTCTTTACATGCATCTGTGCATACAATGAAGTCTTCATTTGGGCTTGCTATCCTTAATATTGGAGCACTTGTTAATAATTGTTTCAAGTGTTGGAAATTCTTTTCACAATCCCATGTCCACTGAAACTTCACACCCTTTCTTTGCAAGGAAGTGATTGGGTGTGCAATCTTTGAAAATCCTTCTATAAATATCTTATAGTATCCTGCAAGCCCATGAATGATCTCACCTCTGTGACATTCTTTGGAACTGCCCATTCTCTAATGGTTTCTATCTTCTTAGGATCCACTGCTATCCCATCCTTTGAAATGATATGACCCAAATAGTGAATTTGTTTCTGATAAAATGAGCACTTGCTCAATTTGGCATACAATTGATGCTCCCTTAATACTTGAAAAACCATCCTCAAATGATGTTCATTCTCTTCCTCTGACTTGGAATATATGAGAATGTCATCCAAAAAGACAATGACAAACTTGTCTAAATATTCTCAGAAAACACCATTCATTAAGCACATGAAAATAGCTGGTGCATTTGACAGCCCAAATGAAACCACTGTGAACTCATAGTGACCATACCTTGTCCTGAAATAAGTCTTGCTGATATATTCCTCTTTAATCCTTACCTGATGGTATCCTAACCTGAGATCTATCTTTGAAAATATATTTGCATCCTTCAATTGATCAAAAAGATAATCAATCCTTAGTAGAGGATACTTGTCCTTAACAGTCACTTTATTCAACTGTATGAAATCAATGCACAATCTTAATGTTCCATCTTTCTTATTCACAAACAAGACTGGGGCACCCCAAGGTGACACACTTGGGCGTATATACCCCTTCTTCAAAAGCTCTTCAAGTTGCATTTGTAACTCTTTCAGCTCTGGTGTACTCATTTTGTAAGGAGTCTTTGACACTGGAGCTGCTTCGGGCATTATATTTATAGAGAAATCAATGTCCCTCCTTGGGGGTAGTCCTGGTACCTCCTTGAAAACATATTCAAAATATTCCAGGATTGCATAATCTTCCAAATTTGGCACCTTATCTTTAGGTGTCTCCTCCATATGAGCTGCAAATATTTGACAACCTTTTCTGTAACATTTCTTCAACGACAATGCTGAAATATCTTTGATGGTTACTTCCTTGGGAATTCCCAGCACTTTCCTTAGTTTCCCTTCCTCATCCAAGCAAGTAAATGCTTTGTTATGACAGTCTAGGAGATCATGATGTTGGTCCAACCAATCCATCCCAATTAGACAGTCATAGGAACCTAAAGACAAGATGTTCAAATCTGCCTCGGTGTTCAGTCCATTCATGTCCATAAGACATGACTTAACCATCTCATTAACTTTTCTTCTGGCTCCTGTAGCTACATGCACCAACCAAGATTTCCCATGCTTGCTTCTTGGCAAACGTAAACTTTCCACCATCTTAGGATCTATATAACTATGGCTAGCTCCTGAATCAATTAAAATAACAATGGTTTGGTTGTTGATCATACCTTCCACTTCAATCATATGTGACTGATACTCTACTTGCTTATTGTCCAGGGCTGCTGCATAGATCCTAGGTACCTTTCTGCCTATGTCCTCCACTGTTTCAACTTGTTGTACAATGTGAATAATCCTCCCTTTTTCACCTCTGTGAGGACAATCTCTGAACATGTGATCCCCTTTACAACCCCAACATTGAATAGGTGGTTGCCTTGGCCTTTGACTCCCCGTGTCAATCATTATGGGTTCTTTAGGAGTTTTTTGTCCCTAAGGATTGTTTCTGAATAATGGTGGCTTATATCCCTTCTTCCTCTGATCCACCTTGAACTTATTTTTGTCTTCCCAAGATTTTTGGAATGTTGGCCTTGATTTTTGTTGATCATATAGGCATTTAACTCACCTTATGGTCTCCTCCAATGTATTGGGATCATCATACTATATTTTGTCACTGATAATTGATGGAAATCCACTCAAATACCTTTGAATCTTCACTGTCTCATCCTTGATGAAAGAGACATACTTCAGTAGTTATAAAAACCTTTTCTCATATTCATCAATGGTCATACCCCCAAGCTTGAGTTCAAAGAACTCTTTCATTTTCTTGTCATAGTATCTCTTAGTCAAGTACTTCTTCTCAAAATACCTCTTGAATTCCCTCCAAGTAACACTTTTCTCTTTAATGTGTTGCATTTGCACAAGCTAATCCCAGCACATGGATGCCTTTTCCTTGAGTTGATAGATGGAAATTATACCCTTTGCATGAGAAGAATAATTATGCAATTGGAAATACTTTCTCATGCCCAACAACCATGTTTTTGCATCTTCATCCTTCTTGTGCTCATCATCAAATATAGGAGGTTTGATTTTATTCATTTCTCCTCGTCGCTCATCCACCCCAAACCTCTTATGCTTTTTGACAGGGGATGGACTTGAGCTGCTACCCGATCTCTTATTGGAATTCCTCGGGGAGTGGTGGTGATGCTTGCTAACACTTCTTGTTTTTCTTTTCTCATCATGAGACCTGTGATTTCTCGACTTGCTTGAGCCACTCTCCTTATCCAATTTCTTTTCTGTTCTGTTCAATATCTCCAATAACTTCATGTTGAAGTCATCCTTCTGCTCCTTGGCTCTCATAAGCCTTTCATTACCAAATTTATGGCTTTGAACATCCTTCTGTAAATTTTTAATGGTCTTTGCCATATTCATGTTTTCATCCCTTTCTTCTCCATGTCCATTGGAGTTTGTTCCTTCAATGCTCAAATGGACATCCATCCCTCTGAATTCATCTTCCTGGCTATAATTCCCTTGTGCCTCTTCCATTACTCTGGACTCTAAGCTGATCTTGATCTAGTTGTTGTTAACTCTGCAAAATGTGTAGCCAACAAAACTTTGTTAGGCTAACTGTTTCAAAAACTTCATGAGAATATGAACCATTATGGTTCAATAATATATATCAGAATTATTTCTTTTGATTTCCTAGAAATTTGAATGCCTTGATCAATTTTCTGGGTGGATAATTATATTCCATTGTCCAAGACCTTTCCAACGCCTGCTCACGTGCTCAATTCCGAGTCTTGAGCAAAAGTTATGGCTCCATGGAGCTAGTTGGGTCTTATAATTTACCCTTCACTGTTTCTTCTGTTCTTCACCCTTCCAACAACTTCGCACGCAAAAATTTCAATCTTTGCACCCGTATTTGCCATGTGCTACAATTCTCACAAGGTAAATCGTGCTTCATGCACTTTAAAACCACTGTGTATCACACTTCTTTGTTGTGCCAATAACTTGCGCGCACTTTTGTGTCGCGTGTTGATATCTACCACGCGCAGTTATTCCACACACATCTTACTTGATGCGCTGCACCATGCCATAGTTTAGTATGTCTCCACCGTGCATTAAAACTCTGCGCACACCACTAACTAAGTTGTCACGTGTCAACATTTACCCACATCGTGCGCACGCCAACCAAACTCCTCTGCGCTCTGCTAATATTGCATACACCCTTCTCACCATTATTATGTGTGTGTACACCACGCACACCTTCTTATGTGTGTGCAATCTGCACAATGCCAAATTTAGTGCGCGCACCCGCACACCAATATTTTTCCTGTGCAACACCAAAATTTAACGCACACATCAGCACGCCAATACCTTGCCGCGCAGTGTTGAATTTTACCTATCCCGAGATTTTCACTATGCCACATGAATTTTTGGTGCGCCCAACAGTGCACATTCATCTTTATGCACGTGAATTCCCCTGCAGAAATTGGAGCTTTTTCCCAATTCACCATAAACATTCTGCAACTATGAAATTCGTTCAATTTCACCCCAATAACACCAGTTCAAACTCTGTAACAAAAGATCGTTGTGGGTTGACATTTTTAGAATGAATTTCCCCAAAATCAATTCTCGGATTGAGAATTTTATTTACTAATATCGCTTCAATTGTCACGGCTTCACTGTAACTTCAAATTCAACCAATTCCAGGTTCGAATTTGCTAGAACAGATATTAAAACAATAATATCTCACCACTTGGCCAAATTTCTCCATTTCCCCATGAAATTTACCAACCGAAATTGGGGCTTTTTCCTAATTTCAGTACCATATTATAGCTAGACACTCTACAACTCAAAATTTGGCCATTTCGAAATAAAACCTCTATGAAATTTCACTTCAACTCGATTTGCTTGACCCATCCAGGCTCAGTGTTGAAAACTAAATCTCTAATACCAATTTGTAACATCCCCGACCTCCCACAGGCCGGGAAATGCCACTACTCAGATGCTTTGCTTAGCTCTGAAACCATTTTTTGTAATGTTACCGACCATCCATGCCGGGCCACACTATGGTAGAGAACACATCCGTTCTCTGTGTGGAACATACTATAACCTACTCAACATCCAAACTGAGTTATGCCACATACATAATTTGAACTGCATGCAATAAAAATATATACACATACAGAACTCTTGCTGAAGCTTTATATATAAATCATGAACAGAAAAATACATTATGTAAATGCACAGATTCACACTGAAATAGAAGTAAACATATACATGTAGCATATACATGAAATACCCATAAAATAAACACAGTTATAATCGCACATATGATAACCCATAAAAATATGCACGTCAATAACAATGCAACATGTAGATTTAAGACACAATTGACACTTATCTTTATAAGAATATCACCAAATGCTTGCAGACCATCCACGAACTTCCCAGCCTTAGACCACACTGTTCATCACTCTCAACAGTGAGTCACCCCCGAGCTAGGACTAAACTCCACCTGGGCAAAGAGATTCCTAACCAGGCTAAGGGCTCATGGATAACATGAAAGACTCTGTTTCGGGTTCTCACTCAACTAATAGCCTACAGTGCCTCATTCCCCACATGCGTGTCCCACCCAAGGAAGTGTGCCCCTTATCTGCTCAACAGTCCCTCGACTGCCCCACCTCCCTTCCATGGCTTCAGCAACAGGCCAGACAGGAAGTCTCAGAGCCCTGCAACTTTAGTTCAACACCTTCAGGAAATAAATCCCCAACAATTCTCTCACCTAGAGAATTTCTCACAGGCCTGACAACCCACCTCTTCAATATCCCACGAGCCTGACAACTCACTTCTTCATTCCAGCTTCCCCGCTAACCAAATACACCAATCTCCGTGGCCATGGATACAAAATTGGTATAGTGGCAGAAAGTATGCAGGGTAACTGAATGCGTGAGTGAAAAATGGTCATGGAATCATGGCTGGCTCATCATTGAATGATCGAAGGCATCATGGAAAATATGATGGTAAGAATGATGGGGAAGTTGTGAAAATGAGCTAAGTCCCAACAATATGTATGGATGTTTCCAACTTGACACTTGTCATGTTGGGAGCTACTTTGGCCCACTTGTCTACAAATTTGGAACTTAAGATAAAATAATTATCCATAATTTATGATTTAAGAAATATTAACATAATATTCCTTTTTGGCTCAAGCTTCCTAGCTTAGCCCCTCTCCTTAACTTAGCCCCTCCCTTTCCCTAACTAGTGGAGTTTAGTCCCCCATCTCTTTTATCATGGTCGGTTTGCGTGCAATGATGTATTTTATATTAAATATGGGACATGTACTGAAACAGGTGCACCGGCCTTTAACATCTAGGCTCTCCGGCCTAATCAAAACATAAGCATCCTAGCTTATAATAACTGACTCACCAGCCTATAAAACATATCATATAAATAAAGGCTCCCTGGCCTCAACATTGCGCACACTTAAGATGTTATGCACGGTATCCTAGAATGTGCACCCATCCTCACTTTACTGTGCAGTACCTACGTGCATTATGCCATGAAAGGTGCATCCAAAATTATATCAAGACAACTCACCAGCTTAAGTACATTTGTATTTACATTTACAATTGGGTTCGGCCTTAGGGATATTACAATCCCCTTCCCTTATTTATGCACTTTCCTCAGTGCATCATGTACCATGTACCATTCCAATTCTCTAAAATTTCCAATATTTAGCTATTGAAAGCTTGTTATCCATCTGGTGCTCTACTTTCCAGCACCAATTCTCATACTCATACTGCAACTACAAGTCCAAGTGACAATTGACACTTATCTTTATTAGAATATCACCAACTACGTGCAGACTATCCACAAACCTCCCAGCCTTAGACCACATTGTTCATCACTCTCAATAGTGAGCCACCCCCGAGCTGGGACTAAACTCCACCCGAGAAAATGGATTCCTTACTAGGATAAAGGCTCATGGATAACAAGAAAGTCTCAGTCCCAGGTGCTCACTCAACTAACATCCTACAGTCCCTCATTCCCCACATGTTTGTCCCACCCAAGGAAGTTTGCCCCTTCTCTGCTCAACAGTCCCTCAGCTGCCCCACTTCCATTTCAAGGCTTCAACAACAGGTTGGACAGGAAGTCTTAGAGCCCTGTAGCTATAGTTTAGCACCTTCAAAAAATCAATTCTCAACAATTCTCTCACCCAAATAGAAATTACTCACGGGCCTGACAACCCGCCTCTTCAATATCCCACAGGCCTGACAACTCGCTTCTTCAGTATTCCACGGTCCTGACAACCTGATTCTTCAGTCTAGCTTCCCTGCTAACCAACTACACCAATCTCTGTGGCCATGGATACAATATCGGTATAGTGACAAAAAGTATGTAGGGTAACTGACTGCGTGAGTGAAAAATGGTCATGGAATCATGGCTGGCTCATCATTGAATGATTGAAGGAATCATGGAAAAGATGATGGTAATAATTATGGGGAAGTTGTGAAAATGATCTAAGTCCCAACAATATGTATGGATGTTTCCAACTTGACACTTGTCATGTTAGGAGCTACTTTGGCCCACTTGTCTGCAACTTTGAAACTTAGGATAAAATAATTATCCATACTTTATGATTTAAGAAATATTAATATAATATTCCTTTTTGGCTCAAGCTTCCTAGCTTAGCCCCTCTCCTTAACTTAGCCCCTCCCTTTCCCTAACTAGTGGAGTTTAGTCCCCCATCTCTTTTATCGTGGTCGGTCTGCACACAACGATGTATTTTATATTAAATATGAGACATGTACAAAAACAAATGCACTGGCCTTTAACATATAGGCTCTCTAGACTAATCAAAACATAAGCATCCTAGCTTATAATAACTGGCTCACCAGTCTATAAAACATATCCTATACATAAAGGTTCCCTGGCCTCAACATCACACGCACTTAAGATGTTGTGCACGGTATCCTGGAATGTGCACCCATCCTCACTTTACTGCGCAGTACCTGCGTGCATTATGCCATGAAAGGTGCATCCAAAATTATATCAAAATAGCTCACCAGCTTAAGTACATTTGTATTTACATTTACAACTGGGTTCGGCCTTAGGGATATTACAATCCCCTTCCCTTATTTATGCACTGTCCTTAGTGCATTATGTACCATGTACCATTCCAATTCTCTAAAATTTCCAGTCTTTAGCTATTGAAAGCTTGTTATCCATTTGGTGCTCTATTTTCCAGCACCAATTCTCATACTCATACTGCAACTAGAAGTCAATTTCTCTATTCCATAGAGCTACTAAAAGAAATAATTCAACTAATTGTCCCTTATTACATGCTTCAATTATACTTCATTAAAGAAGCAACTGGCTGAAGATCCGTGATGTTCCACTCAACCTTATATCTCACTGCTGATAAACTCTCAGCAACATACCATTCCCAAGCATGGGATATGACTCCATCAGGACAATGGCTTCCCAAGATAACCATGGCCCAAAATCAATATCAACATAGTCTAGGCCAAGGTACAACACTCCAACCAACAACCTCTCTTCCCCACATGCCTATACAACCCAAGGTAGTATGCACCTTCACTGTCCAACAGTTCATCAACTGCTCAACTTCCCTTCTAGGGATCCAACACAGGCCAAACAGGAAGTCTCAGAGCATCGTGGTTCCCGGAGTTCCCACTTTAATCATTATCATCTCATCTGCATCATACACATGCAATTATCATGAGAGAGCATTATAAAAATTCCATTTTATAAATCAAATTAATTTCATAAGGAATTCAACTTTTCCCAAGTATGAAATTCTATTTATATTGCATACAACCAACAAATTGTTAGTATTTTTTTAATATCATTATTCATCATGCACGTCACCTTATGCAATGACTCTTATAATTCCCCCCCATCATTTCATTAGTTTAGTCCCCCATCAAGACTCCGCCTAAGCCTTCCTTGGATGTGTTAGTGCATACCAATAAGTCCCCTTCCATGTCAGGGACTTTTAGTATTGACGCTATTGTCAAAAATTCCTTGAGCCTTTGAGATGCTTACTCGCATTTCTTGGTCCACACAAACTTATTGTTCTTCTTTTGAAATTTCGTAATCGGATTTGCTATCTTCAAAAAACCCTCGACGAATTGTCGATAATATCCCGCTAAACCCATGAAGCTATGCACTTCTGGGACATTCGTCGGCATGAGCCATTCCATAATAGCCTCTACCATCATTGGATCGACAACGATACTTTCGTCCGAGATAACATGACCTAAATAATGAATCTTAGATTGATAAAAAGAGTATTTCGACAGTTTCCCAAACAATTTGTTCTCTCGTAGACATTGTAGTACCAAGCGCAAATGTTCGTTATGTTCTTCCATCGTTTGAGAATATATCAAAATATTGTCAATGAATACTTGCACTAACTTGTCCAAGTATTCGAAGAACACCCCATTCATCAAGATCATGAATACCCTGGGGGAGTTTGTCAGTCCTAACAGTAAAATGGTAAAATCGTAACATCTAAACCTCGTCTTGAATGTCGTCTTAGGAATTTATTCCTCCTTGATCTGTAACTAGTGATACCCTAATCTCAAGTCAATGTTTGAAAACACCGTTTCACCTTTCATATGATCAACATATCATCTATTCTTGGCAACAGATATTGGTTCTTGATTGTTTCCTTGTTCAATTGATGGTATTCAATGTAGAGTCTCGACGACCCATCCTTCTTTTGTAGGAAAATAATAGGTGCACCCCAAGGTGACACACCTAGACGTATAAGTCCTAGGTCTAACAACTCATTCCATTGCATTTTCAACTCCTGTAACTCAGGGGTTGACATTCGACAAGGCGCTCTTGCTATCGGTTTAGTTCCAGGATTTTGATTCGATTATAAACTACAAATCCTTGATCGGTGACAATCTGGGTAATTTTCTTGAAACACGTCAACAATACTTGTGCCACAGGAAGGTCCTTCAAATACCTTCTTCATGAACTTGTTGTGCAACGCCAAGATTTCATATAGATTGCATCCTTGTGCATGATTTTCTATACCTGTAGGGAAGAAATGAACCTCATGGATACTCCTTGTTTCCTTCCTACAATCACTCGTCTCTGTCCCTCATCATCGACCAAACTCAACTATTTCATCTTACAAATGAGTATCACCTCATGCGATTCCAACCAGTCCATACTACCCACACTGTCAAGATCTTACACTATTTCCCAAGATAAATCACCAGCTCATACCCCTTCCTCCAACCATTCGGTTGACACCCGAAGCCATATCGACGAATATAAGCTTGTACTGTCGAATGCATTTACCTGAATCCATTTAGCATGGTACTAGGAATAGATCTCTTTGTAGCACCAGGATCTAAAAAATACTAAAAATTTGGTTGGCGATGGTACCTGATTCCTCGAGCATAGTGGACTAGTGATCGGCATGGAATTTATTCACCACGGTCATGAATCCTATGGACCTTTCCCATCTCCCCAATGGTAGTGTTTCCTGTTGACCTATTGATGGGCGTAAGTGACACACCGTCAACTGGAAGGTCAAATCTAGACCGGGGTTCTCTAAATAACCAAGCCGTTTGGAATGAAATGACCTGACATGTTTAATGGCTCCGTTCGCCAACTAAAGTCCTAAAAATAATAAAAGAAAAGAAACTAATCTATAAAGCTACAATACTTAGAATATAATTCTAATAATTTACAAACGTCAAAATAGAAAGATGGAATATGTGCATATGATTATTAACAGTGGATATACAATTACAAGATTTATTGGATATCTTGTGAAATAGATGTTTTTGAAAGTGTTTGTAAAACAGATAAAGAAGGCACATACATTTTTTTTTTCTAATATTTAAAATCTAAAAAAAATAAATAAAGAGTACTAAGTGAATATTATCGAAACAAGAATAGATGAATAGTCAAAGCTAATTCAAGTTGTTCCTATTTCATTCATAAATAATCTAACTAAAGAACTAGTAAACTAACCTGTGATTAATCAATTAAAATGAATTTATTCTCCTGTGCAATTCAAGCTCCTAGTTGTCCCGCTTATTAGGAAACCTGTAACAGAACAAAGATAATACTCCCAGAACAAACACAAAGGTGATTTGGAACAAGAATATAAAAACAGATTGATAAAATATATAGATCTTGTGATCTTATGATAGTGAACACTTATAATAAAGGAAACTTAATACAAAGAATTCATATAATCCATCATCCAATATCCAACATAAATCAACAATATTTAAATGAAAGATTTGATCACATATGTAATATGGAACAACAGATTATAGACATCATTAAAGTGATGAATAATATGAAATACCATACGCTAATCAGACCAAAGTTGTTTCAAACGTAATAACATTTCATAAGATAGATGCGAAAACATAATGGGTGAGCGTCACACAGGTCTAAAGCCAAGTAGTGAACATATTCTCCATTATCAGTCTTCAAAAATCATATATCCATAATGTGTCCCAGCCAAAGATGTCTTCACTACTAAGAGTGACCAATATTTAAACTAGGTTGGGATTCACATACTCTTATCATGCAAGATAGAGTTGAATTCCCCAAAAATAGATAGTGTTACAAAAATAGTAAAGATAGAAACCAATCATGTATGAGTTGGTTTGTCAAAATAAATCAAAGTTTTATCAACATAAAAGAAAAAAAGTACTGAATAATAGAGCGTATGATCCAAGATATTTTTCTCCATGTAATCAACATCACAATCATCAATTTCCCGTAGATAGAAAAACAAATTTGATATTCAGAAAATAATGCTAACTAATATTCAGAAACAAATAAGCTACATGATTTTGAAGTTAGTCTAAAATAGTAAAAATCAAAAAATAAAATATAATCTATTTTATTTTCAAAACATAATCAAATAAAAAAAAAAAAAACAACTATTTGTTATTTCATCCATTTGACAAAGAGGCATATGATATATCCAAATCTATGATAGTGGAATTTGTTGAGTTTTAATGATAATATATTAGATTTCTTAATCATTTTGCTTGTAAGATCTTAGTTTGAATTACTCTATTTCTTAGGAATGAGAATTTTCTTTACAGTGAGTTTTTCGCTATGACCCTGACTAGGCTCAGAAGCAAGGGTAGGGGAAATCCTTTCTTTCATTTCATCCACTACCTGTTCCAACGATTTTCTGGGTAAAAAAAATGCATCGTGACTTCTTAACCATGGGGGTTTGCAAAGCCACATAATTCTTATGAGCTTATAATGAAAGAGGCCTGAAAAAGGGTTCAATCTCTATTTCCTAAAACTTTTTGACTTCTTATGTAGGCCCATTAATAAATAAAAGGGAATATTTAACTTGGAACCCAGAAAAACCATCAATCAGGCTTGAATCTCTGAGCAAACATAAAACAAATGCTTACCTTAACCGCAACAAAAATTCTAAGAATTGTTCCTCCAAAGAATGAGATGTATCTATGAAACTGTGTAGTTTCTGAATAAACTGCCCTTTTGAAAGGTAAATGACCCCATTTCTGAAATGGGTTTTAAAGGGTTTGGCGAAATTCGTAACCATTTGCTCAGGAATCCTCCTGCAAAAACGCGTCTCTATTATACACTTACGAATTTGAACTCTGCTATGTAATCACGAATGTGTAAAAACTCAAGGCTATTCAGATATACACTACTACAGGAGCCATGGATATGGTTACAAAGAAACAATAGAGAGTGAGAGGTCTGTGAAAAGAAAAAGTGCCCGAAAACTATGAAGCTTGGAGACTGTCATGCTTGATAAAATGAGTTTGGAAAAATGGAAAACTAGAGGGCACACAGAACTATGAGCCATTAAACATAATGAATGTCAAACCCTCAACCACAAGCGATGATGAGGTGTAGTCATGGGTACAACAGACTAATACCAAGCGATATGAAGGTTGATATGACTGTTGAGAGCATGAGACCCATATCGAATGTTAACCCGATGTTTTTTGCATTCATACAATTCAAATATTACAACCAAATGATCAACCAAAGAACCAATTAAGTCATGATATCCATATAACGTAAAGATTGTGGTGCCAGTTTAATCAATGAATTCATAAAACTTGAAGCTTAGCAATATATGAATGCCTTCAAAGTGAGGTTTTCTTAGGTAGGAGATATAATGACAAAACCCAAACCAAGTTTTTATTTAAATTCATGCTTATAGTCATGAATTTTAAAACAAAACAAACAAAAATTCAAACGAAAAACTCAATGATATAAGTTTAACCCAATCATCGCCTCGAAGTCCAAAAACATGAATGTTCATAAATTTAATGAGGTGGAAGCTACATAAAGGTATAATCCTTTTGTGGTGATTTTAATTCTGATAAAAATCTACAAAATGGGTGGATGCCAACAATGGCGACATATTGGGCGAAGAAGTTATCTCTGCATCACCAGAAAACTTATGTCTGGGGGTCAGATGAATAAATTTTTAGAAACAGTTAACAAAAGGTCAATCATTCCGGCCACAACTCAGAAAATAACGCGGTTTAGCATCAAATGTATTTCTATCTAATAAAATGTAATCTGGCATCTAATTTAGATTACGAGTGTAGCGATGTTTATGCAGTTTTGGTTTTCTCGTTCGGTATGCCCATTTGTCCCCCGGTGATACACAGTACTAAAGTTAAGTTGGGTTCCTAAGGCCTCTAGGAAACTAGTCCAAAATCGTCCAGTAAACATCGATCGTGAATCGAATATAATCCTCTTAGGCATGCCATGCAGCATCACAATCTCATTGATGAAAACTCTAGCTATTTTAGTTGCCTGATATGTCGTACGCACAGGAATAAAATGAGCACTCTTCCTCAGAGTGTCGACTACCACAAAAATCAAGTCGTGTCTCCTTGCTATCAGTGGCAATCCAATAATGAAATCCATGGAAATAACCTCCCATTTCGATTCGGGAATAGCGTGTGGCTGTAGTAATCCTATTGGATGTCTATGTTCAGCCTTTACCTGCTAACATTCTATACATCTGGCCACATAGTTGACTATGTATACCTTCATTCCTTTCCAGAAGAATAAGGGTTTAAGGTCCACCCTCATCTTCGTGACTCCCGGGTGAGCAATGTACACTGCTCTGTGAGCCTCGTTTAGGATCAAAATCCTCAACTCATCATTCGGTGGTATGTAAATTAGATTTTCAAATCTCAGTAGTCCATCATCGTCCAACGTAAATCCTTCAAACCTTGGTACCATCATTGTGTTTTGTCCGATAAAATCCTTGACCTCTTTGTACCAGTCATCGTCGTACTATAAAGATAGAATATTTTCATGTAGATTCATCTGAAGAGGAAACAGTGAAACGATGCGTGGTCTCCGACTCAATGCATATTCCACTTAGTTCATTGTTCCCTTTATGTAAGTAATCTCAAAATCGTACTCGCTAATAAATTTCGACCAACGTCGTTGTCGCGTTCAGTTCGCTTGCATAAATGTGTGTTGTAGTCGACAGTGGTCCGTCTTTAGTTCAAATTTTCATCCAAACAGGTAGTGTCTCCAAACCTTCAAGGCATATACAATGGCTAACAACTCCAAATTGTGCATCACATAGTTCTCCTCATGTCTTCTCAGTTTCCTCGAGATGTAAGCGATCACTCAACCGTCTTGCATCAAGACTCTGCCTAAGCCTTCCTTGGATGCGTCAGTTCACACCAAGAAGTTTGCATCCATGTCAGGGACCTTTAGTATCGGTGTTGTTTTCAATAGATCCTTGAGCCTCAAAAATGCTTCCGCACATCTCTCGGTCCAAACAAATTTCTTGTTCTTCTTCTGCAATTCCATGATCGGATTTGCTCTCTTTGAAAATCCCTCGACGAACCGTCGATAGTATCCTACTAAAACCATGAAGCTATGAACTTCTGGTATATTCGTTGACTTAGGCCATTCCATAATAGCCTTGACCTTTTCTGGGTCTATGACGATACATTCGTCGGAGATGACATGCCCTAAGTAGCGAATCTTTGATTGATAAAATGAGCATTTGGACAACTTCCCATACAATGTTTTCTCTCACAGACACTATAGTACCAAGCGGAAGTGATTGTCATGCTCCTCCGTCATTCGAGAGTAAATCAAAATATCGTCAATGAATACTTGGACGAACTTGTCCAACTATTTGCGGAACACCCTATTCATCAACTCATAAATACCCCTAGGGCATTTGTCAGTCCAAATGGTAAAACAATAAACTCGTAATGTCGAAACCTCATCTTAAAAGAGGTCTTAGGGACGTCATCCTCCTTGATCCGTAACTGGTGATACCTTGATTGCAAATCGATCTTGGAAAACATCGTCACACCCTTCATCTGATAGAATAGATCATCAATCCCTGGTAATGGATATTGATTCTTTAGTGTTTCCTTGTTCAATTGATGGTAGTCAATGCAGAGTCTCCATGACCCATCCTTATTTCATATGAAGATAATAGGCACACCCCACCGTGAAACACTCGGATGTATAAGGCCCAGGTTCAACAACTCCTTCAGTTGCATTCTCAACTCCTGTAACTCTGGGGTCGACATCCGATAAGGCATTCTTTCTATCGGTTCAGTCCCTAGTTTCAGGTATATGGTAAACTCCAATCCCCTATCTTGAAAAATCCCAGGTAACTCCTTCGAGAAGATGTCCGCAAACTCTCTCACCATAGGAAGGAGTTCTAGACCTTCTACTACTCCCTTCTCGTTTAATGCAAGGATTTCATAAAGCTTACAGCCCTTGCGCATGATCTTTCGTAACTGAAAGGAAGATATAAACCTTAGGGAAACTCCCTCGTTTTGACCTACAATCACGCATCTATTTCCCTCATCATCGACCAAGCTCAACCGTTTCGTCTTATAGTTGAGTATCGCCTCATGCGATTCCAACCAATCCATACCGATCACGACGTCATAAGATCCTAAGATCATGACATACATGTTGGCCTTAGTAAAAAACTCTCACAGGTTAAGGGTACATCCCATAACCTTTCCTCCAACCTTTTGTTTGGCTCCTGAAGCCATCTTTACAAAGCTAAACTCATCATGTCCGACTGCGTTTACCTTAATCCTTTTTAGCGCTGCACCAAAGATGGAATTGTCGGTAGCAGCGGGATATATCAAATACTAAGGTTCTGGTCAGTGACAGTACCTGACATCTCGAACACAGTTGACTAGTGCTCTGCTTGACAGTTATTCACCGTTGCATGAACCCGATGGTCCTTGCCCAAAACTGCCATGGTAGTGGGTGTGGCTGATACAGATTCTCCGACACTTTCTTCTAGGAAGTAATGCTGGTAATGTGGCTCCCCACAATCCAACACACTTTCTTCGGTCCAGTAATCCTGGTACCCGAAGTAGAAGATGAATTCTAACAAAAAGGCCAAACTCAAACTTCTTGACCTTAATTTTATAGGTAATTTGGTGTGGATCATATCGAAGCAGCTCCAAAACGGGCCTTGTACGTGAGCACCGTGCAACTTCCTTGTCACAAGGTGTCGAACTCGTTGAGCTAATGCTCAACGAATTCCTCAGAAATATGCCTCTCCTGGAACCATTCCTCGAATAGTTCCCATGACACATCGTCCATGGCCATGTTCAAATGTGGTAGGAGCGTCTTCTAGCATAGAAGAACGCTCCCCTTCATTTGAAAGTTCCACCATGTATACCTTCATGCTGGAGGTTGTAATAGCGAAGCATGAAGCACAAAACCTTGCTCTACAACCATGCCTCGATGGTACAGTCGTCCGTGACACTCGTGGACTCGAGAACTCAACTCTTTCGAGTTCTCGGGTGGATGCTAATGGTACTATCTATGGTGCACTGTGGACCTGTTATCGCACGGTTTGTAGGAAAGGGCCAAGGGCTTTGAAACCGGCGTAACAGGAGCTTCCCCACCCACTGTCACCTCGATGGGGGGCTCTTTCTATTTAGGAGGGCAAGTCCAAGGGAGACGTCCCCAAGTCA
>ML797802.1:0-16755 GCA_009831015.1 Picea engelmannii | reverse complement strand
TTTTTTTTTTATATTTATTTTCTATATATTTGTAATTTATTTATTTATTTTATGATTTTTTAGACCATAGTTTTAAAAACATCGTGATTTTAAGAAAGAAATAAAAATGAACATGTTATTTGTAGTATTATGTTTCGATTTGAAAGACGATTTTGAGGTTTTATTTCTAAATGTTAACAATTGTGAAGGCCACGATTTCAAACAAGTTGTAAAGTTAAACCTAGGAAAAGAGGGTGTTATTGGTAGCACTAGTGTTCATTTCAAAGGTCAATTTTAAGGTTTTTGTTCGGAATGATACTAGTTATCTAGACCATGATTTCAAACAGGTTGTAATTTTAATCTCGAAGAAAAGAGATGTGATGCTATCAACACCACTTTTTGATTCAGGGGTTGATTTTAAGATTTTCATTTGCAATTTTACAAGGACTTAAATTCATAGTGGAAAATTGTTATAATTGTAACCTCAAAAAAAAAGGGTGCTACCAGTGGCACCACTTTTTGATTTGGGGTTGATTTTGGTGTTTTGGATGCAAATATATGGGTTTTCAGGAATAGAGTTCTCATTTTAAGGTCGCAGTTCTTAGTATGTCGATAACTATGTTTAGAACATATCGTGACCATTGGATTACATAACTATAGATGCATACTAATTCATACTAAAGAAACACACTTTTACCTAAAGACATATTAGACCAAGTTGAACTTAACTAAATACAAAGTGTCGAAATATCATAATGGTCTCTAATTGGTAGGGACCTGGATGTCATCATCACAAGATAGATAAGCTATAAAAACACATTGAACATAAAAAAAATAAAAATCCATTTATAATACGACAAGGTTTTCGAGTTTGCTTCCTTGAGTTTGATTTTCTTTATTTTTTTAACAAATCTAAAACAAGTCATGCTAAATCAAAAACAATTTATAACACCAAAGTTTTATATCTCAACAAGAACTTTCCAATCAAAGGCACACCCCAAACAAATATCGAGATCAAAAGGTATAAAAAAAAATCAAAGGGTTTGTCCATATTGTATATTTAATTTTAAAATATGAAACAAATGATCTCAAATCAATGAAAACTTATAACTACAAATTTTCAAGGCTCAATAAGACCTTTACAACTATATAATTCATTCCCCAAATGGAGTTAGGAATCAAAATTTATCATGATAATACCGAAAGGTTCTTTAACTTGATCGACCAACTTTTCAACCTTCAGACACTGTTGTCAAAAATATGTCTTTGAACGCTCATGGAAATATGTTTTTTGGCACATTCAAAAACTTGTTTTTTAGTTCTTTCAAAAATTTGTCTTTTGGTGCTTTCAAAAATTTGTCTTTTCTTTATTTCGACACCTTTGAAAATTGGATCTTTTCTTGTTTCGATGCCTTTCAAAAACAATTGTGTTTCAACACTTTCAAAATTGGTTCTCTAGTGCTAATGAGTTTCTTAACTTTGTTGATACAATCTTCTTAGCTTTAGGAAATGGGCTTTGGGACTTAGGATTGTTTTGGGTTTTCTTAAGACGGAAAACACTTGATACACTATATAAAATGCATAGAATTAACTAAAACAAAGATGCTAAAAATTACTCAAGAAATAAAAAAGAAGTGGTACTCAAAATTTCAAAATTATAGGGAGTGTTGTGTACTAAAAAAATGGTGATTCACTGGATGTATATAATATATTTTCCTATACCTTTGAACAAAACCGAACAAATTTGAAACAAAAAAGAACCTATAGATCCTTTTATATGAAATTTAGAAAAATTCTTTGACCTTCCACATGGACTTGCCTTTTGAACAAACATAAGATAAGTCCTTTTGATTATGGCATTGAACTTTAAAAAGGAAACCAATTTGTATCGGACTTCTAGTGTTAGGATATAATTTTTGTAATCTCTAAGTAACTCTATCATCCTCTTGGTATTTCTCCACTGCCATCAAGCAAAGATAATTATGGTGGAGATATTTTCCTGTCCTCATTAATAATATGTTTCACTAAGCTCTTTTTCCTTCATGTATTTCTCGTGAATTACCAAGAAATGCAGGATGTATTTCTCTCTCCCCCATGATAATAACTATCACCTGGTGAAATTTAGTGTTAGACACTACTCTAATTAAAACATCCTTCCTCTTGTTAATTACATTAACTTCGTACCTATCAAACTAAGTGATGCACGTTGAACATTTCGTTGGGGTAGAATTCATCTTTTTGTAGATAGAGTATTGAATTGTGTCGGAGGAAGCATTTGAATCTAATAGACAGTTATGCACATTATGATTGAATTTGACTATCCATTCTATGGAAGCCAAAGGTGTTACCAATTTGATGTGAAATATCCTTGTAATTTCTACCATGTTTCCTACTAAGTACAATACCATATGATTCAAGGATATCTCCTGCGAGTTTATCACCTGGTGAAATTTAGTGTTAGACACTACTATAATTAAAAAATCCTTCATCTCACCAATTACCTTAACTTCATACCTGTCAAACTGAGTGATGTTCATTGAAAATTTCGTTGGGGTTGCATTCATATATTTGTAGATATAGTATGGAATTATGTTGGAGGAAGCATTTGAATCTACTAAACAATTATGCACATTATGATTGAATATCTCAAATGTTAGTAAGAAAGGAGTCATGGAATTGGGTATTTCTAGCTTAAGTTCAACATTGATCATTGTTTTCTAGGCATTGTTAACTGTTGTTTTATTTGTTATTTTCCTAGTAGTTAAAGGTTGTATTTGTTCTACTTTCAAGGCTTTGAGAAACAACTTGCGTTGTTGTGGATATTTACAGTGGTCGAGCATCAAAATTCTTTCTATGATTTTCTTTATATATTCAACAACGTTGTATTCCATAGGTTTAGAAAATATGATTGAAGGCTTATCACTACAAGGAAAACACCTTGTAGTGGAGGTTTTTATATAACCTCCCTGAAAAAATTATCCCTTCGCTATTTATAGTGGAGGTTGTTAGCGGAAGCGAGTGACCGGAAGTTTTTGTGGAGGATTTTACATTGATGTGCCTAAACCTAATAAAGGAACCGGTGTGCTCACAAACATAACACCCCTTTTCTAAACTAATAAAGCGTATCAATAACCATTATTAATATAAAATGTGAAAATATCATTTTTAACTAAAAATAAATAAAATGGATATTAGTGCTCCATGTTAAACTAAGAGAATTGGTGTGCATACAAAGGATGCATTGGATCAGACTATAATAGTTGGTTATTCAATAAAAAAGTATATTTTGAAAAAAAACAAAAAAAACCTTTTCGGTGCACTGAAAAAACCTAACCACCCTCGTGCCTATAAAATAGTGGTGTGTTAAACAACAGTAACACTGAGCTTAATAATACTAGAACCTTATTTTTTAAACATATATCCAAAAAAACCAACCAGTGTGTTACTCACACTACCTTGCACCGTTGCATCTTACTGTATGGAGCATTGAGATAGGGTAAAATAAATAAAGTGTACCAATGTGTTTTGTTACTACATAATGCACCGGTACATCTTACTATCGGGTGCACTGCAATAGGGTAAAATGAAAGAATAAAACTACCAAACCGAATTTCATTATCATATTTCCTTTTTTACTTCCAACCATTCACACAAGCACCGATGCTCACACTCCATCTATGACCACCCTGTTTGCAATGCTCTATAGTGTTTCTTCCTCAATTCAATATCTTTTCTAGCAAATTCCATTTAATTTTGGAAAAATATGCACATTTTAATTTTTTCTATATAGGAAACCATGCCTCCTTGGGAAAGAATAGACTTATTAATTTTTTTGTTACCTCATTTTATATTTCATCAGATTAAAATTTAAAATTGGGCATAAATTTGTCCTTTTTTACATTTTTTAAAACATTCCATGTAATGTGCTTCATAGGCTCAACTCTCCCCAGAATCAACTGTGCTTCCTATGAATTTATAGGAAGAATTTCTAGTGGTGCATCTCAAAACTATACAATGCACCACTCAAAACTGCACACTATGCACTGGAATGGAAGGTGTGAATTATTGATGGCTCTCATCTTATAACACACTCACGACTCTTATTCTAAACATTTTTAGACTTCTCCACCATGACTACACTCACACTCTTGCTCATGACCATTAACCTATCCTCCATCTTGACAGACTCAATCCTTTGCCACTCCCTCGGTGCTCTATCTTGCAACTCCTCCTCCACAGGTTGCTTGAATTTATCCAAGATATTGACCTTTTCATCCCTATATTCATAATAACTAGCATCAATTTTCCTGCAAATATCATACATAAACCTCCTCTACTTCACCCCGGGGGGATTATCGAATATCTCTTTGATGCTAGGAAGACATTTTTCATACCCAAAGCATCTATAACCAGGGCCCTTGCTAGTGGTACTAGGCACATCGACCTCATTCCCTTCCAATTTCATCGTATTGGCCCCTACTTTGGCATAATTATGACCGCCAACATCTACAATATGAGCTTCCTAGTGCCCCTTTTCCCTTATCATCTTGTTTATTTCATCGTTGAGATATCAAAGGTGATGCTCACCAAGGTCCAGGTTATGAATCTCCATGACCTTCCATCCAATCTCTCAGATTATATATTTCCTCCATTTGTTTACCTCTATGATATTGCAACACTCTGAGGCCAAGAATGAATTCCTCTCCTTAGGCTTCTTCTTCTCTTGGTTCTTGAATGTCAGGAGCCTATTCAACATAGACTATGCTTTCTCTTCATTATGGGTCATTTTTCCCCTAAAACCTGAGAGCCTACCATTATGATGATTTTTTATTCAGGTCTTAGAGGAGTTGTTCACCAAGGTCCAATTTCTAAATATCCTTGAACTTCTATCCAATATCTTGAATTATATACTACCTCCATTTGTCTACCTCTGAGGCCAAGAAAGGATACCTCTCCTTGGGATTCTTCTTCTCTTTGTTCTTGAATGTTAGGAACCTATTTAGAATAGAATATTCCTTCTCTTCATTATGATCCATTTCCCCCAAAAAACTTAATATCCTACTAATCTAATATTCTTTGTTGATGTCTCAGAGGTGGTGTCTACCGAGGCCATAGTTTTGGATCTCCATGACCTTTTGTCCAATATCTTAGATTATCTGTTGCTTCCATTTGTCTTCCTTTATGAAACCATGACATTATGAGGATAGAAATATACATCTCTCCTTAGGATTATTCTTCTCTTTCATTCTTAAGTGTTAGGAACATGTACAACATATATTGCACCTTCTCTTCATTACAATCCATTTTTCCCCCAAAACCCGAGAGCCTACCAACCTGAATTTATTTATTGAGGTATCAAAGGCGATGTTTATTGAGGCCCGATTTCTAAATATCCATGACCTTCCATTCAATATCTCATATTATTTTTTGTCTCCATTTTTCCCTCTACAATATCATGACACTATGAGGCCAGGAACCAATGTCTCTCCTTGGGCTTCTTATTCTCTTCACTACTCAATGTCAAGAACTTGTTCAGGATAGACAATGTCTTCTTTTCATTACGGGAAATTTTACCCCAAAAACTCAATATCCTATCGGTATGATATTATCTATTGAGTTCTATAATTTTATGTTCACCAAGGATCAATTTTTGAATCTCCATGACCTTACATCCAATTTCTTAGATTATTGACTAGCTCCATTTTTTCTCCTCTACGATATCACAACACTCTAAGGCTAAGGACGTAAGCTTCTACTTGGGATTCTTCTTCTCTTCATTCTTGAATTTCAGGAACTTGTTTACCATATATTGTGCCTTCTCTTAATTATGGACCATTTTCCCCCAAAACTTGAGAGCCTACCAGTATCATCTTCTTTGTTAAGGTCTTGAGGCAGTGCTCTCCAAGGCTCTGGTTCTGAATCTCCATGACCTTCCATCCAATCTCTCAGATTATATGATACCTCCATTTTTCAACCTTTTCAAGATCACAACACTCTATGTTCAAGAATGGATTCATCTCCTTAATATTCTTCTTCTCTTCATTATTGAATGTTAGGAATGTATTCAACATGGAATACACCTTCTCTTCATTATAGACCATTTTTCCCTAAAATCTTGAGATCCTATCAGCTTGATATTCTTTGTTGAGGTCTTGAAGGCAGTTTTGGAAGGGGTCTGAGTTCTAAATTTCCATGACCTTCCAACCAATCTCTTGGATTATCTACTACATCCATTTGTATTCCTTTGTGAGATCACAACACTTTGAGGCCAGGAATGAATTCCTCTCCTTGCGATTCTTCTTCTCTTTGTTCTTGAGTGTTAGGAACGTGTTCAACATAGAATTCACCTTCTCTTCATTAGGTCAATTCCCCCCCAGAAACCCTTGATCCTACCATTCTAATCTTCTTTTTTGAGGTATTGGAGGGGGTGTTTACTAAGGCCCAAGTTATGAATCTCCATGAAATTTCATCTAATTTCTTGGGTTATTTGTTTCTTCCATCTGTATTCCTCTATGAGATCATGACACTCTAAGGCCATGAAAAAATACATCTCCTTGAGCTTATTCTTCTCTCCATCCTTTAATGTCAAAAACCTATTTAGCATAGATTGTTCCTTCTCTTCGTCATGGACTATTTTTCCCCTATAACCCAAGAGCATATCGATAAGATCTTCACTCTTAAGGTCTCAGAGGTAGTGTTCTGCAAGGCTTGAGTTTTGAATCTCCATGACCTTCCTTCCAAAATATCAGATTATATGTTGCCTTCATTTGTGTATCTCTACAAGATCGTGGCACTTTGAGGCTAGGAATATACACCTCTCCTTGGGCTTCTTATTCTCTTCATTTTTTAATGCCATGAACCTTTTCAACATAAACTGCACTTTCTCTTAATTACAAGCCATTTACACCTAAAAAACTCAAGATCCTACCAGTATGCTCTTCTCTTTTGAGGTCTCAAAGGCAATGTTCTCTACAGCCTAGATTCTGAATATCCATGAGATTTTGTCCAATCTCATGAATTATCTACTACCCCATTTGTCTACCTATATGATATCGTGACACTCTAAGGTCAAGAATAGATTCCCCTACTTGGGTTTATTCTTCTCTTTGTTCTTGAATATTAGGAATCTATTCAACATAGACTCCACCTTCTCTTCATTATGGTCCATTTCACCCCCAAAACCTAGGAGCCTACTTGTATAATATTCTATGTTGAGGTCTCATAGGTGGTGTTTGTCGAGGCCATATTTTTTAATATCCATGACCTTCTGTCCAATCTCTCAGATTATATACTACCTTCATTTGTCTACCTCTATGATATTGTGACACCTTGAGGAAAAGAATAGATGCCTCTCTTTGGGATTATTCTTCTCTTCATTCTTAAATGTCAAGAACCTATTGAACATAGAATGCACCTTATCTTCAGTATGGACCATTTTTCCCTCAAAATGTGAGAGCCTACTAGTATGATATTCTCTGTTGAGGTCTTGGAGGTGGTGGTCATTTAGGCTCGGGTAGTCAATCATTAATATAATGTGATATTGTGACACATAGAGGGTTATCCTTCAACCATTCACATTTTGAACAACCACATACTACTAGGGTGTCATAAAATAGATCCAATTCACATTGTAATACCATTGACCCAAGATGGTTACTGGAAGATGGCATGTTACAATTGGTAGGGTAAACTAGCTCCATTTTCATCAAACATCTTCCTGCACTATTTTTTTCCTAATACGATCTTGCGACATTTTTAAACTGGTGGAATATATTTCACATCCAAACTTAATACTAAATCATGATCCTGTAAATTTCAATGAATAATTATTCAAATGCACGTGCATACATAACATATATTCAATCAGATAAATGAATTGTAAATAAATTCTAGACTTATTGCAAATGATAGAGGAGAACTTGAAGAACTTGAATAACTTGCAACAATATGGAATGTGTTGTAATTTGAATAATTGACCATTTGATATTATAATTGTTTTTCCTTGCATTTAAGCCAAAACCATCATCAATATGTGAATAAATTCTTAAAAGAAATATTGGGAAGCATAGAGAAATCTAACTTCAAACATAATTGCAAATGGATTTGAAAAAATTTCGGTGCACTTAATTATTTTATGGCACATAAGTGTGTATATATATACAAAATGCACCACTGAGCTAAATTGTCAGAGGCACCGAAGACTAAAATTCATTTTTGCCTCCACAAAATTTTAACTACAGATCTTTGCATTTGTATTTTGTCAATTAAATTGTTTGTTAGTGATTTTTTTATGTAAAAAGTATATTGGTGTGCTTTTTTTTTCTTTAGAGGGGAAATTTCAGGTATGCGATTTCTTTCTATGGATCATATCAATCTTTCCCCTATTTGATTCAAACAATTTTTATTGTGTTCTAAAAAAATTAAAATTTGTTCATAGTTACCTTCTGTATTGGAAGACATAAATTTCATGTTGTTTCTATTGGTTTCTCTCTCTATATTTCGTAAGGAATATTTTTTAAGAAATTCAATTTTATAGGGTTTATTTACTTGTATATGAGGCATTTGGTATCTGTTGCAATGGGACCACTCATTGCATTGAATCCAAAACCCAATCGTTGTTAGTTTTATTTAATAAAAAATATTTCACTATAAGCAGTGTGCACTGTACAGGAATAGTGCACCGGTGCACATGTTCCTATCAACAACACCATTGAGTTTAAAATGTAAATAAAATTGTTTTTAATACCAAAAGAATCATCTTTTAAATTTGTTCACGGGTTCAACATTGTACAATAAACAATAATGAGGCACAAATGATTCTATTACTTTATGGAGCACCACGTGAATATAACAATTTGTAAACAAAATGTTTTTTATTTTTATTTTGTAATGACACGGTAATCATATCCTAGTGTCTATACATATGTTTAATTCACTAGTGCATACTATTTAATTATATGCACTGAAATCTTATTTTGTAAAAAATATTTCATAAATTATCTATCCGATGATTCCTTGATTTTTTTATATATAATATGGATAATATAAGTTCAAATAAAACAAATTATTGCAGCGAGCATTATGGTAGAAGATCCCAACAAGAGAACAAGGAAATAATTATCTAAAACAAACATGCTCAAAATTACTTGAGAAATCTGAAAGAAGTGGTACTCAAAATTTAAAAATTATAGGGAGTGTTGTGTCCTCAACGGATGGTGATTCAATGGATGTATCCAACATATTTGCATACACCTTCAAACAAAACCAAACAAATTTGAAAACAAAAAGAACCTATATCCTTCTATATGAAATTAAAAAAAACTGATTTGACCTGCCATGGGAACCTGCCTTTTGACCAAACATAAGATAAGTACTTTTTATTAGTAGCATTGGACTTCGAGAAACAAACTAATTTGGATCATAATTATAGTGTTAGGATACAATTTTGGTAATCTATAAGTAACTCTATCATCCTCCTAGTATTTCTCCACTATCATTGAGCATTGATAGTTGTGGTAGAGATATTTTCAAGTCCTCATTAATAATATGTTTCACTAATATTTTTTTCCGTGAGAGAAAATTATTCTCTCTCTCTCTCTCTCTCTCTCTCTCTCTCTCTCTCTCTCTCTCTCTCTCTCTTTATTTAAAGAAAAAATTCTTCCAGGAGGAACTTAAGTGAAGCCACCATTGAACTTTTGAGGATGACACCTATTAATGAAGGAATGAATAAAGCACTTACTCTTCATGAAGCTTATACCATTAAACAAGAAGCAAAACATTCATGAACTTCCCCTCATCATTTAGATCACGACTTTGGAATTTATGGTTGGTTTGATTTATTCATATTTTACAACAACCATTAAATCCACCAACAAAGCATTGTGTTTCTTAAAAATCGCATATAAAGAAACTACAACTACCTTTTGAATTCTAGTCATGCTCATTATTGACTTACTTTGCTCTTGATATTAAAACCAATAAGGTATACAATTGAAAAATAGAAGTCATGTTCCAGTGGAGGTTGAAAATTGAATAGCCCCTAACTATTTTAAGGAAAAAAACAAAAATCAAACATGCAAACCATACGAAAGAAAACAAACAATGTGAAGTAAGAATCAAATGATTCCATGTAAAACTTTGAAAATCAAACATGGAACCAAACTAGTAAAATCAATGTAACAATCAAAACAATAAAACTATGAATCAAAACACTCCTCATGAGAATATCTTGGTGAAGTACCACTTTAGAAATCATCTTTTGATAGGAAGATAATTGAATTCACCTTCCAAGATTTGCAATCTACACAATCCAACTCCTATCATTTTAGTACCTTGAAAATTATCATCAGTAGTGTTATGTTTATCAAAGCCTCTTTTCATAAATTGATGGTGATGAGATAAAAAATTGTTCTTGTCCTTATTATTCTTTTCTTCTTTGGTTGCATCATGTGGAAATTCTATAGCCAGTTTATGTATCTGTTTCACTTTCACCATATGAGCCAGTTTTACTCCAAGATTAACATTTTGTGGATCTTTATAAATATTGAGACCATCAACTATATCAATTAGTTTATGAACTTCCTATTGGTCAGAATTTACATAATTTACAAATTTGGTGTTACTTCTTGTCTTATGAATTTTATTTCCCTGAAAAATCAAATCAGACAACTAAATTTTAGAGACATTAGAAATTTCAACAACTAAGTCACTAAAATAAGGTTCCAAACAATAATTTCCAAGGATAGGAAATTTTGATGATTAAGGTTCATTAGTGGCCTCAATCTCAATTTCAATACAATTTATATATATTTATTTATCAATATTGAGCTTATTTGACTGTCCATTCCATGGAAGCCAGAGGTGTGACCAATCTGATGTTAAATATCCTTGTAATTGTTGCCCCTAGTCCATACTAAGTACAAGACCATATGCTTTGAGTATATATGCCATGATAATATTTATCACTTGGTGAAATTTAGTGTTATATGCTACTGTAATTAAATCATCCTTCATCTCACAATTTACCTTAACTTCGTACATGTCAAACTGAGTGATGTGAGTTGAACATTTCATTGGGGTAGCATTCATCTTTTTGCAGAAAGAGTATGGAATTGTGTTGGAGGAATAATTTGAATCTACTTGAAATATATGTGCATTCTAATTGAATATATCAAGTGTTAGTAAGAAATGAGTCATGGACTTAGATCTTCCTACCTTAAGTGAAACATTGATCATTGTTTTCTATGTGTTGTTAACTGTTATTTTATTTGTTATTTTTCCAACAGTTAAAGGTTGTATGTGTTCTTCTTTCAAGGCTTTGGAAAACAATTTGCATTGTTGTGGAACTTTACAGATGTTGAGCATCAAAATAATTTATGTGATTTTACTAAGATATTCAATAATGTTGTATTCCATAGGTTCAAGAAATATTATTGAAGGTTTGTCACTAAAAGGAGAACACCTTGTAGTGCAGGTTTTTACAAAACCTTCTTGAAAAATTTATCCCTTCTCTATTTATAGCGAAGGTTGTTATAAGAAGAGGGTATCCATAGTTTTTTGCAGATGTTTTTAAATCGATGTGCCTAAACCTAAGAAATTCACTGGTGTGCTCACAAACATAATTCCTTAGTGTTAAACTATTAAAGCGCACTGATAAGCGTTATTAATATAAAATGATAAAATATCATTTTTTGTTTAAAATAAAATAAAATTCATATTGATGCTCCATGTTAAACGAAGAGAAATGGTGTACGAATGAGGGAAACAATGGATCAGATTAGAATAGTTGGCTATTCAGTTAAAAATTTTAATTTAAAAAAAAAAAAAAAAATTTAGTGCACTGAAAAAACCTAACCACCCTTATGTGTATAAAATAGTGGCATATTGAACAACAATAACGATGAGCTTAATAGTAATATAGCCTCAATTTCCTTCACATATAGCCAAAAAACCAACTTTTGTGTTACTCACACTATAACCACGCATCGATGCATGTTACTCTATGGCTCATTGAGATAGGGTAAAATAAATAAAGTGTATTGATGAGTTTTTATACTATATAATGCACCGGTGCATCTTACTATCAGGCACACTACAATAGGGTAAAATAAAAGAAGAAAATTACCAAACCAAATTTCATTATCACATTTCCTTATGTTCTTCCAACCACTCACATGAGCACTAATGCTCACACTCCTTCTATTACTGCCCCATTTACAGTGCTCTACAATGTTGCTTCCTCGGTTCAATATCTTCACCAATAGATTCCGTACATTTTTTAATTTTTCAAAACAATGCACATTTTCATTTTTTCTCTAAAAGGAAACCATGCCTCCTTGGGCAAGAAGTGTCCCAGTAAATGTTTTGTTACCTCATTTTCAATTTCATCAGATTAAAATTTAAAATTAGGCATAAATTTGTCCTTTTATATATATTTTTAAAACATTCCACATAGTGTGATTCACGTGATTGGATATCCCCATAAATAATGGTGCATCCTATGAATTTATAGGAAGAAATACTAGCAATGCATCTAAAAACTATACAACGTACCACTCAAAACTATGCACCATTCATTGGAATGGCAGGTGTGCATTAATGATGCCTCACGTCTTAGAACACACTTGCCACTCTTCTTTTGAATATTTTCATACTTATCCACCACAAATACAATCATACTCTCGCTCACAACCATTAACTTAGCCTCCTCTTGACATAATCAATCCTCTTCAACTCCCTCAGCGCTCTACCTCAAAACTCCTCCTCCTTGGGTTGCTCAATTTTCTCCAAGATATTGTCCTCATAATCCCTATAGCCATAATAAATAGTGTCAATTTTCTTATAAATCTCATACTTAGACCTCATATACTTCACCTTGGGGGGCTTATCAAATATTGCTTTGATGCTAGGTAGGAATTTTGTAGACCTAAAGTATTTGTAATTAGGGCCCTTACTAGTGGCACTGGGCACATCAACCTCATTCCCTTCCAAGTTCGTCATCTTTCCCCCTAATTTGGCATAATTAGGACTGGCAAGCTCTATAATCCGAGATTTCTATTACCCCTTTTCCCTTATCATCTTGTTGATTTCATCACTAAGATATCAGAGGCAATGCTCCCTAAGGTTTGGGTTATGAATCTCCATGACCTTCCATCCAATCTCTCAAATTGCCTATTGCCTCCATTTGTTTAACTCTATGATATTGCATCACTCTGAGGCCAGGAATGGATGCATCTCCATAGGATTCTTCTTCTCTTTTTTATTGAATGTCAGTAACCCTTTCACCATAGACTATGCCTTCTCTTCCAAGGATGATTTTAGGGGATAAATTTCGCTTCCATGGTTTTTCCCAAAAAATGATTTACTATTCTAAATATATTTCGCCCAAATTCTATAGGATAAAATGATTTTACCTTAAAAATTGCCAAAAAATTATACAAACTATATAAAATCCTTAGAAATTTGAATATTTTTACAAAAATATCGCCAAACATTTTATGGTTGGCCTATGAAGGATTAGTAATATTCACCAAGGTTTCTGCATTTAACAATAAATTTCCATCCTTAAAATAATCCCTATGAATATCTTCATTATGGACCATTTTCCCTTAAAAACTGAGAGCCTATCGGTCTAATATTTTTTTGTTGAGGCCTCGCTAAGACTCATTTTCTAAATAAATATGAACTTCTTTCCAATCTCTTAGATTATATAATACCTCCATTTGTCAACCTTTGAGGCCAATAATGGATGCCTCTCTTTGGGATTCTTCTTCTCTTCATTCTTGAATGTTAGCAACCTGTTTAGCATAGACTGTGCTTTCTCTTCAATACAGGCCAATTCCCCCCCAAAACCTGAGATCCTACTAGTCTAATATTTTTTGTTTATGTATCAAAGGTGGTGTTCACCAAGGATTGAGTTATAGATCTCCATGACCTTCCATCCAATCTATTGGATTATCTGTTGCGTCCATTTGTCTACCTCTGCAATATCACAACACTCTGAGGATAATAATAGAAACCTCTCCTTATGTTTCTTATTCTCTTTGTTCTTAAGTGTTAGGAACGTGTTCAACATAGAATGGACCTTATCTTCATTACATTCCATTTTCCCCCAAAACCCAAGAGCCTACTAATCATATTTTCTTTGTTGAGGTCTCAGAGGCAGTGTGTGTCAAGGCCCAAGTTCTAAATCTCCATGACCTTCCATCCAATCTATTGGATTATCTATTGTCTCCATTTGTTTCCCTCTGTGAGATCATGGAACTCTAAGGACAAGAATTTATTCCTCTCCTTTGGATTCTTCTTCTCTTCATTATTGAATGTCAAGAACTTGTTCATCATAGATTGCATCCTCTCTTCATTATGGTAAATACTCCCCCACAAAAAAAACCCCGAGAGACTATCAGTATCATCTTCTCTATTGAGGCCTCTAAGACGGTGTTCATTAAGGCCCAATTTATGAATCTCCATGACCTTCTATCCAATTTCTTAGATTACATACTACCTCCATTTGTTTTCCTCTGCAACACCATGACATTCTAAGTCCAGGAAAAAATGCCTCTCCTTTGTCTTCTTCTTCTCTTTATTCTTGAATGTCAGAAACTTGTTCAGCATAGACTATTCCTTCTCTTCATTATGGGCCAATTTTCCCCAAAAACTTGAAATCCTACTAGTATAATCTTATATGTTAAGGTCTAAAGGAAGTGTTCTCCAAGGATCGATTTCTAAATCTCAATGACCTTCCATCCAATCTCTTGAATTATCTACTACCTCCATTTGTCTATATTTGCAAGATCACAACTCTATAAGGCCAGGAACATATTCCTCTCCTTGGGATTATTATCCTCTTCATTCTTGAATGTCAGTAACGTATTCAGCATAGACTACACCTTATCTTCATTATGGACCATTTTTTCCTGAAAACCCAATATCTTGTCAGTCTTATATTCTTTGTTGAGGTCTTAGAGGCGGTGTTTGTAGAGGCTTGAGTTTTGAATATCCATGACCTTCCATCCAATCTCTCAGATTATATACAACCTCCATTTGTCTACCTTTGCAAGATCACAACACTTTGAGGCCAAGAAAAAAATTCTTTCCTTGGGATTATTATTATCTTTGTTCTTGAGTGTTAGGAAGGTGTTCAACATAGACTTCACCCTCTCTTCATTAGGGCCATTTTCGCCCCAAAATATGAGATCCTACTAGTTTGATATTATTTGTTTAGGTATTGGAGGTGGTGTTCTCTAAGGCATGAGTTATTAATCTCCATGACCTTTCTTCTAATTTCTTTGGGTATATGCCGCTTCCATTTGTCTTCCTATACGAGATTGCTACACTCTGAGGCCATGAAAAAATTCCTCTCCTTGATATACTTCTTCTCTCCATTCTTGAATTTCAAAAACCTATTTAGCATATATTGTTCTTTCTCTTCTTCATGGACCATTTTTACCCCAAACCCAAATAGCCTACCAATATCATATTCATTATTGAGATATCAGAGGCAATGTTTTCCAAGGATCGAGCTTTTATTATCCATGACCTTCCATCCAATATCTCATATTATCTATTACCTATGTTTGTGTACCTATGAAATGTCGTGACACTTTGAGGCTAGGATCATAGGCCTCTACTTGGGTTTCTTATTCTCGTCATTCTTGAATGTTAGGAACCTATTCAACATAGACTATTTCTTCTCTTCATTACGAGCCATTTCCCCCCCAAAAAATCGAAAGCCTACCGGTATGATCTTCTCTATTGAGGTATCAGAGGCAGTGTTCTCTGAGGCCCAGATTATAAATATCCATGACCTTCTATCCAATCCCTCCTCCTACCTCCATTTTTCTACCTCTATAAGATCACAACACTCTAAGGTCAGGAATATATGTCTATCCTTTTATTTATTCTTCTCTTTGTTCTTGAATATCATGAATCCATTCAACATAGACTACACCTTCTCTTCATTAAGAGACATTTTCCCCCCAAACCCTGAGAGCCTACTGGTCTAATATTCTATGTTGAGGTCTTAGAGATAGTTTTAATTGAGGCCCAAGTTTTGAATCTCCGCGACCTTATGTATAATCTCTCGAATTATCTCTTTCCTTCATTTTTCTACCTATGTGATATAATGACACTCTGAGGCTAAGAAAATATGGCTCTCCTTGGGATTCTTCTGCTCTTCATTATTGAATGTCAGGAACCTATTCATCATAGAATGCACCTTCCAAGGATGATTTTAGGGGCCAAATTTTGCTCATGGGCTAATTTTCCATGGTTTTTTCCAAAAAAGATTTGCTATTCTAAAAATGATTCGCCCAAATTCTATAGAATAAAATTATTTTACCTTAAAAATCGCCAAAATTTTATACAAACTATATAAAATCCTTATAAATTTTAATATTTTTATAAAACTATCACCAAACATTTATATTTGTCATATTAAGGATCCATAAGATTCGCCAAGGTTTCTACATTTTAAAATATTTTTTCATCCTTAAAATCATCCATGTCACCTTCTCTTCATTATGAGCCATTTTCCCCCCAAAACCCGAGAGCATACTAGTGTAATATTCTTTGTTAGGTCTTAGAGGTGGTGTTTGTTGAGGCTCGGGTAGTCGAAAATTAATACAATGTGATAATATGACACATCGAGGGTTCTTCTCCAACCCTTTACATTTTGAACAACCACATACTACTGGGGTGTCATAAAAGAGATCCAATTCACAATGTAATACAATTGACCCAAGATGGTTACTGGAATATGGTGTGTTACAATTGGCA
>ML797801.1:448807-465835 GCA_009831015.1 Picea engelmannii | reverse complement strand
GTCCGATGACCAATCCGCAAAAGGGGATTTGGTCCTTATACAATTACTGACATGATTAATCCACAATGGGGATTAATCCAATAACAATAATAATAATAATGACATGATTAATCCGCAATGGGGATTTAATCCAATAATAATCAGAATGCTCTTCGCAGTTACATTATTTCAACACTAGTTAGCCCAACATTGGGGGTTTTGAAGGTTTTGACTTAACAAACCCTAGAGGACGATTCGATGGTGAAAGATTCCACCTAGCTTGTCCCAAGCTTGGTCTCGGAGATGCAATACTCTCCCACACCATTCTAGCTCAGTTCTACATCAATGGAGGAGGGTTCTACACAGCCACAGCCACAGGAAGAGAAGGAGGGCGCACCATTGGGGGTTTCCAGCAAAGGGGGCGCACCATCTTTGGAGAGAGATTCGTTGTAGGAGATTGGCAGGGTCTTTGAGGATTCTATCACTTGGGTTTTCATTGCAGGGCCTTGGACATCAGATCTAGTGCTTTCTGAGAGAGTTATATGGCTCAAATTATTTCTTGAGCAGTGGGACGAATTGAAGAGAAGGAGGGCGTTTCTGAGATTCAGATCTAGTCAGTTTGGAGGAGTTACACTTCAGATCTGACCCTGAGACTTCATCTAGTGACTTGCAGTGTCCCGATCTATATTTCTGGAGAATTTCAGAGCATTTGGAGGCCTCCTTCATCAGGGTCGAATTATCTAGGGCTTCAGTAATCTAGTGGGGCGCACCATTCAGTGGAGGAGTTCAGATCTACAGAGGTTGAGAGGGATTTTGGAGATTTGGGCACCTGGGTTGTTCTTACCATCACCCAATCTACTGTTTGGCATCTTTCTGGAGGTGATTGGACATCTTTGGCACCAGAGCCAAATTGTTGAGGGGCTTCAGTTATCCAGCAGTGAGGGGTTTGGCACTTGGCATTGGTCTTCATCTCTTATCCAGCCTTTGGAGGCTTATTTTGTATTGTCGGGAGCATTTTGTAGCAACTCATTCTTGTTATCTATTGTCTATCATCTTGGCCATCTGTTGAGCATTCCAGATCGGCATCTCCATTGTAGCAGGTTCTTCTATTTTATGAATAAAGAAGATTTGTGACGTTTTGGCTCGTCTATCACATATTGCATATGGTTGAGGTATGTTTCATGGTTGTCTATTCTTGTTATTTGTTGCATACACACATATAGACACAAGTAAACAATAGATCAGCAAACTGTTTGACGAAATACCTCACTCGGAAAAAGTTTTAAAAAGACACCAAAATAGTGATGATCCTTGCATAATGGCTTGGGATCATTACACCTTCTTGGTTTTATGCTTCATCCCTTAGCTAGTCGTTTTGCCAGTCAACCTAAGGAAGGAGGAGAGAGCACGAGGCCTTGCCATAGCAACACCGGAGTGAGCCTCTCTCCCCTAGGGTTTTGATTTTGAGGCCTTGCTTTAGCAACACCTCAAAACTCTTCCCTCTAGTCCTTAGCCGTTTTGACCTTTATCTCCTTCAACTCCTGCGTCCTTCACTATTGACTCCATTAAACCCCAAGGCACTGATCTTAAGACCTCATGCGTTGAAGTGGACCTGATATAAACACTCTCAAAACTTTGAATTGAAACCCTAACTTCACTAACCCTAGCCTAGACTAACCTACTAACCCTAAGTGTTGTCGTCATCCTTAGCTATTTACATCATTGGTGCAGCAACGTCTTGTTTTATGAGCAATTGGATGGTAATTTAGGCATAAATTGATTGAGGTGTTGATCTTTTACTTTGAATTCCATACTATCTCAATACTTATTGGTGAAGTGCTACAATTTTCATTGCTATTGATAAAAATTGACTTCGTCAACATTTATTACGAAATTGTTTATATATTATTCAGATAATCAACTATTCTATGAAGTACTAACCCATTGAAATATAACTTGCATATATCAATTTGTTGTTTCATTGTTCCAGGCAGGTATATCTTTGGGGGTTTAATTTTAATTGGCCTTTCGTCGGACTATCTATTTGGTGGTGACTTGTGAGGGGGAATCTATCCGTGTCTCATTGTCCTCTTGCCTCCTCAAAACCCCAGGTCACCAGGGACGTCCCCCCTAGGCCTCACCTCCCTAAATAGAAAGAACCTTCCCATCGTGATGACATTGGGTGGGATAGGTTCATGTTACACCAGTTTGACCCACAAGACTCAAGCCTTTTATCCTAACTACAAACTGCGCGATAACAGTATTCTCATGATTATTCTTGGTGCAAGTAAGTGAAATTTGTATTTTGTCATCTATTGAATGGTTTATTGTATGGTTTTATTTGCTCATACAAGATTATGAAATTGCATGGTGTATTTAATGCTTGAAGTAAGAAACTTAAGTTGTCACTTTCTTACATTTTATTTGCCAAGCTTTTCATTGAATTGATCTAGTAACTAGTGAAACCCTAGAGCCCTAAATTGCTAGCACTCTAAGGGTTTGGACTTAGTTATTGTTGCATAAGTTTTACTCCATAAAAAGGCTAAGGAGAGCAAGGCGCTAGGGCCTAGAATTTCCTACACCCTACCATCTTGTCTCTTGAGGTCAAAGCCTAGGAGGACTTAAGTTACTACTTCTCCTATGTTTTTTTCCCTCTTAGACTTTTGTTCATCATCATCATTAATTTGCAGCCTTAGAAGAAGTCGTCTTCCTTGACTCCATTACCCTTGAAGGCACTAGTCCTCCTCTTACTTCTTGACAAAACTCAACTCAAACTCCTTCACTTCATATTCAAACTCTTTAACCTCATACTCTACTAATTTGCTAACCTAGTCTAGAAATACTAACAGTTAATTTGCTGATGTCATAATCACTAGTACAGCTATCACTTCGCAGCTTATATTATCCTACTAACCATCTAAGTCATCCCAGAATTTGTATAAGGCAAGGTACTATCAATATGTGTTAAAGTGTATGTTTAATTGCCTTTTTAGAGTGCAAATTCTGAACCTGTTACCGATGTCATAGCTGCTGTTACAGCCATTGTTGCAGCCCTTCACAGCCCTAAAATCATCCATAAAACCATTGGGCATTTGTACTAAGCAAACTACAATCATTGGATATTGAAGTAGTGTCTTATTGCTTTATTATAGTACTTTTCAGAAGTGGTTTCATTGTTGTCATCATCATTAATTAATGTTATAAATGTTTGGACAGCCATTTAAGTCATTCCTCGACTTGTATTTATCTTGAAAAGTGTGAGTGACAAACCATTATCAAGTTTGCAAGACTATTGTATCTCTTCCTTGTCATCATAACTTGCACCTTCCAAGATACATTGTTGCTACTATGATCTCACTTTCATTGTATAGTACCTTGTTCAAGCAGCACATAATTTGTTTAAGAAGTCATTGATTATAATTGTTGCTACTAATGTTTGATGTTTTATTGGTAAAGGGCAGGTACAAACCCATTTTCATTTTCCCGTGTCCCTTTCAACTTCACCAAAATGGCTTCTTTTGTTGAGTGACCTAGAGAGAGGGGTGGGTTTTCACCATATCTTTTTACCCTTCATCAACCAACTAGGTCCTGGGACGTCTCCCTTGAAGTGAGGTTTTCCTCCTCCTAAAGAGAAAGAGGTACCCTATTGGGGTGACAGTGATAGGGTTACCTTCGTGTTACGTCAAACTAGGCCTACTTGCCTTTAGGCTTGGGCAAGTATAGATTGTGCAATAATATTTTTGGCGCCGTTGTTGGGGAACATCGAGTCAATCTTCCTCGAACGACATTTTTCGATAAGCCTTTATCCAAAGCCTTCATTCACAAAGCTTACCTGGCGACTCCACTGAGGGTGATCCCCTCATCCCTTTGATAATTTCAAGAAGATTATCTGGCGACTCCACAAAGTTCAGGGAGATATACCAATCCTCCCAAGTGTTACAAAAGAAAGCCTCCTCGAAACTCTCTTGTAGTAAAATCATTATTTGGAGGTAATATTCCCTTAAACACAATGTCCAACGCTCAAACTCAAACCCATAATCCAAATCGGGTTAATAACCAAAAGCAATGGTCATCCAAACTTTTTAAGTCGTTAGACATGACAAACATTCTAGGATGCCCTCGGCAAATGCCCCCTAGGTATGAGAAGTGGTTGCCTAGGTTCACTGGTGATGATGTAGTCGGCGTTGAGGACCATATGAGCAATTTTTGGGCCTTTTTCCAACTTCATCTCATCAGTGACGATGCTGAAGACTTGGCAATGAAAATTTTTTTTGCTACCCTCTTTGATAGCACTAGAAGATGGTATAACGGTCTTCCTGATGTAAGTATTACAGCTATGGATAAATTAGAGGAAGAATTCCTCAAAAGATGGAGTGTCAAGGAAGACCCCAACATGTTGCTAACAAGGCTTAACAACATCGTAAAGGCTGAGAATGACATTGTTAGGGAATTTCATGATAAATTTGAGAGGCTAGTACAACAGATCCCAACAAGCCACCACCCTTCAAACAACTTTCTTCTCTTTCTTTACACTAAACCCTTTACAGGACAAATGGGTTTCCTTATTAGAGACAAAGATCCTAAAACAATCCAAGAAGCCCACGAGATGGCTATGAAGATTGAAAATAATCTATCATCATCCAAAGTAGAACCTTTCTCCGCCCCAAGAGTCAAGATGGATGCTAAACCCAAAGTAGTTCATAATGATGAGGCTGCCTTAGATATTGGCGCTAGCTTGGCAAAGCTACAATTGACTATAGATGGCATGGTAAAAACTCTAGAGTTAATGATGAATAGGATTATCAATCTAGAAAGAGCCCAACAACAAGCTCCTAGACCTCCTTATAAGGGGCAATTCCAGAGGGGTGGTCAAGGTTTCAAGCCCAAGAACGATCAAGAGGTCCCTAACACTTTAGGCCCCACAAACATCGTTGAGGAGAACGCATGGTGTTTTCAAAGCAGAGAATCACATTGGGAGCATGAACGCCCTCTAAATAATGGTGAACATGATCAAGTCAATGTTATCAACCTTACCATTGAAGAGCCACAATATTGCCTTAATATCACACCTGAAGAACATGAAGGCAGCATAAAAGAAGCAACTAGGAAAGTTAGGATGCAGGTAATCAATAGCCTTGATCAAGAGTCAAGACAGAGGTTGAAAAACAAAAATTCCAAGTGTATACTAGGCAAAAGCAAATGTACCAACCCCCCTCTACTAAACCTACAGCTTCACAACCAAAACCTCCACCTATGAACATACTCCTTCCTAAGACTTCTTCTAAGGAAAACAAGATTGACTTAAATTTTGACTTGGAAGGCGCATTGGCCAAAATGCATGTAACCATCCTGTTGAAAGAAATTATCAAGGTTCCATCCATGAAAGAAAGGTTTGAAAAGTTTTTCAATGTGTTGGATGAACCAATAGACCCTCCTATTATGTTCCAAGCAGACCATTTTAGGGTTCTATACAATGGACACCCACCTTTCTTTATGTCATTGCTAGTAAATAACAAATGTCTCAACAACTGTATGCTTGACTCGGGAGCAGGTGCCAACATGATGTCTTTGAAAGTCATGGTGGACACCCACCTTTCTTTATGTCATTGCTAGTAAATAACAAATGTCTCAACAATTGTATGCTTGACTCGGGAGCAGGTGCCAACATGATGTCTTTGAAATTCATGGAGCAACTAGGCCTAAAGGCTACACGGCCTTATAGAAATGTGGTTTTGAATCCAGGGCCATACCCACTCATGGGGTAGTTGAGAACGTTGAAGTGCACCTTGGTAAATATCCTAAGAGAGTGATCCATATGGATGTTGTGGTGGTAGATGTCCCTGATGTATGGGGCATGCTCTTGTCCAGGAAGTTCGTTGCAATGTTGTGTGGCACATTAGAGATGGATTTAACTTATATCAACGTGCCTATGAAAGATGGGACGATTGCACGCCTTCCAAATATGCCAATGGCCAAGGTTCATGTACAAGAAATTGACAATGATACTAAGATCAGTGAAACACATGGGTGAAAGCTTTCCTACATTTTCTCCAGAGGATTTGCCTTTCACCACAGAGGAAGATTTTGACGAGATACAATAGCGGAAGAAACAAGAGTATCAACAACTCTTAGATAAATACAAGGACAAAGAAGTTGGATCTATCAAATTAATAAAGAAAGGGGATAATGATATATTGATTAAACCAAGCCAACAAAAAGTCCTTACAGCCGAATCCCACCCGCCTCCCTCAAGACAATACACCAGGGTGATCCAAGGAACAACAAAGTTTGAAGCAAAAGAATATCAAGAGGGAGACACGGTGTGGATGTGGAACACCAAGAAGGGTGATCCTAACAATGTTAAGGGGAATGCACAATTTTGGCTTGGACCCTTCAAAATCAGAATGAATTCAGTTAACGATGCCTATTATTTATCTATGCTTGAAGGGAGGAAATGTCCATTACCAGTTAGTGGATGCTTCCTCAAACCCCACCATGGGGCGGAGACTTGACTTCACATGTAAGTACAAGTAAGTTAGACTAGGTAGGCATTTGCATCCATTATATATACCATTTGCATATCATGTTAGCATAGTTGTAGTTGCATTTTCATATTGTCTTGTTTCATTATGTATATATGTATGCTCATGATCATATGCTAGACTAGAGATTTTTTTTTTTTTTACTTGTTTATTATATCATATATGAACAAGGGGTGATATCACCACCCTAGGGATTAATAATATCCTTTGTTGAGATTTAGCAGGCACAGGTCATACCAGAGATACTGAGGTTTTCATCCGCTCTATGGTGAGCACATCCCCGAGTTGGAGCCAGATGTTATCCCCTAGCCTAGGGATAACTAAGAAGTCATGTCTCGAGGCCCACGAGTCCTAGACATGGAGTAACTGAGAGCCAAACGACTTGAGCATGGCCCCGGAGGGCCCCTCTTTTCTTCAGTGCAATCCACTTATCACTAGCAGTAGTATCAATCACATCAGCCTGGTCCTGAAGTAGCAGTAAATCTTGCTCCATGAGGTAATGAGTCTGGGTATCATGGTATGTATCACTCTGATTTTTGAAGCACTTGAATATGTTGTATTGAATCTTTCTTCATTTCATGACGTTTGCTTGGAAATTATGCTCTTTGCCTCATTCATACCTAGAAGAGTGACATGGTGCCCTAGTAAGTTGATTTCCCTTTAGGATGGGTTGCTACTAGATGGATCTGTGAAAAGTCTTCGTCCATTCCCTCCATACCATTTTCCATCTTTATTCCTTTCATCTCCCCTATCCTTGTTTGGGCATTGGGATTGGCTACACTAGGAAGGGTTGTACCTTACCTCATGGGAAGAAGGGGCTAAAGGCTCAGAGGGTAAAAGTAGTTGGCAAGAGTTAAAAGCCAATGTTGAAACCTTCGAGTTGCTTCGCCCAGGGACTCCCAAGAAAGCAGTGAAAAGCTTCTCAGTAAGAAAACAGGACCCATAAGATAACATAAACACTCAAGGTACTAGTTGATGGATAGGAGGTCTCATCACGAGCTAGCCTATTATGACCATGGGCATGTAACGGTATGACACTACCACTTATCTAGTCACCAAACCAGGGTAGTGGCTCTTGGTGGCATAGCCAAGAGAAAGGGGATCTCATCGCGAGCCAGCCTTCTCATTTTCGTGAAATGTTTGTGGATAACGTTGTCACCTCTGGTCATCAAGCCAGGACAGTGGCCCTCAATTATTCCCTTGAAGCACAAGAACAAAAGATCAAAAGAAATAAAGCTAAGAGTAAAAGGCAATGAATGGGCTAGGAAACAATTGCATTTATGACAAGGTGCAGCTCGCCCTCTACAAAGGCACCCACAGGTAAGACTTTACATTTACCTGTTATTACATGCACCCCATGCCCAAACATCTACCCCATGACACCTCAGACACTTACATGACCTGGATTAGACCCCACCTGGGAAACCTCCCAAAATTAAGAGAGGTTAGCCCAATAGGACACCGTGAGACCTTCTCCACACCTGACTTGTCAAATTGCATAACGTCTTTGAGCATTTGTCTGGGTTAAAGGGTGTTTGATGCACATGTTTGGGTAATTTAATTATTGGATGTGATTTACATGCTATGATCCCTGTGACTTATGAACCCCTGGAGGGCGTATTTGTCGTTGCTGCAGGACCTTGCTCGGTGGACAGGTACACATGAGGGAATGATTAGCTCGAACCTTCATGGGGCTTAAAGCCCACAGATGGATGTTGAAACCCCAACCAGGGGTAAGAAGAAATTGAAGACTTGCACCGGGAGAAAGAAGGACGTTTCCTTTGGAGACACCCTGGCAGACATAGACCCAGGGGACCTTTCTCTTCCCACATGGATGTTAGCCCTTGAGGGCACTGGACGTCACCATCACAGCCCTAGACGTCACCCAAAGCTAGGGTTTCATTTTTGGAGGCATTTGTGAGCCTGGTGGCATGGGTGGCCATCATTTGGGGCCTCTGGAGGCAAAGCGCCCCACTTTTCCAGCTCAATGTTTCACTTATGGGGCTCAATGTCACCCTAGAGGGGCATGACGTCACCTTTGGAGGTGTTTCTAGATGCAAATTAATTTTTATTATGTCAAAATTGAATTTCGTTGTAAATTGGCCGGGTCGGCCTTGTTTTTTACCTAAAGATGAATTAAAGCTCAAAATTTTGTATAAATAAACATAAAGTAATTTCATTTTCACATAACAATTTGACATTTGAGACAAGAGTTCTGAAATTTGCGCCCTATTAGGGTTATTAGCTGAAATTGTAAGGCGTCACTCTTGTTTAACGCTGATTTTGGCAACTTGGATCAATTTTGGAAGTTTTAATGTGATCTTGCATGGTATTCTCATGATTATTCTTGGTGCAAGTAAGTGAAATCTGTATTTTGTCATCTATTGAATGGTTTATTGTATGGTTTTATTTGCTCATACAAGATTATGAAATTGCGTGGTGTATTTAATGCTTGAAGTAAGAAACTTAACTTGCTACTTTCTTACATTTTATTTGTCAAGCTTTTCATTGAATTGATCTAGTAATTAGTGAAACCCTAGAGCCCTTGATTGCTAGCACTCTAAGGGTTTGGACTTAGTTATTGTTGCATAAGTTTTACTCCATAAAAAGGCTAAGAAGAGGAAGGCGCTAGGGCCTAGAATTGCCTACACCCTACCATCTTGTCTCTTGAGGTCAAAGCCTAGGAGGACTTAAGTTACTGTTTCTCTTATGCTTTTTTCCCTCTTAGACTTTTGTGCATCATCATCATTAATTTGCAGCCTTAGAAGAAGCTGTCTTCCTTGACTCCATTACCCTTGAAGGCACTAGTCCTCTTCTCTTACTTCTTGACAAGACTCAACTCAAACTCCTTCACTTCATCTCAAACTCTTTCACCTCATACTCTACTAATTTGCTAACCTAGTCTAGAAATACTAACAGTTAATTTGCTGATGCCATAATCACTGCTACAGCGATCATTTTGCAGCTTATATTAGCCTACTAACCATCTAAGTCATCCCAGAATTTGTATAAGGCAAGGTACTATCAATATGTGTTAAAGTGTATGTTTAATTGCCTTTTTAGAGTGCAAATTCTGAAGTTGTTACTGTTGTCGTAGCTGCTGTTACTGCCATTGTTGCAGCCCTTAACAGCCCTAAAATCATCCATAAAACCATTGGGCATTTGTACTAAGCAAACTACAATCATTGGATATTGAAGTAGTGTCTTATTGCTTTATTATAGTACTTTTCTGAAGTGGTTTCATTGCTATCATCATCATTAATTAATGATGTTATAAATGTTTGGACAGTCATTTAAGTCATTCATCGACTTGTATTTATCCTGAAAAGTGCAAGTGACAAACCATTATCAAGTTTGCAAGACTATTGTATCTCTTCCTTGTCATCATAACTTGCACCTTCCAAGATACATTGTTGCTACTGTGATCTCACTTTCATTGTATAGTAACTTGTGCAGGCAACACATAATTTGTTTACGAAGTCATTGATTATAATTGGTTCTACTAACATTTGATGTTTCATTGGTAAAGGGCAGGTACAAACCATTTTCATTTTCCCGTGTCCCTTTCAACTTCACCAAAGTGACTTCTTTTGTTGAGTTACCTAGAGAGAGGGGTGGGTTTTCACCGTATCTTTTTGCCCTTCATCAACCAACTAGGTACTGGGACGTCTCCGTTGGAATGAGGTTTTCCTCCTCCTAAAGAGAAAGAGGTACCCTATTAGGGTGAAAGTGATAGGGTTACCTCCATGTTACGTCAATCTAGGCCTACTTTCCTTTAGGCTTGGACAAGTATAGATTGTGCGATAACACACCTGTTTGCAAGGCTACTAGCATGGTTGTGGAAACTAAATATCCACAAATATTTTGGACACCTTGCATTATTCATTCCTTGAATTTAGCACTTAAATCCATTGCTTCGGATGTAACATGGATCGGAAGTCTTATTGAGGATGCAAGTCATATCCGCAATTTTGTACAAAACCATACCAATGCCCTCACAATCTATAAAAAGTACACACAACTATCATTGTTGAAGGTTGTAGATACACGAGGCCCACAGGGGTGTGATCTAGTGGCCAGCGGACATGTTGTTAAGGCGTTCGTGCTGCTAAGCAGGTCACGAGTTCAAACCTCGTCTTATCTGGAGACCAGGCTTGCGGGTGGTGTGGTTCTCCCTAGGGGTTATAAGGCAGTCGGCGGGTTTCGACCCCATGTCACGCGAGCCAGACACCGTCGTAGTTACCAATACCCCTAGATACAAACCCGAAAAATAAAAAAAAAGTTGCAGTTACACGGTTTGCTGCCTCATTCATCATGCTTAAGAGATTGAGGGAGGTCAAGGCCGCTCTTGGGTCCATGGTTATTTCAGAGTTTTGGTGTTTTTGGAGAAAGAGGGATCAAGCTTCTTCAAAAAAGCTCAAGGATACAATGTTAGATAATGTTTGGTGGGAGAGGGTAGATATTACCATTAAGATCATGGACCCTATCATTTCTTTGTTACGATTTGCAGACACAGACAAGCCCATCAAAGGAGAGGTTTATGAGGGGTGGGATTCCATGATTGAATCAGTGATGTCTCATTCCCAAGAATAGCCTTAGCAGGGAGTGACTTAGTAGTCTATTTGTTCTTGTATACTATAGTCAAGCATAAACAGAGAACAAAGGGAGGAATAAGGGTGAATAAATGGCTAAACGATGAATTAAGCCAAAAAACATAGGAAAAGTCACTTAAGCCAAAGTCAACAGAGAAATAGAAGAAAATGGTGTTAAGGGGGGACTTAATTAACTACTTACATTCGAGTTAGGAGGAAAGGCGCCTAGCTTAAGTGATGTCAATGGCAAATTAGATCAGGGGAGGTATAAGAAGAGGAATTCGACCTAATTCCTCGTTATGCTATGATTTTGATTTGAGAACAGGTTCCAGAGGAGGAAATCGACCCCTTAGCTGTTTTGTGGATTTTTTGAGGAAACCACCACCCAGATCAGTTTCAATGTTGGAAGACACACCCTAGCCTATCGGAGATACCATCCAGGTATTTCACCGTGCCAAATCCATGTTATGTATACCCAATTCAGAGATTGTGCATTGCAGCCAGTGAAGGCGCAAGGTTTAGAGACAATTTTGTGTAGCTAGACGAGACCAGGGCAGATCTCGCCATTACATTCCGACCCATTTGATAGGGAGATAGGGCGCTTCTTTTGAGTTATCATTCATCAGATTCCGATGGAGGAATCTCCTTGTGCGCATCAGGAAGCCAGGAAGTGCGTAGCACTTGGTGAGGTACATTGAGGGTTCTAGAGAGATCACCGAGTCAAATATGGAGAAACCCTCCCGGCCCAGTACAAAGCATACCAGGGTGCTCAGTTTGAGCCATACATCGCCAGATTCCAACAATGGAATCACTGGGGTGCATCAGTTGTCCAGGAGAGGGGCGCAAACCCCCAGGGGGTCCCATCCGGGTTCCAGTTAGATCAACAGAGGGCCGATCTTCAGTCTGACAGTCACCAGGAGGAGCTATGAGGTCACGGTGCATCATAAGTTTCCAAGCAGATCAAACGAGTATAGCCAGTAGGGCGAACTTTCCAGACATTTGCAGCAGTTGTTGTGAGCACCCGGGATTGGATGCAGCAGATCTGTACATGCATGTCGTCGATTCTTTCCGATCTTTTGTATATAGGTATTTCTTATTGTTTTACATTGTATTCTAGCGATGACCAACTCTTATGAGATCTAGCTGATGAGTAGTTCCTCTATTTCATACATGCACATTGTATTTCCTGCTATTTCCCATAATACATGCAATTGAGTTGTGTTGGTTCCTTTTATTTCGTGTGCATCATATATCATGCTCAAACTACTTATTTATATGACACACACATGAAAAATCACCACACATGTTAACCAAAGTAACTAAAACGCATCCAGAAACCCCAGAGTATCAGATCTGAGAGTCGAAATTGTTAGAATATAGAAGATTGTGTGCTCGTTTTACCATTGACGATACCCTCGTCACCCAACCATAGGCCGAAGCCACCCTCCGAGCACCTTAACCTTGACTGAGAATTACTCCGGAAACAAACCTTAGGCTAGATAGCCAAACAAGGTGTAGCGCATCTTCCTCCAAGGATAGCGCACCAACAATCGTTGATCAGATAGTCCAAACCCTAACCAAGACATAGTCCAAGCCAACACCCAAACTGCTAGCTGCAGCAGCTACACCTGCAGCTCTCCTCCACACGTGTGCACCAGTGTGGGAACTGCAGTGCGCACCAGTTGCTCTCTGCAATTCTGAGATGTATCAAATGAGAACTGGTGCCCTGTATTTATACTGGTTCTGCCAGATTTGCTGGGGACGACTTCTCCTTCTGGATATGTGTATGTTCAGTATATTATTATTATTTCTGGCCGACTTCTTCTCTTGAAGGCTAATAACCTAATATAAATTATCTTCTTGAGCCGACAAGACTTCTAGGGTTATTAGACAACTCATTAGGGTTTTCTCTTGCTTTCAGCAGTCTTCTATTCTCGTCAGGTTCACACGTGGAGGTAAATACCTCCCGCAACTACCATAATATTAACAGAAACATCAGTTTTAGTTGAGTCCATCTAGATCCATTTGATCAGGGATATTTGAGTGGTATCAGAGCCTTCTTCCTGCCAGCCCGTGAAGAAATGTTTTCTCATGACCCCATGATTCCGAGAACAAGTGCAGAATACCCAGAGGGCTGAGATCATATTGGCCACGAGTACATTCAGTATCGCAGGGAACATAGAAGAGACCGAAGAGACAGGAATAGAAGGGACTACACTCCCTTCCACACTCAATCAGATACAGAGCCAAAGATAGAGGACAGGGATCACATCAGTTCCGACACAAAGGCATACATAGAGAGGACTATGGGTGACAGGCGTGAGATACCAGAGGGCAAGGGGAAAGGCCCCGAGACACATTATGGCAGTATGCAGGCCATCTTGAATGACCTAGCTAGAGGGCAGCGGGATATGATGAACGCCATAGCACAAATGGCCATCAACACATAGAGGATTCGGCACAGTGTGAGCACTATGGGTGCCAACACGGCAGGAGGAGCGAGTGGTTCAGTAGTACACCAGGGAGATGGTGCCAGTGGTTCCAGTGGATCTCAGGGCGGAGCGAGTGGACATCCTTCACCTATCCATGCCTATACATCATCTGGGAGGATTCCCCGACCTCTATATTCGTAGTTCCAGGGGGGACAGCCAAGGCAGGCAGGAAGACAACCAAGACAAGGGCAGGCAGTGCCACAAGACCCATTTGGGGAGTACACGAGAGATTAATTGGCATTGGGACTAGAATTGTATGCAAACATGAGTTTGCTAGATTATTATTCCATCAGGTATCATAAACAAGCCCAGGGAGGCACAGAGGGGCAATGCACAAACTCAGAACATGGAATTCATTAAGAAAATGGGGAAGCTGAATATTCGTACTTTCGACGGGTCATCTCGATGCTCAGCTCAAGCATGGGTATAGAATCTTTACACATATTTCAAACTCAACCCGATGATAGAGTCAAAAACTATTATCTTCGCCACCTTGCACTTGGATGGGGAGGCCCACGAGTGGTGGTATCATGCGCTGGTGACCTTGGGTCACAACCACATTACTTCATATTTGGAGTTCACCGAGAGATTGATGGAGAGGTTTGACAGGAGAGATCTAGAACTCCAATTCAGGGATCTTATATAAATTAAAAGGTTACTCAGATGCAGCGTTGACTCACTCCACTGAGAGTCCATGTGAAATTTGGCATAGAAGACTAGCTCACATCAACTACAAAGCCTTACCATCTGTAAGCAAGGTAGTTACAGGTCTACCAGAATTCAAGGTTGATCGTGAAGGTGTGTGCAAGGGATGTGCACAAGGAAAGAACATAAAGAATCATTTCCCAAAGAGCGACAGTAAAGCAGAAGGAATCTTGGAGCTCATCCACTCAAGATGTATGTGGCCCAATGCCATAAACCTCTCTAAGTGGGTATGTATACTATGTGTCATTTATTGATGATTATTCTCGCAAGGCTTGGGTTTACTTCTTGAAATCAAAAGATGAAGTATTTGGAAAGTTCAAGGAAATCAAAGCCTTSATAGAAAATCTCTCTGAAAGAAAGATCAAGATACTYAGGTCAGATAATTGAGGAGAATACACCTCAAAAGAATTTGTAAGCTTTTGCAGAGATGTCAGGATTAAGAGAGAGCTCACCACTATTGATTTTTCAATAAGCAAGGTTAAGCATGAAATTCATTCCATTTTAGCATTTAACCATAACCAATAATGTTGTAGTAACCAAGATCACAAGAAGAAACACCATGCACAAGAACACAAGAAGTATCCTGGGAAACCCTTCTCAACAAGAAAAGAAAACCCAACCAAAATCCTTTGCTATATTCTTCAAGAGAAAGATCTTCACCACCAATGAAACCTAGCACACAAGAGGGTGTTCAAACCCTAGAAGACTAGCACCCAAGAAAGGTGCGTACTTTTCCCAAGAAGGTGTACTTGCTGAAATTTCCAAACTCACATGAAAGATATGATTCCTCAATGGGGAATTTACCTTTACTTATACTAGATTGAACCTCTCAACAGAAGTGTCCGTTGACCACCTATTCAACTAGGGGGTCAACTCCATGTACCATGAAGATATGCACCTGATGGTGCTACCAAGTTGAAGACTTGTTGGTTCTACAAGGCAGTTTTGGACTTCAGCATTTTGTTGTAATTGGAATTTTCGCTCCCCTACGTGGGATAATAATGTAATGGGTCTGCATGGATCATAGTTTAAGTTAGTTGCCTAGGACTTTATCATTAGAGGAGTCTCTTTCACTGAGTGTTTTTTCTCCTCGGGTTATTAATTTGGCCTAACCAGCCTTATTAATTTCCCTTAAGTTTTTCACTCCCACAATAATTCTCCAAAGTGGTGAAAGGCGTTCTAATGGTCGAGCCCTATGTAACTAAGGTCTAAGAGTGTTGTAAATGACCATGCTAGACATGTCCTAGAGTCTTGCGGAATTCCATCAAGTTTTGATAGGATTTTTTAAATAATTAAAATTCCTGCAAACAAGAGATTTTTAATTATTTTCGATGTAAAATGTAAAAAAATGGACCTTGGGTATTTTGTATAGGTGCATGAGTACTCAAATCAAATGTTTCATGAACCCCTACACCCTTGGACCAAGTCTTAGCTCATTTGGACAAGTTTTGCTAGGCCATTGTCTATGAGAAGTCAAAGTCGATCAAAAATCAGCATGTAATTGGCTTAATTAAAATAGCCAAATTTTGTAAAAGTCATGAAAGTCATGAGAGAGAGTGGGAAAAGTGTCCCAATTGTTTTTCCTAAGTTGGGAAAATCATTTCCAACTTAGAAAGACCCCCTTTGCTTAGCCCACAACCCAAATTGACCATCCTCTTAGAAGAGGGACGCCCCCCTCTTTGCTCAATACCTCATAAAACTTAAAATACACCTTGGGAACCCCTAAAACTTTGCAAAACCTCCCCACTTGTCCCCACATGACTTTTAATTAGTAGGAAAAGGGGTTTCCCCCTTCTCCACTAACCCCTCAACCCTCAACTTGCTCACTTGCCCTAAAATTGCGCCCCCCCTAATGAGACACTCCTCCTTTGGATGGGTGCCACTTGGAGCCCATCCAAGTGGGCTCTCTCCTCACCTTTTCCTATAAATTGAGGCCTCTGATCCTCATTTTACCATCTATTCTCATAGCAAGTCTATTATGCCAAAATTTATCTCTTCTCCCTCTCTTTCCCATACTCTCTCATGCTCTCTCATGTGTAAATCTTGCTACAAGTATTTGTAGTGACATTTTGGTGGATAATAAAAGAAGCTTTGGAGAATCTTTGGTGTGCATTGGGAGTCTTCTTGGTGTCTCCATTGTATATTTGTGAGGTGATATCTTTCTATTTAGTTTTGCATTTTGTTTTCACTAGTTTATGCTTGGAGACTCAAGCAAAGTATTTTGCTTGGGTGCTATTGGTAGTAGTATTGCTATTGATTTTGTGATAGTTTCTTAATAAGTTTGGAAAGTATTTTGCAAGCTTCTTTGGATGCTCTCACATCTTTGTTTCCTTGTGTAGCAAAAGCAAACATTTTGGGGGATCACTAAAGGATTGGAAGATTGGCTTTAGAGTGGAAAGCCAACTCTTTTAATCTACCAAAGTTTCAATATTGGTCTAACCTTGCTTCCTTTCCTCTTTCTCTTTCTAAAGGTTGTTATGAAATAGAATATACTCTAAAGTTTTCAAAATCAATCTCAAGTTTTCCATTTAAATTTTATGTATCATTGGGCTAACTCAATCTAACAAGTGTTGAGATTTGTACCTTGGGAGGTGTTCCCCATGTGCTTTTGTCCTCCTTAGCACATGAGGGAAGGTTTAGACAGTTTGTACCTAGTACTTTTGTCTATTTTCACTTTGACTTTGGTTAAAGTGAATTTTGGTCACTTTTGGAAAAAGT
>ML797801.1:391906-406734 GCA_009831015.1 Picea engelmannii | reverse complement strand
GTGTTGTTGATGATGATGCATCAGCCTAGTGTTGTTGATGTTGTCGTTATATTTTTATACTAACTGATGTTGATGTTTCAGATTCCAGCTCCATGCTATGAACGATGATGATAATGTTATTCCAGCTCCGTTAGGATTTTATATCCTAGGGAATCTTATGATTCCTGGACAGATCCGTAGGATCTGTTAGAGTACCACAAAATGTTGTTGTTGCACCTGCCTCATTCTGTTGCTATATGATGATGATGTTGTTGTTCCAGCCTCATGTTGTTGATGATGTTGTTGCTCCAGCCTCGTGTTGTTGATGATGTTGTTGTATCAGCCTCGTGTTGTTGATGATGATGCATCAGCCTAGTGTTGTTGATGTTGTCGTTATATTTTTATACTAGCTGATGTTGATGTTTCAGATTCCAGCTCCATGCTATAAACGATTATGATAATGTTATTCCAGCTCCATGTTGTGAACGATGATGATGATGCTATTCCAGCTCCATGATTTGAACGATGATGATATTGGTGATGAGAAAAAATTTCGATGATTTATAGATGTGCCAATCAATGTTCCAAGACGTTGATGATGTTGTTGCCCTCTCTCTCTCCTGATGATGTTGTATTGTAGAATACCCTTCTTGTTAAGGGGGAGTGTTGAAATACTGTAACTGCGAAGAATATTCTAATTATAACTGAGTTATTATCTTATAGATCAATCCCCTTTTGTGGATTGATCATGTCGAAACTTATGTATGACCAAATCCCCTTTTTTGGATTGGTCAAACCAGGTTTATATGATGCTAATTGAGAAGTCGGCCACTAGGGCTAATTAAAGTGGTTTTAACCACTAGTTGAAGAAGTCAGCCCTACCTAATGAAGCGACAACCCTAGCGCTCCTCAGCTAGTATAAATAAGAGAGGATGGCGCCTCATTAGCTCACTCACTCAAGTCATTCATCTAGTGCGCAAGTTTGAAGGAAGTTGCAGTTATAAGAAGGAGAAGAGAGAGGCGCATTGCTCAGTCTTGGATATTCTCTAGTGTTTGGTCTTTTATCTTGGCATTGTATTGGCAATCTATATTAAGGAATTTTTTGTTGGGTTTTCTCCCCCATGAGGGTTTCCCAAGATAAAATGTTGTGTACTTTGTGATTGTGTTTCTCTCAGTGATCCTGCTTATGCTATTATTGTCTAGTAAATTGAAAAGAACTTAATAGCAACTCTAAATTTAACAGATGGTGGGGCCACCCACAATTTCATCAATGCGTCCTTAGTAGCCCGAAGGGGGATACGCACTGAGGAGTTTGAGGGGTTCACCATGGCTATGGCAGATGGATATACTATGACATGCTTGGATATGGTTCCAAACCTAGAGGTCAAGATAGGAAACTACACCCTGATGGATACTTTTTACGTAGTTGACCTGTCAGATACAGATGCAGTGTTGGGGGTACAGTGGCTATATTCATTGGGAGAGATTGGGTTCAACTCTTAGACGTTGACCATGAGTTTCAAAGATGTCAACGGGTCGAGAGTAGTATTGAGAGGTATGTCTACAAGAGCACCCAGAGTAGTATCAGCGAAGAGGATGGAGCGGATCTTCCACCACAGTGATGTAGCATATGCAGCAAAGTGTCTGATCACCACCCGGAAGGATTCAGGGGGCAGAGAGCATTACCATCCACAGATCAGAGAGCTTATGAGTCAGTATGAGCCAGTGTTTGGGCCGATACCACCATGGAGGCCACCTGACAGGGTGTTCAAGCATACTATTGAGTTGGAGGCGGGGGCTACACCTGTGATCACCGCGCCCTATAGACACCCTGAGAGATTCAAGGACGAGATCGAGAAAGCAATCAAGGAATTGCTTGCGATGGGGCACATCAAGCCCAGCATGAGTCCTTTTGCTTCTTCAATCGTACTGGTACTGAAGAAAGATGGCACATTGAGGATGTGCATAGACTACAGATCCCTTAATAAGAAAACGATCAAGAATAGGTACCACATTCTTCGCATAGATGAGTTGATGGACGAGCTACATGGGGCAGTTTTCTTCACCAAAATTGATCTACGGTCAGGATATCATCAGATCAGCATCAAAGAGCGGGACATAGAGAAGATAGTTTTCAGATGCCATTTTGGGCACTCCAAGTTTTTTGTCATGCCGTTTGGGTTGACCAATGCACCGACCACCTTTCAGTCTTGCATGAATCACATCTTCAAGGGGCAGCTGAGGAAGTACCTTTTCGTATTCTTCGACGACATTTTGATTTACAGCAAGACATGGGCTGAGCATTTGGCACACTTGGAGGAGGTCTTAGGCATTATGCAGGCACAGTCATTATATGCAAAGGAGTCTAAGTGTGAGTTCAGGATGAGAGAACTACTGTACTTGGGGCATATCATCAGTGAGCATGGAGTACAGGTTCATCAGGAGAAGATCAGGGCCATTCTGGATTGGCCAACACCCAAGAACCTCACAAAGTTGAAGGGATACTTTGGGTTATGCAATTACTACAAGCGATTTGTCAAGGGCTTTTCACAGTTGGGAGCACCACTCACAGATCTAACCAAGAAGGGTGTTTTTCAGTGTATGGATCAATCACAGCAGACTTTTGAGAAAATGAAGGAGGTTATGAGCACATGCCTTGTTCTAGCCCTTTCGGATTTCTCTCGGTCGTTTGTTCTAGAGTGCGATGCATCAGGGGTGGGGATTGGAGCAATTTTGATGTAGGGGGGTCATCCCATTATGTTCGAGAGCAGGAAGCTCAACGCGTCTAAGAGACTCTATTCGATTTACAACAAGGAAATGCTAGCAATCATGCATGCCTTAACCAAATTCAAGCAGTATCTGGTGGGTAGCAGGTTTGTAGTGAAGACTGATCACAACAGTCTCAAGAATTTCCTGGATCAGAAAGACCTTAGCGAGAGACAGCAGAAGTGGGTCTCAAAGATCCAAGCCTTTGACTTTGACATTTAGTATGTTAAAGGAAAAAGGAATGGCGTAGCAAATGACTTGTCTAGGAGGCCAACAAGGTGTTCGATGATGGATATTTGCACAGACTGGAAGGCACATTTGTTGGTGGAGTACTCCAAAAACAAGTTTGCTTATGAGGTACTGGATGGACAGGTAGTTGATGATAGATATCGGGTGTTAAACGATGTCATTTTCTACAAGGACCAGATCTACTTGGTTCCAGAATCTAACTTAAAAGGGAAGGTTCTGAAGGATTGTCACGATTCACCTACAGTCGAGCATCAGGGATTCTTCAAAACATACCGACAGATCAGGGAGAGATTCTCATGGAAGGGTCTCAAGGATGATGTACTAAAGCACATCCGAAAGTGCACGACTTATCAGCAGAACAAGTCTGAGCAGACACACCCCACGGGATTACTTCAGCCTCTACCCATTCCGGAGCAGAAATGGGAGAGCATCTCTATGGACTTCATTACAGAACTTCCTCGAGTGCAGGGTAGGAACTGTATTTTTGTAGTGGTCGACGGGCTTACCAAATTTGCACACTTATTTTCCATACCCACGGACTACAAGGCGATACAGGTAGTGGAGCTCTTTTTCAAAGAGGTTTTCCGGTTGCACGATTTACCCAGGCAGATAGTGACAAAGATGAGCGCTTCATCAACGCGTTTTGGCAGGAGCTCTTTAGGTTGGTGGGCATAGAGTTAGCCATGAGTACCAGCTACCACCTGCAGACAGATGGACAGACAGAGATCGTCAACAAATGGGTAGAGGGGTATCTAAGGAATTACGTGGGGGAGCAGTAGCGCACATGGGTGTGATGGTTGCACATGGGTGAGTACTATTACAACACAACTTACCACATGTCTATCAGGATGTCACCGTTTAGAGAATTACATGGATATGATTCACCCTCTTTTGTGGAGACTATGTTTGGGGATAGCAGGGTCCCGGGGGCCAAAGACTGGATTAAAGAGAGTCAGAGGATTCTACAAGCAGTGAAGGAGAACCTACAGGTAGCTCAGAACCAGCAGAAGATCTATGCAAATAGGCAAAGGATAGAGCGCAGTTTCGAGGTACGGGACTTGGTTTTTCTGCGATTACAGCCATACAAACAGTCCTCGTTGAAGAGGAGCGGGGCAGAGAAGTTGAAGCCTAGGTTCTATGGGTCGTACAGAGTCATCGGGAAGCTAGGCAAAGTGGCCTACGAGCTAGAGTTGCCAGAGGGTAGAAAGATACACAACGTGTTCCACTTTTCTTGCTTTAAAAAGGAAGTGGAACAACATGTGTCCATTTCAGACGAGCTCCCACCCTTGGATGAGGAGGGACAGTTGGAGTTAGTGCCAGATGTGGTGCTAGAGCGGAGAGAGCGCAGGTTGAGGAGCAGGATCATCAGGAAGTGCTTGGTCAAATGGAGGGGACTTCCAGTGGAGGATGCCACATGGGAGGGAGAGCATATATTGCAGCAACAAGGATTGATGTTGCTTGAGGACAAGCAATCTCCGGAAGGGAGGACCGTGATGTCCCTTTCCTAAGAATAGACTCAGCAGGGAGTGACTTATTAGTCTATCTGTTACCGTAGACTATAGTCAGGCACAAACAGAGAACAAAGGGAGGAATAAGGGTGAATAAATGGCTAAACGATGAATTAAGCCAAAAAGCATAGGAAAAGTCACTTAAGCCAAAGTCAACGGAGAAATAGAAGAAAAAGGTGTTAAGGGGGGACTTAATTAATTACTCACATTCGATTTAGGAGGAAATGCGCCTAGCTTAAGTGATGTCAACGGAAAATTAGATCAGGGGAGGTATAAGAAGAGGAATTAGACCTAATTCCTCATTATGTTATGATTTTGATTTGAGAACAGGTTCCAGAGGACGAAGTCGACATCTTAGCTATTTTGTGGATTTTTGGACGAAACCACCACCCAGATCGGTTTCGATGTTGGAATACACACCCTAGCCTATCGAAGATACCATCCAGGTATTTCACGTGCCAGATCCATATTTTGTATACCCAATTCAGAGATTGCGCATTGCAGCCAGTGAGGGCGCAAGGGTTACAGACAGTTTTGTGTAGCTGGACGAGACTAGGGCAGATCTCGCCATTTTCTTCCGACCTAGTTGAGAGGAAGCCAGGGCGCTTCTTTTGAGCTATCATTCATCAGACTCCGATGGAGGAATCTCCTTGTGCGCATCAGGCAGCCAGGAAGTGCACAACACTTGGGGAGGTACATTGAGGATTCCAGAGAGATCACCGGGTCAGATCCGAAGAAACCCTCCTGACCCAATACAAAGCATACCAGGGCACTCAGTTTGAGGCATACATCGCCAGATTCCGACGGTGGAATCACTGGGGTGCACTAGTTGTCCAGGAAAAGGGCGCAAACCCCCAGGGGGTCCCATTCGTGGTCCAGTTAGATCAGCAGAGGGGCAATCTTCAATCTGACAGTCATCAGGAGGAGCTGTGAGGTCAAGGAGCATCATTTGGGATAGTTTTCAGGCAGATCAGACAAGTATAGCCAAAAGGGCGAACTTTCCAGACATTTGCAGCAGTTGTCGTGAGCACCCGGGATTGCATGCAGCAAATCTGTACATGCATGTTGTCGATTCTTTCCGATCTTCTGTATACAAGTATTTCTTGTTGTTTTACATTGTATTCCAATGATGATCAACTCTTATGAGATCTAGTTGATGAGTAGTTCTTCTATTTCTTACATGCACACTGTATTTCCTGCTATTTCTCATAATACATGCTATTGAGTTGTGTTGGTTCCTTTTATTTCGCATGTATCATATATCTTGCTCAAACAACTTATTTATATGACACACATGCAAAATCACCACGCATGTTAAACAAAGTAACTTAAACACATCCAGAAACCCCCAGAGTATCAGATCTGAGAGCCGAAACATCAGTTTCAGTAGAGTTCATCCAGATCCATTAGATCAGGGATATTTCAGAGTCCATGAGGACCATTATTTTATAGAATGAGTCCCAAGTATGGGACACCAGCGGAGATATTTTTCACCGCCATACAAGATATTCTTATCAGCAGGTGGAATAAGAATTGCACACCTTTGCATTGTTTGGCTCACCCATTGAATCCTAAATACTACAATGGCGAGTGGCTCAGAGGTGGGACTTCATGCAAATTCCCGCCTCACATGGATCATGAGCTTTCAGAAGGGAGGAAGGAAGCATTTAGACGGCAATATCAGGATAAAGCATCCTTTGATGAGGTGGAGGCAGGATTTATAGATTTTTCCACTGCCAACGGAAGATTTTCTAGCTATGATGTGCTCAAAGACAGGGGGCCTAAGAGGCCCCATGCTTGGTGGGCAACTCATGGGAAACATGCCCTCCTCTACAAGAGTTAGCCATGAGGATCCTCTCTCGGGTTATTTCATCCTCTTGTTGTGAGAGGAATTGGAGCACATATGGGAATTTATACAGTTTGAAGAAGAACAGGCTTGAGCAGTCCGAGGCAGAATCAATGGTGTATGTGCACACCAACCTTCGTCTTATTTACAAGCAGAGGGAGGAGTGGGTGAAGGGAAAGACAAAGATGTGGGATATGTTTCCCGATGATATGGGTTTGGACGATAGTGTTGAGTTGGCATTGGCCAACATGGATCTTAAGGACCCAGTGCTAGAGCCAATCACTTTTGAGGATGATATTCCTCTTGAGGGGTGATCCTCCACAGCAGTAGATCCAGTTCCACAGATTGGATTGGATGATCACGTAGAGGAGACGGAGATTGGAGGAGAGAGCAGTGACAATGACACTGATTTTGATGATGATGACATGGAATCGGAGGACTACTGACGAATGAGTCTTGTGCTATGTGATTCTTCCATCTACGGTTCTAGTATCTAGTTCTAACTTCTACCTTATTTTGTATTTGCCACTGGCATTCCCACCTATAGTAGCCTGTACAATGTAGGTTGTAGGCTGTAGCAGTGACTCAGGAGTCGGTGTCTTTGTAACACATTTTGATTTTGATGACTTAATGAGAAAACTGAAGTTTATGGTTTGAATTTCTTGTGTGTTTCAAATTTCAATGTTTATCACTATGATTTTAATATTTATCAGATGTTCCTGTAATATAGATGCATGCAAGCTTTTGCAGATCTCATGTTACAATACAGAGCAAAAGCTGATAGTATAGCATCAGATATATCAAATTATCCATGACTTATTTCAAGTTAATGTAACATAGGCTCATCGGAACACCTAAAACAAATTCTGAAGAAATTTTGTTTACTCAAAATCTAAGTTTTGATGATATTAAATTTCCGTGCGAACCTTTTTGTCCGATTAAAAAAATAATCTAATTGACTTACACTACCAAAAGTATTAACTAACTTTTTTCAAGAAACATAAGTAAACTTCCTGCATCTGCACTACCCAAAATTTTCTATAAAGATCATGGAAGTCTATATTAGGGCCAGAATATTCAACTTATCGCACTCACTGCAATAGCCGTAAAAACACCATAGAACGCAATCCAAATCTGCAATCATACAGATTTGACAAGATAATCAGATTGAAAACTTTTAATTTGCATTAACATTGCACAAAAAAATTGTCCCTGTCATCTTAAGTTAACTGGATGTTCTCTGCAAATGCTCTCATTTAAATAATGCAGATACACTGAATTAGCTAATACCATGACAAAAGAAATATATTTTAATGTTCACGAACTCTACATGGCATATAGAGTACCCATTTGTGCAAGGGCCGTCTACAGTGAAGTGCCCAAGTACAAAGGGCATACTGGGGATGGCAGGGGAAGTCCCCAAATTTGGGGAGCACATGGGATACATCCCATGGAACGCTGGAATTTTGTTAATATTAAATAACATGTTGAGTGACAACGTTAATAGTTTTTTACTAGCTTAAGGGATTCCGTCATTTCATAACTACTAGGTGGCACCCAGGATCTAGGTGTGGCACTTGTACCTAGTTAACTCTAGCAGGGAAAAGGAATTTCAACAAATTATACGTGTCACAAACCAAATCAACAAAACCTCAAGAGAACAAGGAAAAGCCATATAATGACAATGTAAGACAGACATTTCCTAGATCAGTTCCCTTCACCTATAGGATTGGAATGAATAATTCAATAAAACTATAGACAGCATTATATAGTATGTTATCAGACTTACAATAGACACCTCATTTTGCTGAAATGTAAACTGGGTCAATGTAACCACTGCAAATCCTGCAAAGAGTGCAGCAAGGTTGGAGATGGCCTTCAGTTGCTCTGACTTTTCTTCAACATCCCGCCGATTTTTTTCCACAAACCTGCTACCCAAAGAAATACTTACAATGTATTGATCCTTAAAATTAGCATGCATCACAAGTGGACATGAAGAATAATGCCTAAATCCATATCTGAAACATGTAGATGAATACGATTTTACTATTTTAGATATCCGCAAAAATCACCACAGACATTGTTTCCATGATAGAGTAAATACCATATTTGAGAAATTTGGCTTGAATTCCTTCCCCATCTGCTGCTCTACTAGTGCTCAAAGTTTGCACATTTCTCTTAATGTCCCCTGGATAAATAGGTGGCAACAAGTGGGAGGAGAGAAAACAAGAACTGGGGGTTGAGCCAATAAGTCATAGAGGGAGGTGGCATGAGAGACCCATAAATGGTAGTCAATGTCTGAGGGAGGAATGGCTCTTTTAGGGAGGGGAGTATGCCAAAAGGTAATCAGCGCAAAGTTCAAACACAATGTTCGAGGACGAATTTAGGACGGAGAACAGAACATGTGTGACCAAGGATGATCTCAAGAGCAAAAACTCGAATACCATATATGTGTGTGTGTGTGTGTGTGTGTGTGTGTGTGTCTCTTAGGATTGAAAGGGAAAAAGAGGAAGAACGAAGAGACCCCAAGTGAGAGAAGGAAATAGTTAGGAAGGAAAAGGCCTCGGATGGAAAGTCAGTTGTAATGATGGCAAGTCAGGATTTAGGGTGAGTTATCTATTGTATCTAATATAGTGTTATCTTAACCGGAATAATTGGTCTAATGGGTTTTCTCTTTGAATGCATTTTTCCCGTATTGATAATTTGGATAATATGGTGTATTCTTTGATATTTAAAGTTCTTTGAGTCTGTTATGTTGTTTTCTTACCAAGAAAACAAATCTAGATCAAAAACATTTCTAGAGTAATTAAGAAATGGAAGCCTTCTATTGCAAATGTTCAGGAAACTAAATTGTCTAATCAGGAAATATACCAAGTATCTTAATGTATTTGAAGAGAAGCTAAATGCATTGCAGCAAATGTTAGGGTCCAATCAGGAAGGCTTACTACTTATGGGATCTCAATATAACTTCTTTATTGAATCCAAATCCATACATCAGTTATAGTTAAGGTTACCCTTTATAGTGCAAAACGTTTCCTAAATGATGTTTCTATTTACAACATAAATAGTCCCACTTTATCAGATTGAAGGAGGAATGATGGAACTCTATTTCAGGAGTTTTTGAGGATTTGGAAATTAAAGATTGTAAGCAAAAACGTTTTAAAAGAATTCTGCATTCCTAGGAAAAAAAGTGGGCTCCAAGATTTTTAGACCCAGCTCAGATTTACCTTGCTAATTCATGTCAGATAAGTATGTTTCATGTTTTACCCAAACAGGGTAAAATCAGCTAGAACAGCAGAAAATTAAGAAGAGCTTTAATTCTCAAGAGACCCCACAGGTTTTTTTGAGTGATTCTTGGCATAGGGAAGAAGTAAGAATGGATTTGAAGATTATTCCTGGGGCTCGTTCTTATCACTCGCTGATTAGCTTGGAAGTTTGGGACACAGAAAGTCCTAAGAACTGTCCATTTAAATTTTAGCCAATGTGGATGAATCGTCCCAATTTTTAAAACAATATTAACAAATGGTAGAAGGAGAGCCAAAGTAGGGAACAAAAATGCACTAGATAGTTAAAAGATTTCAGTTTACAAAGAAGAAATTACAAGTTTGAAACAGATGTGTCTTTGGCAATATTTTCTCCCAAAAGTAGTTAGAATCTGATTTGTAGAAGATTCAACAATATATGGTGAATTCAAGATTTACAGAAAATCTACTCAAAGAGAAAAAGTAATTTCAACTAAACAGTCTAAACTAGATCAGCTATATCTTAAGGAGGAAAGCTACAGGAAGAAAAAATAAGGTTATCTAATTAAATGAAGGGGAAAGAAATTCCTCTTTTTTCTAGGACTTGGTTTCAGAAAATTTAGAATTCCAATGGTGTTTTTGTAGAGTCGGATAAAGATAAGAGAGCACCAGCTAAGGACATTTTTTCCAGTTTTCTGTCTAAAACAAATCTCGATAGGGAAGATAGTTAAAGAAAGATCTTGAATAATATTCCATCCTTGGTTACTTAAGAGAAGAATGATGCTTTAATCAATCCGGTTTATGCTGAAGTAGATGGCAGTATTTAAAATGAAGAACTGGGTACCTTGTCTTAATGGATTTCATGTCATATATGGCCAAATGTTTCTAAAAGATCATGAAAGCAGTTAACAAGTCTTGTAAATCAGGACAGAATTCGGGTGATAATGAATTCAATGTTTATAGATCTTATTCACAAAGGTGAGAATGCAATTACTTTTGGTAACTGTAGCCCTATTTCATTACGTAAATCCTTTTATAAGATAATTTCCAAGGTTATGGCTAACTGGTTAAAGTGAGTTCTTCACCGCATTATCTCTAAGAGGTAGACAATTTGTCCACCTAGACAAACCATTGATAGTATAGTGATTGTTCAGAAAGCTTTTCATTCTGTCAAAGATGAAAAAAGAACTATTACGTTTATCAATTCGAATATGGCCAAAGCTTTTGACAAAATGAATCTGAATAACCTCATTCAAATTCTTGGATGTTTCATCTACCACTACCAAATGCTACTTTTCTTCTTATAATGCAAAAACAAGAAAAAATACTCGTGTTTAGCCTTTGCTAGAAATTAAAAATAAGAAGTTGGTTGTGGTCTATAAAAGAAAACCAAATTACTTGTTTGAACCAAGATCTTAGCCAAAAATTATCACTAGTTTTATCAAAAGCCACTTATTTTTCAAGCAAGACTTCTTTGGAAACTCTTCAAATTAAATCATCACTTTTAATCCTCTTGGGTTGGTGTAGTAAATGGATAATAAATTACAATGGTTCTAGGACAGTGCATATATGTCAAAGCAATTGTTACAGAACAAAGGAAGAGTGCGAATTTTAGCAGCCTTAGTGTTGAAATGCATACGATCTACCTTGTCCAAAGATATCGAGCATTGTCAATGTGCCTTTGTTCCATATCCTCCAGCCTCCATCTAAACCAAATAAACTTTGCATTAAAATATGACCAATACAAAACACCTTTCATCAAAGATGAATCAAATCATAACCATATGATACTGTAACATGTGGACACTAAATAAACATTAGTCCATATCGTGCTACATACATGCATCAATACCGCTACTTAAGACAACAGCTCAAAGAACACATTTAAAGAGATATTTTGTGATGATTTATTGTGATATATGTTTCTAGGTGTCACACAATTTTAGAATCAATTTCACGTATTAGAGAACATAAATTGTGTTCATTGATATCCTTATTAGACAACGAACCAAGCACTTTGGTATCAATGTTACAACCTGTTACCCACCAAGTTGCATTGGGATGGACTTGCAGTTGAGCGCCAAAGATTGAACAAGAAATTGTTCAAAAGTCAGAGTTCAGAAATCCAACCGGCCACCTTTTTCTTCTTCTTCTTCTTCTATACCGCAGTTCCATACCCCCAGTGGGGAATTGTAATAAGATGAATTTAGCATAATGAACTTGTAATAGGCTTAGCCTCCTAAGACTTAATCATGAGTGCATTACTCTAGAGTGTTTTTTTTTACTTATTCATTATTTATTGCTTAAAAAATTTTAAGCAAGTTATAATTTTTAAGTTTTTTCACTCATGTCCTACACAGTTGGAGTGTGTACTGATAGTTAGGCCTTAGCTTGGTCATCTAAGTCTAGTGTCTAATGTATATTACCATACTAATCATCCGCCTAGAGTCTCATGGAAATGTGCTAAGTCTCCCCTAGGTTTTTTAATGTTTTCTGCAAAAATAAAATTTCCCACAAAATCGGGATATTTTAATTGTAAATTGATGAAAAAGTTAAAAAGTGGTACTAGGAGGCATTATATGCCTTGGGGGTATTTGTTTTCACACTAGGAATACCCACTTCACCTAAGTTTCACTTTTTTGAGGGAAAATGGTGATTATTTAATCACTTAAAGTCATTTTCTCTCAAAAATGTCAAATAAAAGACGTAAAAAAATTTAAAAAAATCAGCATCCCTATAATCATGGAAACATGCCGGAAAGATGTTTTGGCATGTTTGGAGTTAACTGAACTTGATGGGGAGTGAGTGGCACTCAAGGGCGACTTCATTGGGAGTTGTCTTGGGTTATCTGGTGTCCCCACTTGAGTTTGGAGAGTTTTGTATGGAGAGGTGCACCCCTCTTGAGGAGATGTGGTACACTCTAGAGGAGGGCTTCCCACCTCCTAAGAGGCGGTGCCCTCCCTCTCTATCTCACCCTCACACATGGAACTAGCTTGGAGTTTGGAGAGAGGTGGCAGCCCATCTCTCACACTTGGCTCCCTTTCCTCCTCCAAGTGGTGCGCCCCCCTCTCTTGGGATTGTCACCCTCTTTGCTATATAAGGAAGCACTCTCTCCCATTGCAAATTAGTTGGAGTTGGGGAGTCTTGCTTGTGGTTGTATACTATTGTAATACTTTCATTCGGAATAAAGAGACTTTGGAGGTCAAGAAGGCGTGTTATACATGTGTGTGGATGCTAGATGTATGAGGTAATACCTGCCTAATTTTTTCCTTTGAATTTGTTGATTTGGCCTTTGTAGGGTGTTGTCACTCTATAGGATAGGATTTTATCTAGCTTGCTGTTAAATCCTATTGTTCATTTATATTTAGAGATTTTGATTTGTATATATTTAGAGATTTTGATTTTGTCACTCTGTAGGATAGGATTTTATCTAGCCTGCTGTTAAATCCTATTGTTCATTTATATTTAGAAATTTTGATTTGTATACCTACACAATTCAGCTACTAAAAAACAAAAAATTGTGACGAGTCACGACTCCATGCATTCACAAGGGCAATATTAAAATATACAAGATGCATAACAAAGGAATGCATACATCCAAAAAATAAACTACCAAATAATGTGGTCAATGAAACTTACTGCTGAGTTTGCAAACAATTGCCTTTCAGAATAACTCCTCCAAGGAGACTCACTAAACTGAAACTGCAACTTTATAATTCACCAAAGAAGATAAACAAACAGAATAGACTACTTATTACTCTTTTTCTCGTGATCCACAATGGTGTGTGTGTGCATGATCAAATTACAACTAGTTGGCTCAACCTAAATGCTATTCAGTTCTGGGTCAGCTATGAGTTGTTCATCCCATGAATTAATAGTTTGTAAATAGATGATACTACCAAACATCTACTCAGTTTATTGATCTGTAAACAATATGCCCATGGCCCGTCTGTCTCACCAACATGAATCTTCAATGTAAAAATAAAATGTAATGTCTCTGCAATTTTAATCATGCTAAGATCAAGCCTCTCTGCTTGCTATTCAATAGGCATCAATGAATGACTCTTTTCAGATGGGTTTCACTGCTTGGTTTACTTGCTTGAAGTGCCAAGGCCAAACAATGGAAAAATAATTCCAATTCTGTCTCTACAGTTTCTGGTGTGCCAAATAACACACACTCTGTGTTCTTTTTGAATATGCAACCACAGCACCCAATCAACCACAAATCGGCCCATTCAAGAAATATATATGTATATATATCTCAAGCAAAATGCAAGCACTTCATTCTTGCTTGTACCATCACCATTGTCATGAGGAATTAAAAATACATATATATATAAGATTATATGCATATGTTCAAGCAGCATAACAAGAAGCATGGTTCTTTGTTCCAGCTATGTTTTCACAGCCTGTGAAACATTAAACAACCATATATTCATATGTTGAAACAAAGTTCCAAATACCAATACTGCTCCTCATCACTGTCAATGCAACCACTGTGGAATTATGCATCCATATGTTTGGAAAGTGATGGCTGTAGCTAACTGATCACGCACACGAGTTGAGGGTGAATGGTTGGCTGTCACAGAATACAGGGGACGAATGTATGTGAATTTCCAAGGCTCAAACAGCATTCTCAACGCCAAAACGATGATGGATTTGAGGATTGTAATGCTGTGGCATGCTATTGCACAGTGTTCAACCAATTATGGCATACCAACAAACCCATAAACTAATTATTAGTGCTGTAGCTAATTAGCAGTGCATATGTATAGAGAGTGTGGCAGCACTGAGCTATTACTAGCGATCTAATTGAAAGATTAAAGATGTAGCTATACTATATAGAATCAGTGATTTCACAGTCCAAGCAATTAGAAAAAGGGTGAAATCAAGCTATAGGTCTAACAAGTGAATTGATTGAAGGAATTAACAAAGTGCACAAGAATTAATTTAACCAAGCAATGCAACCATTGATCTCAAAAACACAAGTAATCAACACCAATGCTGTAAATGTCGTGTCGGGGTAAGTGTCGGCGAGGGTGGGGTAGAGATCATGTCGGCGACATCGGCGGAAAATGTCGGAATATGTCGGAAGATGTCGGCAAGACCTCAAAAAAATACAAAAACAATCATTTTTTTCAATTTTTTTAATTTTTTTAAACTTGTAAAGCAACAACAACATCAAATAAACACTTTTCTACATCAATATGAAAATACAACCAATAAATAAGATGCATA